>CM055816.1:79805304-79911971 GCA_029582265.1 Zoroaster sp. YZ-2022 | reverse complement strand
TTCCTGTTCATTGACTTCAGGTACAACGTCAATACGGGTTGGTCATCAAATGTCATTTAAATGATAGTCCCGCTTATACTATTTTAACTCATTTTCTTAAATCGCCAATACCTCAGAAAAGCACGATACAATGTCGCGCCACCGTCGGCGTGAACTTGACAATACGTTGGCATAACGTCTGCCCGAGCGTTGCACAACACTATATAATGAGAAATTCATGTGCCGAGGTGTTTATCATAATTTGTATGTCCTCAAATTTGTCCGAAAAACAAAGATTTCAGGTCTGTACATATTAGGGATTATGTAAAATGGTCCAATGTCATGAACTTTAGGTCTTTAATTACTTCTATCTGTGATTGTTTTGGATACACTAGGCCCTGAACAAGTGGTCCTAATTTTCTTCCAAACGTTGGGCTTTTTTTTGTTCAAAATACATGCTTTCCAGTGTGGTGGTGTTCACTAGTGTAGAGCGTGGTTTCCATTAGGATATGAATAAGTCAACAGCCCTCCTGACTGTCCACATTAAATTGAGCATAAAATCAAAGGTGAGACATCAATAATAGTTTGTCTTTTATTTTTAACAATTTGTCAGTTTTCTTAGTATTTTTAATGATCTTTGAACATTTTGTGTTTAGTATGCCAGCCCACTCCATCACATTTCGGTGCAAGTCATGGCTTATAACATACTGATCCCAATTTTCTGTTGCTGTTATACCGTATAAAAAAATAAACACAGGATAATCTTGATAATGCTTTGATATCCTCTTGAGAAGCGCCCTCATATGTCACAGTGAAATATATTTTCTTCGTATAGGTTTAGATGCAAAGCGGCCCTACCGGTTGTATTATAAGAAATGACCAGCTGCCGTGTGTGGTTGTAATAGAATGAAAACTGTAAATGTTATTTCCCATAGCAGGGCTACACTCCCAATCATATCCGAAGAACGTATATTATTATACTGTGTTGTCGGCCAGTATTGAATAGTGTAAACAGTGTCGGTATACAACGAGAGCGGCGATCTATTGTTATGATTTGGGAGAGGGAAACATAGGAATTAATACTCATGACCTACGCTATCCCCACCCAAGTAACAACCCCTTCCCAATCAATAAATGGGAACATTTATTATTAAAAATAAATACGTTTGAAAGTTGTTTAATTCTTTTAAAATTCTCCAAACAATGTACGTGAATTTGCGCATTTTTGTTAGTTTTCTGCTATATGCACCAATAAAATTCTCAGAAAAATTGACAGAAGTACCTCGACTAATGATGATGTCTGTAATTTCAAAATTCAAAGATTTTATTGAGAAGCGATAATTATTGGGGAGACATTTGCCATTGGCATCCTCCCTCCCCATCATTAATATTGGAGGGGACATGTTCGACCCGTCCTCTGGGATTTCCTGTTCATTGACTTGTACAACGTCAATCCGGGTGGTCATCAAATGTCATTTAAATGATAGTCCCGCTTACACTATTTTAACTCATTTTCTTAAATCGCCAATACCTCAGAAAAGCACGATACAATGTCGCGCCACCGTCGGCGGGAACTTGACAATACGTTGGTATAACGTCTGCCCGAGCGTTGCACCACACTATATAATGAGAAATTCATGTGCCGAGGTGTTTATCATAATTTGTATGTCCTCAAATTTGTCCGAAAAACAAAGATTTCAGGTCTGTACATAATAGGGATTATGTAAAATGGTCCAATGGCATGAACTTTAGGTCCTTAATTACTTCTATCTGTGATTGTTTTGGATACACTAGGCCCTGAACAAGTGGTCCTAATTTTCTTCCAAGCGTTGGGCTTTTTTTTGTTCAAAATACATGCTTTCCAGTGTGGTGGTGTTCACTAGTATAGAGGGTGGTTTCCATTAGGATGTGAATAAGTCAACAGCCCTCCTGACTGTCCACATTAAATTGAGCATAAAATCAAATGTGAGACATCAATAATAGTTTGTCTTTTATTTTTAACAATTTGTCAGATTTCTAAGTATTTTTAATGATCTTTGAACATTTTGTGTTTAGTGTGCCCGCCCACTCCATCACATTTCGGTGCAAGTCATGGCTTATAACATACTGATCCCAATTTTCTGTTGCTGTTATACCGTATAAAAAAATAAACACAGGATAATCTTGATAATGCTTTGATATCCTCTTGAAAAGCGCCCTCATACGTCACAGTGAAATATATTTTCTTCGTATAGGTTTAGATGCAAAGCGGCCCTACCGGTTGTATTATAAGAAATGACCAGCTGACGTGTGTGGTTGTAATAGAATAAAAACTGTAAATGTTATTTCCCATATAGCAGGGCTACACTCCCAATCATATCCGAAGAACGTATATTATTATTATTATTATTATTATTATTTTTTTTCATGAATGTGGAGTTATACGACTCCGTTTATTCAGTAACCTTCAATACAAATTTCACATAACATACTCAAAACAATAAGTACTCAAATTATTAAAGGTTGTATCTAAAAACAAAATTTGCAATGGTATAATACATTTAAAAATAATGAGAGTAGAGATCAAATAAAGATGGAAATATGAAAACAAAAATTAGAGGCTAAAAATAACTTGGTCACCCTTTCCCAACGAACACAAAGCAGAATTACGTGTATAGTAATTTACAAAAAACTCTTTACTTAACCTTTCCTTTTCGAAGTAGAGAAACAGTTTCAGGGTTTGTTTAAATCTGGCAATGATATTGATTTCGTTTAAACTACTATTGAAAACCTTTTCACACCTAATATTCCAAATTTGGCGAAGCACTTTACATACAATTACTGCCGAGACTCCCTTTAAGTTATAACCAAGTATTCTGTCGGAATCAGTCAGATAGAAACTTATTGCCCGTGAATTGTCTTAGAAGTTGTTCAATATAGACCCATGCATCCATAGTGCGACTACAATAAATAAACAGGTGTTCATGAGATTCATTCTCAGTTTCACAAAGTGGACAGATTACATTATCAACTATACCAATCTTATATAACAGATCTTTAGTGGCATGAACACGAAACCTTAGTTTGTATAAAATTGTTTGTCTTCATGATCCATGAGATGATTTTTCCATATATTATCCCAAACTTTATACCATTCTAGATTAAAACTGAGGTGAAGGATTTCTTGCCACTTTTTGAATCTTAGGGTGGTGAATTTTCTCAAAATAATGTGTCTGTAAATAGATTTGGTGCTAGTGTCATTGATGAAAAGGATGGAATCATTTTTCTGATCCTCCATTATTAAACAGTTGCTGACTTGACTAGGTGGCCTTTGTCTTTTTTCCTTAATTAAGGAAAAGTCAATATGATTTTTGATTCTGCTTACCATTCTCCCCGCATTTATATTCTTAATATTACAAATACTAGCAATTTCTTTAAAGTAATTAATTCACCATGACGGCTAATATCCTTAATATAATGAAAACCATTAGACTTAAGCGTAGGGCTCTCTAGGACTGAATTGTCAATAGTAGCTTTGGAGTTATTCCATAAGGGAACCTCACCACATTCAAGCAAAGAAGAAAAAAAATTACACTCTAATCTCCCTCCGGCTTTTTGAAAGGCAGAAATTACATCTATATAAAAAAATTGTAGTTTTCAAAGGTTTTTTTACATTAGCAAAAATATACCATTCTAAGTGGTTAGCTCCACTAGCTTTACTTATCCAATAATCAAAAAGGATTTTCCATTTACCATTTTCACGAGAATAACGAGATAACCATTGTAGCTTTAAGCTCATTAACTTACAATTTATATCGATGAGGCCCATCCCTCCTAATCCTTTAGGACCTGTGATAGTGTCTTTTTTTATTTTATCTCTTTTTTTATCCCAAAAGAATTTCCAGATCATGTTGCTCATTTTCTTAGTTAGATCATCTGGGCAAGAGATTACACTGCCAAGATAATTAATACCAGCCCCTACAAGAGTATTGACAATAACAACTTTCCCGTTAAGTGTTAAATTGCGTTTGGACCATTTGTCAAGTGTACATTGCATTTTACTAATTCTGGGATTCCAATTATCAGCAGGCTCCACCGCATTACCAACAATGATACCTAGAATTTTTAACTTATTGTCCCAACTAAAATTACAAGGTTTATCTTTCTGTCTTTCCAATTCCCCAACCACAGACCTTTAGATTTATCAACATTAATTTTAGAGCCACTGCCTCTACAATATGTCTCAAGAATATCACTAATAACACTAAAATCATTATTACTACTCACAAAGAGACTAGTGTCATCAGCATGTTGAATTAATCGAATACTGCATTCTCCTCTTGGGCAAGCTATACCTTTAAGATTAATATTATTTCTAATTAAAACTGCGAGGACCTTCAGCACATATAGCATACAAAAGTGGAGATAATGGACAACCTTGTCTTATTCTCTCTTTTACTTGAATAGGGGAACCGATATAATTATTGGATAATGATATGACTACTAGGGTTACTGTACAAAAGCTTAATCCACTTAATGAGGCTAGGAGGAACATTCATTTTATACATAACAGTAAACATATAATTCCAGTTAATACGGTCAAAAGCCTTCTCTTGATCAACGCTAATTAAAGCAGCATCAAGATTCTCCCAATTGGCATAGTCAATAATGTCACGAAGAAGCATAAGGTTATCATGTATCTTCCTCCCGATAACCCCACAGGTTTGTTCCTCTCCAACGAGAAAAGGCATGATAGTTTTCAATCTATTAGTGATGACCTTAGAAGAATTTTTATAATCAACATTCAGTAAACTAATAGGTCTCAGTTTTTAATTCATGTCTGTTGCCCGAATTTTGTAAATGAGTTTAATAATAGCACTGTTCATCGACTGACAAAGGAAGCCCGATTGGAAAACAGTAATTAAAAACTTCTAAAATATCAGAACCGATGGTTTCCCAAAGGTTTTGATAGAACTCAACAGTTAAACCGTCCAGACCTGGGGATTTATTTTATTCATCTGAGAAAGAGCAATTTTGACTTCTTCTTCAGTGATCTCCTTCTCAAGATTAGAATATTTGTCGTAAGGAATTTCTTTATCTTCAATATTGGTAATTATTTCATTCAGATGAAATATGGAAATGTCTTCTGAATTGTACAAATTACCATAAAAAGTATTGGCGCATTTAAACATATCATCAATATTATCAACCATTTTACCTTCAACATTGAGAAGTTTGTCCATTTTAGTACTGTTAACTTGTTTTTTCTCTAATTGCAGGAAAAATTTAGAAGGTTTTTCACCCTCAACTTTCATGTACGTGAATTTGCGCATTTTTTAGCTTTGTGCTATATGCACCAATAAAATTGTCAGAAAATTGACAGAAGTACCTCGACTAATGATGATGTCTGTAATTTCAAAATTCAAAGATTTTATTGAGAAGCGATAATTATTGGGGAGACATTTGCCATTGGCATCCTCCCTCCCCATCATTAATATTGGAGGGGACATATTCGACCCGTCCTCTGGGATTTCCTGTTCATTGACTTGTACAACGTCAATACGGGTGGTCATCAAATGTCATTTAAATGATAGTCCCGCTTACACTATTTTAACTCATTTTCTTAAATCGCCAATACCTCAGAAAAGCACGATACAATGTCGCGCCACCGTCGGCGTGAACTTGACAATACGTTGGCATAACGTCTGCCCGAGCGTTGCACAACACTATATAATGAGAAATTCATGTGCCGAGGTGTTTATCATAATTTGTATGTCCTCAAATTTGTCCGAAAAACAAAGATTTCAGGTCTGTACATATTAGGGATTATGTAAAATGGTCCAATGTCATGAACTTTAGGTCTTTAATTACTTCTATCTGTGATTGTTTTGGATACACTAGGCCCTGAACAAGTGGTCCTAATTTTCTTCCAAGCGTTGGGCTTTTTTTTGTTCAAAATACATGCTTTCCAGTGTGGTGGTGTTCACTAGTGTAGAGGGTGGTTTCCATTAGATGTGAATAAGTCAACAGCCCTCCTGACTGTCCACATTAAATTGAGCATAAAATCAAAGGTGAGACATCAATAATAGTTTGTCTTTATTTTTAACAATTTGTCAGTTTTCTTAGTATTTTTAATGATCTTTGAACATTTTGTGTTTAGTGTGCCAGCCCACTCCATCACATTTCGATGCAAGACATGGCTTATAAAATACTGATCCCAATTTTCTGTTGCTGTTATACCGTATACAAAAATAAACACAGGATAATCTTGATAATGCTTTGATATCCTCTTGAGAAGCGTCCTCATATGTCACAGTGAAATATATTTTCTTCGTATAGGTTTAGATGCAAAGCGGCCCTACCGGTTGTATTATAAGAAATGACCAGCTGCCGTGTGTGGTTGTAATAGAATGAAAACTGTAAATGTTATTTCCCATATAGCAGGGCTACACTCCCAATCATATCCGAAGAACGTATATTATTATACTGTGTTGTCGGCCAGTATTGCATAGTGTAAACAGTGTCGGTATACAACGAGCGGCGGCGATCTATTGTTATGATTTGGGAGAGGGAAACGTAGGAATTAATACTCATGACCTACGCTATCCCCACCCAAGTAACAACCCCTTCCCAATCAATAAATGCAAACATTTATTATTAAAAATAAATACGTTTGAAAGTTGTTTAATTCTTTTAAAATTCTCCAAACAATGTACGTGAATTTGCGCATTTTTTTTAGTTTTGTGCTATATGCACCAATAAAATTGTCAGAAAATTGACAGAAGTACCTCGACTAATGATGATGTCTGTAATTTCAAAATTCAAAGATTTTATTGAGAAGCGATAATTATTGGGGAGACATTTGCCATTGGCATCCTCCCTCCCCATCATTAATATTGGAGGGGACATATTCGACCCGTCCTCTGGGATTTCCTGTTCATTGACTTGTACAACGTCAATACGGGTGGTCATCAAATGTCATTTAAATGATAGTCCCGCTTACACTATTTTAACTCATTTTCTTAAATCGCCAATACCTCAGAAAAGCACGATACAATGTCGCGCCACCGTCGGCGTGAACTTGACAATACGTTGGCATAACGTCTGCCCAAGCGTTGCACAACACTATATAATGAGAAATTCATGTGCCGAGGTGTTTATCATAATTTGTATGTCCTCAAATTTGTCCGAAAAACTAAGATTTCAGGTCTGTACATATTAGGGATTATGTAAAATGGTCCAATGTCATGAACTTTAGGTCTTTAATTACTTCTATCTGTGATTGTTTTGGATACACTAGGCCCTGAACAAGTGGTTCTAATTTTCTTCCAAACGTTGGGCTTTTTTTTGTTCAAAATACATGCTTTCCAGTGTGGTGGTGTTCACTAGTGTAGAGCGTGGTTTCCAATAGGATGTGAATAAGTCAACAGCCCTCCTGACTGTCCACATTAAATTGAGCATAAAATCAAAGGTGAGACATCAATAATAGTTTGTCTTTTATTTTTAACAATTTGTCAGTTTTCTTAGTATTTTTAATGATCTTTGAACATTTTGTGTTTAGTATGCCAGCCCACTCCATCACATTTCGGTGCAAGTCATGGCTTATAACATACTGATCCCAATTTTCTGTTGCTGTTATACCGTATAAAAAAATAAACACAGGATAATCTTGATAATGCTTTGATATCCTCTTGAGAAGCGCCCTCATATGTCACAGTGAAATATATTTTCTTCGTATAGGTTTAGATGCAAAGCGGCCCTACCGGTTGTATTATAAGAAATGACCAGCTGCCATAATGGGCCCGCGGACATAATGGATCGGACGTAATGGGTTGGACGTAATGGTTCCGCGGACGTAATGGGTCGGACATAATGGGCCCGCGGACGTAATGGGTCTGACGTAATGGGTCCGCGGACGTAATGGGTCGGACGTAATGGGCCCGCGGACGTAATGGGTCGGACGTAATGGGCCCAAATCGGTTCGCGGACATAATAGTACTTGCTGACATTATGGTCCGGAACATACGTGACGTAGATGGCTGTTGTACATGTATGTCTGAAATACTGCAGTGTACAGTGTACTACATAAAATGCACGTATACACAAGGCTATATATGCCTCGTGTCTGTGTGTGAGAGAACTTCAAGGCCGTTCGCACGCGAAATGGGCTGTGCATAATAAAATAATAGAGAATAGTACTGGATGTCGTCTTCCCGTTTTGATGTAGGGAGGTGGTAAATTTTTTTCCATGGTATTTTCATGTTCAGTGGAATGACGGAATTGTTATGCCAGTGTGTCAGAGTCTGTTCTTCTTCAAGGGAATTAATTTCTGCATTTAAATTGTTGTATATGACTTGTGTAGCAGCGTTTGTTCCATTAACGTCTGGGGGTAGGTTGATTTCCGGGGGAGGTACTGGAAATGCTGGGAAGTTCGCCAGGTGATGGGATGCTAGACGGTATCGATGGTTGTTGAACACATTGGGAAATATTTCTATGAGGAGTTTTTGTTGATTTTGTAGCTCTTTCTCAAGTAACCTTGTTGATGGGGGGTGTGGTCCAAGGTGTTCCTGGTTGAGGTGTTCCGCTTGTATCCACTGTCTTGTTCTTGGGTCTATGACATCGCCCACTAGTCTCATTCCACACGCCAGCAGTCTGGGGAGAGAACCTGTTGATCTCTAAATTGGTTGATATAAGTGCCATTTAAAGGTAAGTTAAGAACAGAAGAAACTGAGTTAGGTGGTGTGACTATTCGAGCTCTCGATGTTATTCAAGCACGTATGATTTCACTATGGAAGGTGGGTAGGTGAGACAAAACCTAGGTTCTAAATCAATATAAAAAAGTTGAAAATCTAAGTTGAGATTACGGTATTGACGGAGATGATGACTAAGGAACATAAATGATGTGTGGGTGTTTTCCTTCAAAAGTTTTAGTATCAAAGTGAACCGATAGGTCAACATACCTGCTTGGAGACAGGCAAGGCCAACCCTCCTTTTTCTGGGATTTGAAACAACATTTGTTTGCTTAGCCAGTGTCTTCCACCTGACCAGACAAAATCGATAAGTTTCTGTTGGAGTTCATTTAGGATATGTTCAGGTGGTGAGAGCACAGCAAGATAGTGGAATAGTTTGGAAGCCGCCAATTGATTGGTGATTAAAACTTTGCCTTTGTAGGAAATACATTTTGACAATCCTTTCCACCGTGAAAGAGCTTTATGTAGTTTTTAATGGCAGATTTGCCAATTCTTTTGAAGATCTTTATTTGTACTACCTAAATGAACTCCTAGGAAGGCGAGACCCTGGTCGCTCGAACACCTAAAACCCGAACAATAACAAGAGATGTTTGGGCACTAACCCAAATACATTAAAAAAAAACGAAGAATAACAAGAGGTGTTCGCGCTGTCGCTCGAACACCTAAAAAAAAACGAACTTTGGGCACACACCCAAACACCTAATAACGGCAGTTATTGGTTATCTAAGCCAAGTTTCAGACAGAATGTGAACAAAACAATTTTGTCATTGTTTGGTGAACGCAAAGGTTGGTGTTCACTGTGGTCGCCGCCATCTTTATTACACTTTCAATTTGTATTTTCCATCATGTTGCGGTTTGCCACAATGTTTTCACTTTCCAAACTTGACTGTTCGAAAAAACATTATTGCCAATGAAATAGTTGGAAAAAGTGAAAAAAAATAATGTTTTAATATTTTAATTTAATTATTTATTTTATCTAAGTTGAAATGCATCCATGGTGGAAGGTGGACATTCAGGCGACTCACTTCGTGGGTAGAGTCACTCTAGTCAACAGAGGAGATTGCTGTAGTAAGTACAAATCAATGCTTTAGAATCCACATTTTGGTAACTGAAAACATGATGACAGCATCACATAAAACATACTTGGTGTAAGTTATTTATAATATCAACCATCCCTTAAATATTTGTGTCAGCTGTACTGTCGCTATTTATTTTAATATTTACATTATTTGTCAATTTGTTTTTAAACCTAATTATTATCATCTTGTAGGCCTACCTGAAACAAACATTCCATGAATAATCCCTTATGGATTTTTCATAAAACAATTAAAACAGCTGTTGCATGCAGGCGCCACTATTTGAAAACATGTCATACTGGAAGATATCTATGAAGTTCGAATGTTTTATTATGAATGATTTCGTGATATTTTATCCATGCATTAGATGATGCAGTAAACTAAATCTTTCTCAGGTTGTTTACTGTTTATCTTGACTAATACAAAATGAGCCGAAATCACGAGTAACACTTTTCCTAACTTCACCAGTGTTTTACGCTGCCATATATCCATTATCAGTGTTTATTTTAGGGGTTCACAGCTGAAACCAAACCAGAAGAAATTCGTTTAGCCTTGAAAGTGTGTTGTTGAAATCAAATTATCTTTTCATTGTCAGACGATCGACTGACTGGTGCTGTGGTGAGGGCGGGCTTAAACAATATCTTTCAGAATGCTATATGTGGTTCACCAGTTACATCGGCCCAAGCGTCAATCGCTGGTGGACAAGTGCAGTTTGTATGCAACCCGCCCATGTCTGCTCGGTACGTCAGCGTAGACAATCTTTTCGATTCGGGAACCATTGATAGAGACGAAGTTCTGACGCTTTGCGAAGTGATAGTTGAAGAGTACCCCATGGAAGAGTGTCAGCAACCAACGAGTAAGTAATTTTAATTAATCAAATTTATACCGGCCGTGAGTCAAACATACAGCTGTTTAATTGCGTTAAATCTCAACCGACCGTGCAATTGTGGTACCATAAGCTCGATAAGGAAAACTCTCCCAAAATAATCACTGAATAAGCAGTGCTGGATTCAGTGGCCTCTGGTAGATGCGAGAAAGAGTCTGACTGTATAGCTGTTTGTCTGGTAAAGCGTTAGAGTCCGAATAATTATACGGTCAACAACCAGATTTAAACTCAGAAGTCTGTACACGATGCTTTTATTCGCGGAGGCCACTTTTCAAAAATTGCACCCACCTATGTAAGATCAATGTATTAAAAATGATTCGATTAATCACTGGCGCCAGTCTATTTGGACAAACAACTTAATAACTCTCTTTCTGATTCCTATAGCTTGTATGTAGGAAATCAAAATGGCCGTCCAGTGATCTGTAAGTCTCTTTTAGGTGAAACGTCACTTGTTAATGATCCCATAATTTGCAACAGTCATTTTTTAACATCTACTCATTACAATATAGCATCTTTCTGTTATTCATATCTAACCACAGGTATGTATTCAGCTGCAGCGAACAAAGACCCTTCATGCACCGGTGCATCAAGATTGCTCTATGAGGGAAGTTGCATTGATCATTCACCCGCTCTAGCGACCATTCACACTACATCCCGGATGCAATGTTTCTTCAAGTGCAAACAGGACGGCCAGTGCTCGTCCTTCGACTACGTCACGACCTCTGGTCTGTGCAGGCTCTACGATGTCAAGGCGGGAGACTTGAAACCAGTTGATGAACCAGGCTGCTTAGTGTATGCGGTGGTCCGTGGCTAGACCGACAACCTCAGAATTTAGTCTGGTGTCACATAAAATTCGTATCGTCTTTAAAATTCTACCTCCTGCCATTACATGGTTACAAACCACGTGATGTTCTTAGTCTTGGAACTACCCAACTCAAAGAGTCTAGAGTATGCCAATAAACAGCAAAGGTTAGGGGTAGAATTTTATGCGTTACAAATTGCATACGACACCGGTCTGTATTGACCGCGCTGACAAGCCTGGGTGGAAATACGTACGCAGAGAAATTCAATTAAATCAAATCCCATAGAAAATACAGCAACATAAAATAAAACAAACTTAAATAACATTTAATTAACATGCAAATATTGGGTCAAATTAGCAAGCAACAACAAATAACACAAGAAAAATACACAACTAAAATACACAAAACAACTAATACAACGAACAATAAGCTGACAGGATCTGTAATTAAAATTGTTAGATTTAGACAAATAACAGAATTAAAAAAATTCTGAGAAATTATTCAGCTTTCGGTGTAAGCATAACGAGAGAAATTTAAAAAGAAATTAATTGATGCCTGCTATTGTGTGATATTAAAATAAATGTTTGCGCGATTTTGCTTTTTGCTGTTAGTATGTAATATTATTTATTATCACTGTAGTGTTTACAGATTCATCTATGATAGGTTGAAAATGGTAATTTGCACTCTAATAGAACTATATAAAGTTGTGCAAATTTGAAGTAAGATGAACTTTTATAGATAAGTTTGTGTTGTGAATTTGTAAGAAATCTTTACAAATTTGGCTTTAAATATTGCACAATTTTTTCCAGAATATTGCTTCTTTTATTCAGAAATTAAAAGGATTATGGTTCTTTAATAGCCCCATTATTTACAGAAAAATAGTTTTAATTTGTTGAAGATATTTACAACAATTTGAATGATTTGTGACAAGATTTGATATAAATTTCTCATAGTAACACTGGCCTTGAGAATTTCAGTAACAAGTTGTTTTAACTGCGATTTATTCAACATGGAATGTTATCTTGCTGTTGCTGTTTTTGAATAATTATCTTTTATTATCGAAATTAATTTCTAAATTAACAGTTTCTGCAAGACTTTGAAAAAAGGAACGTTTACTTAATAAAACGGTTTATAAGCGATTCAAAACATGGTATATTCACTAATTCAGACGTTTTTATATAACACCCTTTTGCATAATGTTGACATTTGCACTCACATTAACGCGTAATGATTGTTTAAGTATATGTAACTATTGAGTATTTGTAACCGTGAAAATATATTAATATCCACAGAGATCTAAACTAATCTTGAGTATTCCGATAAACAGCAAGGGGTAGACGTTTTTGTGGTACCAATTTCATACGATACCAGCGTGTATTGACCGCGCTGACTTTATAGATAAGTTTGTGTTGTAAATATGTGAAGAATCTTAAGAATTCTGGCTTTACATTTCGCACAAATGTTTTTAGAATATTGCTGCTTGTTTCACAAAATTAAAGGATTGTGGTTTCTTAATGTCCTCTATATTTACAGGTTTAATTTATTGAAGATTTACAACAAATCGGTGATTTGTGTCCAAGATTGTGTATTATTTTCACATAGTAACACTGGCTCTGAGACATTCAGTTACATTTTTAATGCGACTTTTTCAACATGGAATTCTGCCTTAATCAAACAATTTGATTCGTTTTATATCGCCCCAGTTGCTGTTTTCAAATAATTATCTTTTGTTACCGAAATGTATTTATAAATTAACAGTTTCTGCAAGATTTTGAAAACCCCACAAAAAACGAACGTTTAATACGAATAAATGTTCATGAGCGACTCAAAAACAGCAAATTCACTAATTCTGCCAGACGTTTCAACATCACCCGCTTTTACACAAATTATGTTGACTTCTGCACTCACATTATAACGTGTAATGATATGTATGAGTATCTGTAACCATTGAATATTTGTGACTGGCTCTGGCAAAACTGTAAACTTGGACCCAATTTCAAAAGTGATATTTTGGTATAGTTTGGGGAAAAAATCTGATTTCTACAAATCTGGTATCAAATGAAAGAGGAAAATCTAGAGAATCAACCTATACCAAAATCTCACTTATGAAAATTGGGTCCACGTTTAGGGTTTTGCCAGAGCCAGTCACATTTGGAACTGTGAAAAATATTTTAACATGCAAAGATAACTAACACAATGTTAAGCCAAATTTCTCTCTGTGGACAGATGGAATACAGCTAACCCTTTCAGAAGCGTACCTTTTGGCCTCTCAGGACTGGGGAGGGTCACATCATTATTCTTTGAACTCCTCGGCGGATTTTCATGAAACTTGGTATTGATGTAATGTTACTTTGACAAAAATGTATACAACAATGTCATTCATTTTCATCGAAGACACATCTAATTGGATCAATTTACCCATTTTATGAAATTTCATGAAAATGGTTATGAAAATGTTTCCCTGCGCCAAATCTCTAAAATTCCCAGAATGCATTACAGTCGTTCACGTAAGTATTCACTGTACACATTCTATCACCTGATAAAAAGGTAAACCTAGATGTCTATTCCCTCCATGTAGGTAATAGACTTCTTGTAAGCCCGTATGTGTTACCCATCGATATAATTGTTTTCAAATATTTATTTGGTCAAGCTGAAGTAAAGTGGAAGAAGAAGTGTATTACCTTCATGTAGGTAATAGACTTCTGGTAAGCCTGTATGTGTTGCAATATAATTGCTCTGAAGGCCCCACCAAAACAATTATTAAAGAGACCCTTAAAACTAGTTGAAGGAAGTTACATAAAGTTTAACGATGATTGGGTGTACTTTTCAGGGTGAAAAAATGTGGCTACAGTCACAGATTGTCAAATGTTTCTCAAAATGATTATAATGTTGTCCAATTGATTAACATGTAATAAACGTACTCTAAACACATGTTAACTTTTTTGTTGTAGTTTGTTGTTAGGTGTTTCTTCTCCTCCTCCTCCTCCTCCTCCTCCTCCTCCTCCTCCTCCTCCTCCTCCTCCTCCTCCTCCTCCTCCTCCTCCTCCTCCTCCTCCTCCCCCGACGTCTGTCCACAAAAAAACACATACTTGCAAACTTCACATGAACTTGAAACTTGGCATGTACTTAGAACTTAACAAGTAGATGAAACTCGAGTTGTGAGTGACCCCAATTTGACCTTACTTCCTGTCCAAACCGGAAGTCAAAGTTTAATATTAAAAAAAATCATATCTCAACAACCACAACAGGTAAATTGACATTTTTTGCACCATTGTATAGATTGTTAATATTGTCGAAAAATATTTACAAAAACATGACCCCAATTTGACCTTACTTCCTGTCCAAACCGGAAGTCAAAGTTTAACATTAAAAAAAATCATATCTCAACAACCACAAAAGGTAAATTCAGAGTTTTTGCACCATTGTACAGATTGTTAATTGTCAAAAATATTTTTAAAAACATGACCCCAATTTGACCTTTACTTCCTGTCCAAACCGGATGTCAAAGTTTAATATTAAAAACTATCATATCTCAACAACCACAAGAGGTAAATTCACAATTTTTGTACCATTGTACAGATCGTGAATTGTCAAAAAATATTTACAAAAAGGTGACCCTAATTTGACCTTACATCCTGTCCAAACCGGAAGTCAAAGTTTAATATTTAAAAATCATATATCAACAACCACAAGTAGTAAATTGACATTTTGCACCATTGTATAGATTGTTAATTGTTGAAAAATATTTACACAAAGGTGACCCCAATTTGACCTTACTTCCTGTCCAAACCGGAAGTCAAGGTTTAATATTTAAAAAAAATCATATCTCAACAACCACAAGAGGTAAATTCACAATTTTTGTACCATTGTACAGATCGCTAATTGTCAAAATATATTTACAAAAAGATGACCCCAATTTGACCTTACTTCCTGTCCAAACCGGAAGTCAAGGTTTAATATTTAAAAAAAATCATATCTCAACAACCACAAGAGGTAAATTCACAATTTTTGTACCATTGAATAGATCGCTAATTGTCAAAATATATTTACAAAAAGATGACCCCAATTTGACCTTACTTCCTGTCCAAACCGGAAGTCAAAATTTAATATAAAAAAAAATCATATCTCAGCAACCACAAGAGGTAAATTAAAAAAAATTGCACCATTGTACAGATCGTTAATTGTCACAAAATATTAAAACAAAGTTGACCCCAATTTGACCTTACATCCTCCCGAACACCTAGAGTTTGTGTCGAGACAAACTCTGAATCTCTAGTTGTAATTGTTGTTGTTGTTATTTTTGTTTGCTTTTAACCTAAGTCGAATTTCTGCCTTGATAAGTCAACAGATTATGACCTGAGCTTTTCGATATTATTATAGTTGGATGACACTTCTCTGGAGGGTCGTTATCATTTTTGTTTTCGTGGGACCACACATTGATTCTTAAAAATTCGATCTTCGTTCCCACCCACCCAATGCAATGTGAACACGTATAGCGTTGACCACACGACTATTTCTACATTCAGTTTCGTAATAAACATGAGTGAGCCTGATTCGTGTTGTCCAACAAAATCTATGATACGTGCATTTACTACATTAAAACTGAAATACGGTGCTTAAATAAATGCTTGCCACGGTAACCACAGACACAAACAGTCAATATACATGTGTAATACGACATTAAAAAAATTGTGTATAGATGTACAGTCCTGACAACATAGAACAGAATGCCTTTAACATAGAACAGAATTACAATAAGCCTTATCTGAATTGCCGCGCGCCTGCGCATTGACTTGTGTGACTACCTCACGGTCTGGAAATAATGAGTAAGTACCCTTGCGTACGAGACAGTGATCTCTATTTTAGCCTGCTGGAGTATAACAGAGATCAATGGTACGATGACTTTACACACATCCTCGTACGCAATGGTGCTCTTTATTTCCAAACCGTGATGTAGTAACGGGAAATAGCTTCATTACTTAAACCGACAGAAATACAAGATAGTTTCATGGTGATCGGGCAAGTTATGTCTCCTGGTCCTGATAGAGTTAAACAATGAAATATGATCAATATCCGTCACAAGGTTATATCAGTCAGGTCACATCAAGGTTATGTCGCTAGCATTGTAACTTCTGAACATTGGTATCCTTTGACGATTCACATATACGTATTAATAATAATACCAATGAAAAAAGTTATCAGAGAATAGTAGTAGCTTATTAAAAGGGGCAATATCGTCACGATCAGAGCAGGCGTTTGACAGGGCATAGAACCAGTGTCCTAGTTTAGATGAATTCAGTGAAAATAATACCCCAGATAACAGGGCGCGATAAGATCATATTACTGTCTGTGGCTGCTGCATTAATAATGAGCCGTTAGCTGCATAATAATGGAATTCCATGCCCTGTTGAAAGTCTGCTCTGATCATTACGATATTGTGCCTTTAAAATATATCTTCACCCAAAATAGAGGATTTCATGTTGCACAAGTTACTCCCACAGTCGTTTGCATACCACACTGCATGTATGTACAGTTTGACCAAAATGCTTTTCTGTAAACATATATTGACTGATTTTGACTGACAATACGCACATAATGATATGATGCCATCGTTTATACTGATTAAGATACTCATACAACAATTATTGATTTTTATTTCATCTCCATGGAGATGGTGGCGTATCGGCCAACACAAACACATCAAACGGGCAAACAGGAGGATAGTTATTAAAGATACATGTTCCGGTGGTTCGTTATTTTATTGTCATATGTTTGGTTTTAAAACGATACACTTTTATTTTCCTTGTATAATGCAAGAAAATCACTTTACAAAATAATTGGCCAAAATATTGTTAAACGGTCAATAGGGGCCGTTACCTGACCAGAAACGCACTTACCTTGCTGCATCATAAAGCAATTTTATTCACCTTTTCTTTATTTATGTAAATTATTTTGTAAAATAACTTATTTTAAAGTAATTAACATACGGCAATGTCAATAAAAATACGTTACCAATTACGAAATCATTTAGGGCTATATGAACACGGAGTAGCATATTCATCTTTAAAAGCAAATAATATCAGACACGTGGTTGAAAAGGCCAATAAAGTGTTATTGTTGTTCATTACCTACACTCTGCGGAAAATTTTAATCCAGCCCATTAATCCGAGGATCCACTCTATCATAAGTGAATGGAAGGAGCTCTGTGCCAAAATGATGTCTGGCGGGAACAATTCGCAAAATAAATATTTTGCGTTCTTTTTCTTCGCACTCGTAATAATCTGTGCTTGCCCGCTGTCTTGGTGCATGAATCTTACAGGTAAGTAACCTACATTAGGATTATATAATTTGTTTCCTCTTATTTCGAGAGAGCCATGTAAATTCACATTGGAATGGTTTTCAGCCCTGAATCGATTGTGTGCATAGGCAGAGGAATAATATTGTGGAATGTGGCTCATTTATTTGTTTGGGATTTACAAAATTTGTTTTATCAAACAGACCTCAATAAATATGTCATACTTATCTTACACAATATTAGTATCGCCGGGAACTTTGGTAGAACAAAAATGAAAGTTCCTTTTATCATTACAATCTTAAAGTTTTAAAGTTGTTTAACCCTGTTAGGCGGGTGACGCAATATGCCCCAATGACATTTCGTTAAACATCTACAAAATGATTTGACCGATCACGCTCATATTTTTTTTACTCCTAAACCAACGATAATGGGTGTTAATGGGTATTAATAATTGACATGACATCCGTTTACTTTGAACAGATCTAACTGAATTTCCACTTTTTTGTTGAATTACCTTGGTTGTTGATACTGAATTTTACCTTCACGTTCTTCCATTATAATTACGAGTCCACGAGTCCAAACCGAGGCTGGAATGAAATTGGGCTAACCCAACAGTTATGACCATAATACATGTATAATTATTATCATGTGTAAGGATGTTCCCGGCATGGCAAACGTGTACATGTATCCACATGCACACATTCTGTATCCTATGGGCAGTATTTATTATCATGCATGAATACCAATGACGCCCATTACATTGTTCTCAGTTTGTTTTGTGAATACATGCATTTTAAATCAGGCTTATACATGTACAAGATTTTACTCATGGTGATTTTACTCATGACAAAAGCCTCGTACTCATGACAAAAGCCTCGTACTCATGAAAAAGTAAATTGCCAAAAAATGCTAATTTGCCTCTCTGGGTCAAATAATATTCTACGAAACATTTTGCTCGCTCAAACAGCTATGCTTCAACATTTTTTGCTGACGTCTCCTGTTCGCTTGGCAGTCAATGAATCAATAGTTGCCTAGCGTCTGATGCATAGACAATGTCCCAAGGTTCTAGTATTTTTCGTTCACGTTTTTACTTCGCCTTTCCTAGCCAAATTTACAGTTTGACCAAAACAATTTTTGGTAAACATAATTATATTGACTGAATTTGTTTATTAAATGGACAGCATACAGAGAAACTCCCACTAAGCGATGCTATCGTTAATACTGATTAAAATGCTCATACGATAACTATTGATTATTTTATTCATCTCCATGGATATGGTGGACTTTTACAAAATCATTGACCGCAACATTGTTAAACGGTCAATAGGGGCCATCACTTGACCGGAAACGCACTTATCACAATGTGTCATAAACCAATTTTATTCACCTACTCTTTATTTATGCCCCTGTCTATTATTTTGTAAAAAAATACAGACGTAAACAAAACAATTACAAATACATTTATATGAACATGGAGTATTCATCTTTAAAATCAAATAGTATTGGACACGTGATTGTCCTCGAAAAGGACGATTAAGTGTTACTGATTAAAATCCATTGTGTGTATAGGCAGAGGAAAATATAACAATTGTGGACTGTGGTCCATTATGCATTAATTTTGTTTGCGATTTACATAATTGTTGTCATCAACAAAACTCAGTAAATATAAACACAACATTAGTAACTGGTGGGAGAGGGGGTTATGGATTTATTATATCGGAAACTTTAGCACAAAAATGAAAGCTCTTTTATACTTAGAAACGTAAAGTTTTTTAAAGCCAGTTTAGTTGAGATAATGGTGAAAGGTAAGCTGTTGACCATCTAAATCTCCCCTATTGTTATCATATTCCCATTAGCCCGATAGAGTTACTTTTTAGGTGTTCGTGCGACAGCGCGAAAACCTCTGAAATTGTTCGTTTTTTCTTCTTTTTTTCCTTTTTTTCTTTTCTCCTTCTTCCTTGTGAAACTTGTCCAAAAAAACCATAGTTGCCAAGTCTTCAAATTGCGACTTCAAAAACAGTTCAACTTCAAAGGCGATTATCTCAAAACATGGACTTGCAGTTGTGTGGGCCAATTCGTCACTTCGTGAAAACGGCGACGAATTTATCACGAAAACAATACACTACATGTTTTTATCATCGTACGAGGTGGCGCTCTAATCTGTGATGACGCCATCAAACATATTTTTGAAAACGATAAGATGTCACTACGGTCATTTTATTCTCATTGAGTCATATTGAGATCATGTCTGTGTATGATCGACAGGTCTATAAGATGATATAAAGATTGTGAATTTATACTCGGACTCATTAATGGATGAAACTCAAGACACAACTTTGTGAGGTTTCGCCACAGCTTAAAGTAATAAGTTTTATTATAAACTTATTCGCCAGATACCGAATTGATTTGGGCAAGCTGGCATAAAAAACATTGGGCTAACAGGCCCAAAGAAACAACAGATACAATGGACACCCAGGTCCAGCGTACATGTACGTAACTACCATTTGGCACCCAGGCCAACCATTAATGAATGGGCACCCAGGCCCAGGGCTAATCAGACCAGAACCAAATTATATGGTCAACATCTGTGGGGGACAGCCATGTTTGTGCTATGGAAGATACAGCACATCCCAACCCCTGAGGTACATAAGAGGGAGTGGCTGACCCCTTACAAAGTTAAAATCACAGTGTATTACAAAACACTATCAATATCAGTAACAATAACCATAACACTAATGACACATGTAAAATCATGTGTGTATTAGGAGTTGGCTGTCTTCGAATCCTGTTAAAGACGCCACTGTAAAGAACCTGCAAGAGAAGGCAGGAGCTGGGTTGGTGGTGGGTAAAATTATCCAGCTTGCACAAAAAGCTGTGACAGAATGAAGCATACCTGTGCATTTTCCCTCCAAAACCAACACTGGATTGCAAAGCTATGCCCTGATTGGTCAAAAGCTATGAATAATAAGTACTCCACCTGCACCTGATTGGTTAAAACTCTTGGCTATGATTGGACCAATTCATGAATAATTAAGGCTTGGATCCTCCACAGGATCCCAATTTCTGAAGGAAAGTTGAGTTTGCATGTGTTACAGTGGCACAGAGTGTTCTCATAGAACATTTACATATCACTTATACAGGGGAGTGTACATTTTAAAACAAAGCCATTTAAACTATAACAAGAAGTAAACCTGTGTTTCCCCGAGCATAAATGATTCCGTCAAAATACATTAATTGTGACAAAATCTCATATCTTTTGTGGTTTCACGGTCCACACCACACCATTTTTCATGCATTGTATGCTAATGTGAATGTGTTACGTAACTTGCAACAGCGTATGGCTGGCGACTGTGGTGTATAGAGGTAGTAACCGCGTTGTACTTGTAGGAAATAGTGCTTCAAAATATATATTTTTTCATTTGAACTTCTGGTTTCGACAAAAAGGAGAGGTCAGATTGAGGTCATGTCTGTGAACGAAATGTGACATAATTCAAGATCTTTAAGATGATGCAAAGATTGTTTTCTGGCTCATGAGATATGATTTTTCTAAAATATTAAACTTTGTACACTGTATTATGTATTGTACATGTACAGTGCACAGTATTGTAAAAGGCACGTGTACACGTCTGGCACACATGCATGCGTCCATCAGTCTGCGGCATTGAGGGCGGAATGTATTTAATTACTAATAATGAAGTAGACAATTAATTAGTGATGATTTTCTTACGCCATTGGTATTAGATCAATCTAGGAATTCCAAGGATTGTTAGTGCAAAATATGAAGCTTGGCAACTATGTTTTTTTGTTGGACAAGTTTCACGAGGAAGGAAAAAAAAATTAAAAAAAAATTCAAAGAGGTGTTTGTAACTCTATCAGGCTAATGGGAATATGATGACAACAGGGGAGATGTTCCCATACAGAATAAGGGGAAATAACCTCAAAAAAGTAAACGTTACTCTGGACCATTCACCATTATCTCAAGTTTCTAAGTATAAAGAGCTTTCATTTTTGTGGTAAAGTTTCCGATATAACAAATCCATAACCCCCACTCCCACCAGTTACTGATGTATTTATATTTACTGAGTTTTGTTGATGACAAAAATTATGTAAATCACAAACAAAATTAATGGACCACAGTCCACAATTATTATGTTTTAATCAATAAATCTTAATCGTCCTTTTCAAGGACAATCACGTGTCCAATACTATTTGATTTTAAAGATGAATACTCCATGTTCATATAATTTTTTTGTAATTGTCTTATTTAGACCGGGCATAAATAAAGAGTAGATAAATAAAATTGGTTTATGAAACATTGTGGTAAGTGCGTTTCCAGTCAAGTAATGGCGTCTATTGACTGTTTAACAATGTTGCGGTCAATTATTTTTTTAAATCCACCATATCCATGGAGATGAGAAAACAAATCAATGATTATCGTATGAGTATTAACTATGACATCGTTTACTGGTAGTTTCTCTGCGTGTTGTCCATATAATATAAACGTTCAGTCAATATATGTTTACAAAAAAGCATTTTAGTGTAAATGTAACAAGCGGAATAAAGGAGTTGATGATGTCTGACATTGCTACGAACACAGCTTTTGAAATGTTTATTGTATTTCATTTTTTTGGCTGGGAAGGCGAAGTAAAATATGAAGGAACAATATTAGAACCTTGAAGGACATTGCCTATGCATCAGACGCTGGGCAATATTAACACAATGATTGTCAAGCGAACACTAGACACAAGGCAAAAAACGCAAGTAATTAGGCTGTTTAAGCGAGCAAAACCTTTCGTAGTGGTAGGGCAATTATAAAACGTTTTCACCTTGCCAAGGTTGAAGTTGCCAAGGTAAATTCAGTGGTACACATGCAAGAAAAAACACTTTGTTATGCAAATTGTTGTGCACCTTAAGCTTAGCGTGTTATTGCTTTGCAACGTTTTTTTTGTATGCTATTATTCTTTGGAGGCTGGGTAGGCGAAGAAATAATGTGAACGAACAATAATGAAGGGCCTATGCAACATACGCTAAGCAACATTGACACAATGATTACAAAGAGAACACCAGATTGACGTATGCAAATATACATTGAAACGTGAGTGATTAGGCATAGCTGTTTGAGCGAGTAAAACATTTCGTAGTAGAATATTAATACACTGTCTCCGCTGAAAGGCTAAAGGCGAAATGGCCCCACCAGTAGTATGTAAAATGGGGGTTCTGTCCCTTTGACCTCTGAAAGGTTAATGACCTTTGACCTCTGACTATTTGACCTTTGACCTTGTTTATTAGACCTTTGACCTTGTTTATTAGACCTCTGACTATTTGACCTTTGACCTTTGAGTGTTCATGTAGAGAAAATGATAATTGAAAATGAGAGTAAAAAAATTGAAATAGGGAATTAAGACGATGTAGGTGAAATAGATAAAGATGATCGAAATAAATCGTTCCGTGCGAATGGTTTTTAGTTGGAAAAACAGACAAGTGTTGCATACCTAGCGTACCTGGCGACGTATATTGCTCGCTACATGAGTGGCGAATTCGACATGAAAAAAGTATACCGGTTGCGTGTCGAAAATGTAAAAGAGGTACAAAAACAGCGATAAATTTATGTACGAAATGCGGTAATGTATTCAAAATAAATAGTTTAAAGCGGGTGGAAGGAAAAGCGAGACGTTTGTTTAATTTGGTGATGAAAGAGTTGATTGAAAAAACGCTGAATTTATAGCGTAAAAATATTTTTAAAATGAATTATACGGTGGAGGTCTTATATCAACCCGCTCCGTAGATAATTGCGAAGCGTCGTATGATTTTTCTATCGTAAAGTTTACTTTAAATTTAAAAGTTTTTCTATGAGATCTTTTTTTTCTTTATCTTTATAGACGACAGGTTTGACATCCGTTTTACTACTATCGACATCATTTTTAGGTTTAAATTTAGTACGAATATTTTCTTTCATTTGAGAAAATTTGTTTCGCTCTTGACAGATTAAATTAAATTCTTCTTGAGTTATAACGCCGTCTTGTATCGCTTTTGAAACGTGGTTTTCGATGGTGTTGAGTTTACTTTCTGCTAAAACTCTAATCTCATCGTGTCTTTTAGCTTAAAAAAAAAAATAGTTTAGCGGTAGCGTATCTGACGGCAAACGCAGCACCACCCAACCCTAAAGCCAGTCCTTCGAGTATAAATCCGACGGGTGCTGCTATAACGGTGGCGATGCTAGCGATTCCGATAGCTCCTGCTCCCATACAGCCCAATTCCGTTATCGTTTCTACGATGGAACAAGTTTTGATAATTTTATTATATTTTTTTATATACACTTTCGCGTTCGTTTCTTTCTTTTAGAATTTCTTTTTGAATGTCGTTGATTTTTTGCAAACGAAAGGCATTGACGTTTTCGATATTAGTAGAAGAAGTATCTGTATCCATATACTGTACATCTGGATAAAGTTTCTTTGTTTCTGTAGAGACGCTCATTATTTCTATTATTAGTAAAAGATTAAAAAAGCTAAAACTAATAATAAAATGATGAAAAACTGGCTTTAGTGTATTTTAGCTTACAAAAGGTGTACCCGATACAGGCAAATAGTATGGTGTAATACACCATACACATCCTTTCTTTTTTCTTTTCTGCGGTCATTTTTTTCATCCCACTCGCGCTCGTTTCTTTCTTTTAAAATCTCTTTTTGAATGTCGTCGATTTTTTGAAAACAAAGCGCTTCGTTAGGAGTTAACTCTCTTACATTATCGGTAGGCGTTTCTGTAGTCATATTCTATTAATAATAAAAGAAAATAAAATATTTAAAAAAATTAAAGTAATGGAAAACATTTTATTTTTATATGGTAACAGATTCCCGTATTTACAGCACCTAAAACGTTTAGTCGTGCGATGTATTTTTTATCTTCTCTATATCGTAAAACGTAGCATAATACATATTCTAAATACTGCGGTTCATTTGAAAAATTAAAAAAGTCGACGAGAGGTAAATCAATTAAACCTCCTAAAATATCACTCTGTTTACTTTTCACGATAGAATGAGAATTATTTTCACCACTTTGTAATTTAGCGTATAAATAATCAAATGTTAATCCACGAACAATAAAACTTACATTATTTAAACTGCTATCCCAATGTAAGTTTATGTATGGTTCTTTTCGCGAAGAAGAAGAAGATAAAAAATGTATATCTTGTAAAAGTTTACTCGGTTCAATGTGACCAACACGTTCAATGATGTTTGAATTGGATTGGATTTCTCGCGCATTATCGCTACCGCTTCTTCGACTAGGTCCGTAAATACTCGCCATTTATATAATAATAAATACATTAATATTATGTTACCGGTAAACTGTTAATTTTGATATTGAAACAGATTTTAGCGTTTAAAGAGCCAAAAAAGGTCGCTTGTACAAAAACATTTTTATTATCTCGCGTTTGGAAGCACAATTCGAAATCTACATGCTGCGATTTGTTATTGAAAACAAATGTTTTTCCTCGAGCTGGAGAAGGAATATAATATACGTCGACGGCAAAATTACCCGTCGACGAATGCGAAAAAATTTCACCGTCTTTCATAAATTTTGTAAATATTTCGCAGTATGTTGGTGGATCGTTAAACATGTAAAAGGGTAGTTTAAACGCGCCGTGCCATCCTAGTATAATTCGATATTTTTCGACTAAAGGTATCTTTTGTAAAATTTCATCTCTATCGATATAACCATGTTGTTCATAAATGTTGTTGTTACTAACGCTAACGCTTCTTCGACTAGAACCGTAAATACTCGCCATATTTATATATAACTATAATAATCGTTTAATTTCAAAGGTTAAAATAATCAGCATACCGTGATTATTTATATCTCTACCTAATGAATCTTTAATTTGAAAAGTCAATTCGTTAAACGTACCAGTTTTAAGATTTTTTTGCAACGGATTAGAATATTCTATCCACATACTTTCTCCCAACGCTTTATCTTGTAAAGGAAAAACGTTTAAAATAGTACAAGGTTTACCGTCGAAAAAATTTTCGCTCGTAGAAATTTGATCGCAATGAATGTATAACATTTTAAAAGGTTGCAAATCGAGTCTTCTTCCTTCGTGCTCTCCCTCACCTAGATAATCACTCGGAAGCCCGAGTAAATTGGCTAATCCCGATGAAAATTTGATTTTTCGTTTTTGTTGAGTAATATTTATAATAGATTTACCAGATTTTTCATCGACGACGAATGTGAGCCACGGCGTGTTTTTTAAAACAATGTCGATAATTTCTTTAATATTATAAAGTCCGGGTTCGATAAACTCGACATTGTTTTCCTCATTTTGTTCATTTTGTTCATTTATCCAGCTTTTCCATCGCCATATTTTTTCTTTTTTACGCACGTTATAGTAACCGACCCAAATGTTAATACTCTTTAATGAAATGGTGAGTCGTCCGTCTCGATTAACGATCGTATTATTTAATGAGATTGTATTAATTAAATTTTTAATTTCGATCGTATGATGCATTTTATTATTTGAAATTTATAATTGTATTATAATAAAATGTCGATTCCGCAAGCATTTCAGAGCAATTTATCGAAACGGTATCCGCAATCTGGAAATTTTACACGCACACATAATATTACTTCTAGTGATTTTACGACTATAAATATTTACGTGAATGAAAATGAGTTTTTTAATGTAGAACTCGATAATCCTTTTGAAAAATATAGATTACCTAACATTAATAGCGACGATATCGTAAATGATTGGAATTCTAGTCTATTAAAGTTTTATCAGAATCAAATAAATTTTGTAACGTGGTGTAGTACGACGGGTTACGGCGTGAGTTATAAACATTTATTTCATTCTAACGCGATGATTAGTTGTTTTTTCAAATTTCACGTCTATTATCAAATTAGACGAATGCTCAAAGAAATGAGCTGTCCATCGTCTTTTCAATTTTTTTACGACGCGTTCACAAATAATATAGACATTGGTGCGTATAATAAAATATGTAATGAATTTCACGTTTCCCCCCATTCAAATTGGAAACAACAAACAGACAAAAACTCGAATGGATTAGGAACGGCCTATTATTATGACAAAGGTTACAAACCAGTACCTGGGAACGACTACGATAATTCGAGCTTGAACGTTAGATTTCATGACGTCGTTCAAAATTTATCTGATGTGGGTGATTATGATTATTACAAAAATGCTAGAAAGATGAGTTTTGGAGATGAGATATCGACGTATACGGTCGGTTACATTTCGCAATCCCACGCTACAGAGTTTGCTTGGATTACGTACATACTCGACGAGTCTCAAGGTTTTATGGATATCGGTATGGATATCGGTATATAAGAACGCACGTTTACGCGATATTGGGGGCTCAAGCTCAAGCGAAAACTGAAATTCTAGTACCGGAATTCTAGTACTCAGTTTAGACGCGAAAAGAGAATTTTTAAATTTAGTCGACGCTTCGATCGATTCTCCGATCGATTTACCATCTTCTATTCAACGATATCAAGATAATTTACAATACGCTAGATCTCAATTAAACCTTGTCATCGGTGAAAATTTATACTTGATGCCGAGCGACATGAATTTACGAATAGGTACGTACGTGGGATACAACAATAATATTTTAATCGCGACGTGGGATCTATCGCTCGGTTTAAGTCAAGGCACAAATTCGACACCCGTTCCACCACCGTCATCATCGTTAAAAACTCAACAACCACCAGCGATCACCAACAACGATATAGATCAACCATCAATCACGCCTTTGGTAGATACTCAACCACCAGCGAGCATCGGCGACGATATAGATCAACCATTAATCACGCCTTTGGTAGATACTCTACCGATAGTTAACGATATAACGCAAAGCACAAATTTACCACCATCATCTTTTGTGACCCGAGACGCTACTCACCAAGAATTAAAAAAATGCTTTAATGTTTGGTTTCGCGATACTTACCGGATTAGGTTTGGTGATTTACGAGTTGTTGACTTAGCGATGGATTTGTATATAGGTTAAAATTAAAACTCCAACCCCCGTCAAGGCTAGCCACAGGTGTTCAGCCGTCCATCCGAATACTTTTGAAATTGTGGTAAATATCCAACTTATCACCGATCCTACTACCCTCGGTAAAGCGGCCCAAGCTTTTGCTCCTAGTTTTTTTATAGCAAATCCGCTAGATTTTTAAAAGTTTTTTGTATCCACTGTTTTACACCTCCACCGGATGGTGGTGGTGGTGGCGTGGGCGGTACAATTGGTTTTACGCCATTTACGATCGCTTCGACGATAAAAGCGATGGTCATACTAACGGCTGTTAATAGACTGACTATCGTGACGCCTTGTTCTCTAAATAAAGTTAAAAAAATTTCGCCCAACGTGGCGTCTCTCGTTAACATTTTATTAAAGGTTTCTTTGATTCTATTTAATTGACTGCGAAGAACGTAATCTTGCGCATTCACAGCTGATAAAATAGCTCGTCTTTTGTCTAGTAGTTCTCGTCGCTGTTTAACGAGTTCTTTCGCCGCATCTTCATCTCCTATCTCATCTTCGGCAATTCTTTGATTAATGTCCAAGATTTCTTTTTCGACGGCTTTCAATTTAGCTAAATTATTTAATTGTTCGCCTTGAGTCGTTTGCAAGATTTCCATGAGAGCTTCCACTTCTCGCCATGGAATAAGCCTATCCGTTTGAGTCGTTTCTTCTCTCGAAATAGTTGTTATTTCTTGAGTCGTTGATTCTTCTTCTCTCGAAATGTTAATTAGTTGTTGCATGTCTTTTTCTACTTTTTTTGCTTTTGCCGCGCGTTCTTCCGGTAAAAGCGGTAACTTTCGTCCTGTTTCACTACTGAGAAGCGAACTATCCATAACGATATCTATCTCATCGACGACATTTCTCGCCGCCTCTTCTTTTTCTCTCAAAAGTTTTTGTTTTCTCGAGATTTTTAAACCATAGTCTTTTATACCCAACTGATCTCTAAGAAATAAAGGTCCAGATTTACTCGTAGCTTTCCGAGCTCTTTCGGATATCGTACTTAGCGCGGCAAATTCTCTCGGCTTTCCATCGATCGTTAACTTTACGTTATGGAAATATAAACCATCGTCGCGAAAATGGAATTTATCGTATTGCGGTATTTTAGTGATTTCGTAGTTTTGGGTTTTTACGTAGTTGTAAAAGTCGTCGGCTTTTTGACTACGTAGTCGTGCCGACGGATCTACGTCAAAAGCAGTTTCTCCCAGTTTGATTCTTTCTATTCTTTCTCTTTCTATTTTTTTCTCGTTCTTTCTAATCTCGCTAAATTTTCTCTTTCAGAAAGATTATCTAGTTGCAGAGAGGTTTCCTCCTCGTAATCATCATCATCATCATCTTGTCGGTCGTAGTCTCGTTCTCTCGGATCTAAATTTTCCATCGGTATATCACCTCCTTCCGCCATACTATTTTACAATTACTTTTTATCTTTTTTAAACAATTTATAACTCGCATACCCTACTACGCTCATACCCAAAATGATGAATAAAATTTCTCTCGTTTTATGATCTTCGCTAGGAGTATAAAAATCCTCTAGTTTAGGCTCGTCGTATAAATCTTTCGGTAAATCGAATTGACTGCCTGTAATGGTATAATATTCGTTCATCGCTTCGTTAATGTCGTTAAAAGTTTTTTTTAGCGTGTGCTTCTTTTTGTAATCGTTCGTTTAAATATTCTAGATATTTCGAACGATTTTCAGCAAATTCGTCTCTCGCTTTCGTAAGTTGTTCTATAGCTAAATTGTGCCTCTTTCGTTCTTTTTCGATATCGTTGTTACGTAAACTAGAAAATAAAGCATTAGATCCGCTAAAAGCTACCGCGTTTGCTACCGCCCCTCCTAACATCATCAATATCGACACCATTTTTATAATTTAGTATACATTTTTTTTAAATAGAAAAATAAAAAATAATGTCTATACTATAAAATATGATTAACGCGTACGGAGATAAACTAAATCCATACAGAAAATTAAGAGAACCGTTTGCTTTAAAAGGAATACGTCAAAAAGTCGTCATAACAAACAATCCGAGCACAATCACCGAAAATCAATTAATGACGGTTCGTTTTCCAAATTTAGGAGAAAATTACGTCATCGTTCCGGGTACGGTTAGATTAGCTTTTAATATCAATATAGAATCTTCCAACGACGATACGAGAACGATCGTACATAATATAGGCAGAGCCATCGTAAAAAATATAACCATTAAAATGGAGTGGAATGAAGTGTTTTCTTTGGACGATGCAGACGTGTTTAATTGTTTCAAAGACGAGTGGTTGACGGAAGATCAACGAGAAAATCTAGCCTACCAAGGAATCGAAGATGCTAACGTGAGTAAATTAAGAGTAAATGCCAGCGACGCCGATGCTACGGCTAATCAAGGAAAAGATAAAGCTATCGCGGATACTCTAAAAAATAGATATCACATTCCGCTCGATTTTGAATTATTAACCGATCATCAACCGTATTTTCAATCGGGGATCGGGGATCGTCTCACTTACGAATTCGAGTTTAATAAAATTTTCTAAAGTGATCAAAAGCTCGGATGATAATGCTAAATACGTCATAAGCGGAATTTCTTTAGAATACGAAGTCGTTCATATGGAGAATCTCGCGCAAATGATTAAAAATCAATTTGCACACAAGGTGGTGATATTGTACGATAGGGTCTTGAGGCAGAGCGTCACACCTTTAAACAAACGAGATACAACGTGGAATATAAATATAAATACACCCGCAAAAAGCATGAAAGGAATATTGTTTTTATTCAAAGAGCCCGATGTAAAAGAAACGTGGAAATTTTATAATCCAAAAATCGATAAAGTTTCCATTACTATTCCTGATCAACTCTACGCGCAGGGAATGCGTAGATATCAACACTGGGAAAAAAACACGCTATGCGAGTAACCAAAGCTTTAAATTTATCCAACGTCAAACAAGGTGATTATTTACTAAATAAATACGGTTTGTATTTAGATATGAGAAGCATCGACGACAACAAAATGCACGGAAGCGGAAGACAAGTACAAAACTTATCCGAAGGAATTACCCTTCAAATGGATAGAGAAGCGGAAACCGCGGGTGAATTATACCTCTACACTTTTATCATCATGGACGCGCAACTCAATATCGAAAAAGGTCGATTTGATTCCGTGATATATTAACATGTTGACTATTATTAAAAACTATGTTACCGAAATATCCGCACGCCGCGTTAATTTGCGGACAAACTGGATGCGGAAAAACAGAATTTGTTGGAAAAAGAATATCGTAAATATTTTGAATATGTCGTCGTATTATGTCCCACCGTCGCTGTAAATCTCGCCTATCAAAATAGAAAATGGATTTGGAACGACGAGCGAGTGTTTGTTAGCGATCTGAGTGTGACCTCGTTAAACAAAGCGATAGAGATTTATAGCGACGTTTTCAAAGGAGACGAAACGTTGTTTATCATCGACGATTGTAGCGCTAGTAAAGAATTGCAGTATAAAAAATACGACGAGAATAATAAATGTATGATCAGCCAGTTGGCCTTTAGCGGCAGACACGTCAATCACAGCTGTTGGATTCTTTCGCAAAAATATAATAGCGTGTTGAAAGGCTTTATAGCAACTAAAGTGGGTGTGTATATTTTATTGTAAAGATAGAGACTCGTTCGAAAATTGTCTTCGAGAAAATGACGTCATACCGACAAAAGAGTTGAGAATACAAATGCACGAATTACTCAAACGAGTGAAACACAGTAAGTTGATTTTAAAAACAGATCAACCTACCGATTACGCGATACTTGACTAGGTTGTACTAGGTAACTTACTAGGTTGGTATAGGTGACTTACTAGGTCGTAGTAGGTAACTTGTTAGGTTGCACTAGGTGACTTACTAGGTTGCACTAGGTGACTTGACTAGGTCGTAGTAAGTAACTTGACTAGGTCGTAGTAGGTGACTTACTAGGTTGCATTAGGTTACTTACTAGGTTGCACTAGGTATTTTTATTTAAAAAATATAATAAAAAATATAGCTAAATATTTTCGTTGAATGTTTAGTCACATTTAATATTTTAACAAACTGTTTGATTCTCGGTGGAGTTGGATTTTTGATTTATAAATATTCACGCGTCGAAAAAGAATTTATAAATGCGTTAACAACAACGAAACAAATTTTAAATAAAATAATAAAACAGGTTGAGAAAATTTTAAACGAGGAGCGAAACAAATTTTAAATAAAATTAATTTCTCGCATTATATATAATAATGGAAGAAGTTGAAACAATTTTAAACGAAGAGCTATCAACAAGTTGTTTACCACCACAATCTAATGAAAATCAACGCAACGATCGGCTCGTTGCCGTCATAGCCGGAGGAAACTCAAAAAAATATTTCGGAAAAGAGTATAGTATTAGTGAAATTGAAGCTTTAAATTTAGTTGACCAAGATAAATTATATGTACGATATAAAGCGAGATTAGGTCGCGAAATGATATCTTCTTTAGGCTCGTCGATTATAATTCTTTACGCTAAAGCATTAGGATCGGGTTTAAACTTTGTCGATGTGATGGGATACGAGTTTACGATCGATGATGAAATGAACTTATTACGGATTTAGAAAAAGACCCACTCATTTCGAGCGCTCTTTCTAGCGGATTATGCGAAATATACTACAAGTACGGAATAATCTTAGCACCGATCGCAGCGACGCTAATTACGGCGAAACATTTAAAAAGAAAAGATTCTTGTCTAATTTATAAAGACGATGGAGCAGAAGGAGATAGTAACGAAAAGACCGACTAAAATAAAACATCCAAACAGAGTCGCGGCTGGTAAAAGACTCGCGGAACTTAATAAAAAGAAAAAACAAAATTTAAAAAAGAAAGCAGTTGTTGAAGCGATTAGCGTAGCCGATGTAAAAGAAGAACCCGCGGGGTATGAAATTTCTCCGCTGTACATCGGGATTGGAGTGGTGGTTTTAGTAGGTTTTGTTTACACTATTTACTCTAATCAAAAACAACCACCACCACCACCACCTACATCAACTTTTGAGCAACCGAAACCCCCACCGACTAAAATAAATATACCGTCACCAGAAAAAGTTGATGTAATCAAAAAAGAAGTTAATGTTTTTGAAATGGAATAAAAAAAATAAAAAAATATTGTCTATACTATAAATATGTCTATGATTGATACAAAAGGAAACGTTAATTAGGCTTATTACGGAGGAGTAGTAGGAATTATAACCGTTATTTATAGCATGATCGGTAAAAAAGTGTTAAAAATAAATCCGGCCGATTTGGGAAAGCTAGATGTAAACGACGGTCTTAAACTGACAGCTACAGTCGGGTTGGCGCTAATGACGCAAGATTGGTTAGTTCAACAAGGAATTTTACCGGCTAGTATTATGAAATCTACTACTTTTTAAAAATTTATAAATACTAAATGGATAAACGTAAGAGATTAAAATTAGAAAACGCTTATTATAGTCCGAAAGGATATCAAAAAGGTTTAGGTGCGATCGAAAAATTAGCTCGAGAAACTAAAGTTTCACCTACAATAGTTCGACAGTGGATAAAAAAGCAAGCGCTGTGGCAAATTTATTTACCCTATCCTAAATACATTCCTAGACCAACCAGCTCAAACTCGATTCTAGAAAAACCAAATTACACTCATCAAGCTGATTTATTGTTTCTTCCTCACGATACGATTAATAAAAAAGTTTACAAATACGCGTTAACCATTTCTGACCAAGCCAGCAGGTACAAAGAAGCGGAACCGTTAATCGATAAAACCGCAGCGCGAGTCGTTAACGCGTTTGAAAAAATGTATAAACGTTCTCCGCTAACTTGGCCAACAATTTTAATAGTCGATCCTGGAAAAGAATTTATGGCTAGCGTACAAATTGTAATGAGTAAAAACAATGTAAAAATACAAAGAAGTGAAGCCAGTAACCATAGAGCTCAAGGTATAGTAGAACGATTCAACAGAACTTTAGCCGAAAGATTATTTTCTCATCAATACGCTAAAGAACTGATTGATGATACAAGATCTAGAGAATGGGTTAAAAGATTGCCGTTGGTGATAAAAGCATTCAATGATGAGAAAACCAGACTCATAAATTTAAAACCTAAAGATGCTATTAAACGAGAATTCATCGAGCAAAATCCAGCCTCACCAGCTATTAAAAAGAATGAAAAAAGAATTGCTTTAAACGCTCTAGTTAGATATTTATATGCACCCAGTGAAGTTGAAAAAGATACGAGACGACGCACGACTGATCCGATTTGGTCTATAAAAATTGATAGCATTAGAAAAACTATGAAAGCTCAAAATCAACCCATCTTGTATTATTTAGACTCGGGTCCCGCTCGTAGTTTTGTAAGAGAAGAATTACAAATTGTACCGCGAGATACGGAAAATCCACCTAAAAAATTATTATAAAATCTTCTAATGTTAGTAAGCTAAAGTGTGTATTTTGTTTGGTAAAATATAAGTCTTATCATCGAATGCATCCAACGTTTTTTTAATTTACGCTCATCGTGTATAATCTAATACCCTTATTTCTAATAAAATTCATAGAGTGATAAAGCGTTTCATTTTCAAATAAAACTTCTATATAGTGCTTGTGACGAATTTTCTTTTTCAAAACTTGTTTTTTAACGCCCTTGGCCCTTTTTAGTTCTTCTTTATCCGATAAAAGTATCGAGTACATTTTTGATCTTAGTCCAGCAAATTCAGAGATTGGAGTTCCAGATGTCTCGTCTTTAAACTTTCCGATCACTTTTTTATTCTCTTCCGAATATAAAAAATGATCTTTGTTATAATTACTAAAATCGTAGTACAACTTGTCTTGTTGCATGTCTTTATAAACGTCTTTCGTTTGAATCTTTACCAACAAGCTGTCCGTATCTGTGTAAAGTAAATGACATTTATCGCCGTATTTATTTTTTAAATGATTGTAATAAAAATCGTACATACAAGCTTTAGATAATTCTAAAATAACCTTTCCGACATATACCGGGTGGTTGAGTACGAGTGTTGTTTTGTGCATGTGAATAGCAGCTAAATCGAAATCAAAAGTCTTTTCCTCGGCAAATGTTGGTTTTGCAATTGCTCTAAGCATACGTTTTTCGTCTAGCTCATCGTTTAATCTAATAAGATTCACGTTAACGTGTTTTCGTACATTTTCCATCGTTTTTCCAAAGACTGAATTATTCATCAATTTGTACAAGTCTTTCTCAAAATCAGACGTTGCATTTTTTTCTGAGTTGAGTATTTAAATCGATGCTATGATTTCATCCACGGCGATTCGTCAAATTCTAAAACCCGATGAATTTTAGTTAGTTTCATACCGAGTTGTAAATACAATTGTAAATTTTTATAATGAAGAACGTATTTCGTTTTGTTGTGTAAATTACAAATTAATTTTTTAACGTTTGCAGCGGGTTTGTCACCCAATAGCTTCAGCTGATACGGCGACATCCGCTCTTTTGAAATTTTCATCGATTCTGGTGCGAGTGAATAACCGTTGTTGAGAATCGTGGTGTAATTTAGAATATTCTAAATCTACTTCTAAAATGTATCCTTTTCCATATTTTAATCCTTTTTTACACTGAGGCTGTCAATTTGATTTTTAGTCAACCATTTAAATTTACCCGTTGGAAGAAATTGACTCATCGCCCAACCGTACAAATTATTCGCGTCTAAATATAAAATGTAACTCAAAGGTTTTGATGAATCGTAATCGGGTAAGTATTCGTTGTTTGCTTTAGCGTATCTCTGACTTACCATCGATATTCCTCCTCTCAAACCTTTTTCTATAAATAAATACATGTCATAATCCGTCAACAACTCTAAATTTATTTTCGAGTGTTTCAATAAAGCGTCCCAACGCAAGACCGGACCCGTGTAATATTGAGCCGGATCTAAACCGTAGTGTTTCATGCAAGTTGTACGAAAATGTTCAAACACGTCCGCCAATAAGCATACATCCGTGCGCACGTACAAATCGTGATAATCGCCTAAATTTTTACATTCGAATGTATTCCAAATTTGATTTACGTGCTTGTACTCTTCATCCGTAATGTGTTTGTCGTTTAAACGACTATAAAAAGCTTCTTTCGGAGGAAGACTCGTTTCTTCAAACCGTTCAAAACTATCTATGTACTCGTAGGGGTAAATACCCTTTTGTAATAACAGTTTAACTTTATTCGGATCTGATTCGTGTAATTTCGTTATGTGAAAAGAATCTTTATCGGTCGATTTAACGAGTTTATCGAGCGAAGCTGGGAAAAATTGCAAGCTATCGATAAAAGGCAGTTGCTCGATTGAAAAAGAAATGTACTTTTCCATATTGTTTGGGATACATTTTAAATCTCCTTTCGTTTGACTCGCGGCTTGTAGGATTAAACGAGAGTCGTATCCTCGCAAATTATGAATTACGACGGGGATAAACGTTTTACTGGGGACGAGTTTTAAATTACATTTCCTATGCGCCGCGCCGCGATATTTTCCGGTAATGTGACAATGATCTTTGACTTTCTCGTAGCTTTGTTTTAAATTTTTTACTTTTTTCTCGTATTCTTTCTTTAATGCTTCTACATTTTTACACCAATTACACTTTAATTCTTCTACTTTTTTCTCGTGTTTTTCTTTTAATTCTTCTACTTTTTTTCTCGTATTCTTTCTTTAATTCTTCTACTTTTTTTCTCATAATCTTTCATACAATATAATTCGTCTGAATATTCTTTTTCGCAAAACCAACAGTTACATTTACCGCCCCGGAGATTTAAAATATTTTTCATTATGCAAATGAAAATTTTCTTGATCGCAAATCCAACACTTTCTAGCGTTTTCAAAATCTTCTACATCGTCTTGCGTCATAATAATTTCTTTAGGGTTTTTAAATATCTCGTTAATCTTTTCTACTTGTTCTTCCAATTCGTTTAAATAATGTTTAGCGGTATCTTTACCTCTGTATGTTTTGCATGACATTATTTCATCGCATCTCACAATTTCGTACGAATACCCGCATGGAACGTGTTCATTTTTTATTTCGGTATTGGTCGTACTCGTATTGTTCGTCTTTGGAACTAGTATCGTTTCAAAGTCTGCGTATATAACGAAAGGAACTTTCATCTTTCTATGAAAATTTATAAATTTCAATATATCGTTTTTACCCTTTTCAGGCATCTCGATACGAACCGCTCTGGCACCTATGCCCCTACACTCACTGACGTGAGCTTGAAGCAAATCTTCTCTACTGTAACCGTGCAAGCAACGTTCGCAAAAGTGTTTACGTTCTTTATGTTTTGTTTGATCATAAAGTAATTTATTAAAATTCTTTATCCAAACGTAGTGAGATTTAGTCCCTTCTTCTTCTTTCTGAATCAAAATTAAATTTATACGTTTCATATTCGCGGGCTGATCACTTATTTGATAAATTATGATTCTTTTTCCTTCGTAACCAAAAACGTTTATAGCCAAATTGTTTTGTTTTTCGACTGTTCCAATCTGACTGATTGACGTTGGAGCATCGATCCCATCAAAATTTAATCCATCTTCTTTCGGATAGGTAGAGGGTCTATACGATTTTTTGATTATGACTTTTTCAATTTCTATTCCTTGTTCTCTCGCTTTTTTTTTCGTGATAACGAGCGCAACGTATTGCCCATCATAAACATTTGTCGTCTTTGTTTTGTACGTTGATGCACGCTTTTTTGTTCTTTATGTAGTCAGGTAGCTCAATATGAGAACCGCCCCTAAAAGGCCTATATCTCGAAATTGTAATACGCATTGACATAATACGATCTAACTCCCATCCAGAACCTTTATTCGTACTTCTTTCTAAAACCTCGTTAATTTCGGCAAAAGCCCTAGCTAATTCATCTTCGATATCGTTCTTATTTAATACAACTATTTGATTATTATTATGAAAAGGAAGCTCTGAATATACAACCGTACCAAATTCTTGTATATCTAAAGACAACTTTTCGATAATCCTTGGCTTAACCGCGTCAAAAAACATGTTTAAATCTCTCTCTTCTGATGTGACCATTCGGCACAGTCATCGTTCGCTGTCGCAAATACCTTCCACCGTCAATGGGTGGTTCGTCAAATTCTAACTCTTCTTCTACCGGTAAAGCAATATTTTCTTCTTCTTCTTCTTTTACCGGTAAAGCTATATTTTCTTGTTCTTCTTGTTCTTCTACTGGGAAAATTCTTGATCCGAATCCCCTTACTAAATTCGATAAACTCGTAAAAGTTGTTTGTATCCACTCTCTTACGTTTAAATTATTAATTCCAACATTGGGTAGAATCTCACGAACAAAATTCCTTAATGCGGGCAATGCTCGCCTAAATAAATAGTTATTCATATCCTCTTTTACTATTCATCTAAAAAATATTAATTCCGTATTTCATTTTTTTAGGGAGTTCTGGCCCACTTTTAGTGTAAAAAACTAAATAACAACTCTTTCATCACCAAATTAAACAAATGTCTCGCTTTTCCTTCCACCCGCTTTAAACTATTTATTTTGAATACATTACCGCATTTCGTACATAAATTTATCGCTGTTTTTGTACCTTTTTTACATTTTCGACACGCAACCGGTATACTTTTTCCATGTCGAATTCGCCACTCATGTAGCGAGCAATATACGTCGCCAGGTACGCTAGGTATGCTTGTCTGTTTTTCCAACTAAAAGCCATTCGCACGGAACGATTTCTTTCGATAAATACTTTGTCGTCATCTTTATCTATTTCACCTACATCGTCTTAATTCCCTATTTCATTTTTTTACTCTCATTTTCAATTATCATTTTCTCTACATCAACACTCAAAGGTCAAAGGTCAAATAATCAGAGGTCAAAGGTCTAATAAACAAGATCAAAGGTCAAATAGTCAGAGGTCAAAGGTCATTGACCTTTCAGAGGTCAAAGGGACAGAACCCCCATTTTACATACTACTCCACCTGAGGGGCATTCCATTGTCTGTGTCAGAATCGCGTAGCGTAGTTATAATGTATTTTCAGTTTTGTTTTATAGGTTTTCCCGGCCAATTTCGGAAAAAAATCATTCAATTTGATACCCGGCTCATTCAATTTCGTTTGAAAATAAATGCTCAGCTACATCAGCATTCAACAGTTAAAAAGAGTCATTCAATTTCAACACCTGAGCATTCACTCGACAAATAAGATCATTCAATTTCAACACTTGAGCATTCACTCGACAAATAAGATCATTCAATTTCAAATGGTCGTTAAGTTCATTAAATTTCGTCAAAGCCAGCAGCAACAGGCTGGTCGACTATTCAATTTCATCAATGAGCAACCATTTTCCAAATGTGTGCATTCAAATTCGTTTCTGTGATATGTGCTTTCTGGTTCGTATTTGCCTATAAATAAAGGCAGGATATTCTGAGGAGAAATCATTTCTACACTAGTTCCGAGTTATACACCTCTCAGTAAATAGACGATTTCTGAAGCAAAGATGGCTGCCCGTGGTCATTACAGAAGAGTGAATAATGTAGATAGAGTGGGGCTGGTTGAAGCATTCGAGAACAATCAGTCTGACTACTTAGACTTGGCAGACACTCTCGGTCGTCACGAGAAGTTGCCTACGGGAGGGGCACACAACACCAAGATACATGTAGATCAGGAGATGCAAGATGAGCTGGAGCGATTGCTGGACCCTCTACTAACACTAATTCAGATGAAAGATGAACTCCAACACTCTCTACCAGACAAACCAACCGTGCCTCCCAGCACTATTGCCAGAACCCTGGACGGCATGCTCATTGTTAGATGTACTTCTTCGTTTTAGACAGGGCCGTGTAACAGTCTCTTGAGATATAACTGCTATGTTTCACCGGGTGAGGTTGTCACCTACAGAACGCTGAGTGTTCTGATTCTTGTAGTGGGACGAAGAAAGAGATAATTGGGTTGTCATGGAGTGGATGGTACTCCTGTTTGGCGCAGCCTACAGTCCGTGTTGTGCAGTGTTGTGCCAAAGATTGAAAGGAGCAATACCCTTTGGTCCACCACACCATCGAAAAAGAAACGTACGTTGACAACCAGTTAGCCAGCCGTGACACCATCAAGGAGGCCAGTGAGTTGGTTAAAAGTACACGTCAGTGCCTACAGGAGGCCAGTTTTCAGATGGTGAAATATGCAAGCAGCCATCCAGAGACTGTAGAGCACTTACCCCAAGAAGTCCGTTCTGACCGTTATGTCAGGTCACTCGCCCAGGACCAGTTGGAAGGAGATCCAGGGCCAGCATTAGGTCTTCATTGGGACTGTAAAAGCGATGAACTATACCACACAGTAAACATTCCTGTCCATGGGCCACTGACAAAACGAACAGCTCTCAGGACGTTTGAGCCCTTGGGCGATATAGCTCTCTTTACCTACCGTGAAAAACTGATCGTCCAGGAGTTGTGGCTGTCAAAGCTCGACTGGGAGGATGAAGAGATGAACCAAGATATGCTGAATCGCTGGCATGAGTGGTGTTCCGAGCTGGAACAGGTTCCTTCAGTTCGACTTCGACGCTGCTATACCCCGTCACATATTGACACACAGCACGAAGAACATTGCGGATATACAACATTTCAGCAACCTTTCCGACGAAAGAAAATTAAAAATTTCCGAATTGTGCGGATATAATATTATAGCTATAACACATTTCAGTAATCTTTCAGTAGATATTTCAACAACAAATAGGCAATCTTTAATATATCTTTACGTTTTCGCCTATCCGCCATGTTTCCGTTCTAAATCAAAACCGTTTAGGCACTGTATTTCCGTATTGTGTACACACTTAATCATTAACCTTTCAACAACATATTTCCGCAATATTTCCATTTTCAGTCAACACCCTTTCAGGTATATATTTCCGCATTCTTTCCATTCAGTAACAGTGACCTTTCAGCAACATATTTCCGCATCGATTACATTCTAAATTCGGAACCAGTCAACAGCATTATTTCATAATAATAATAATAATAATAATAATAATAATAATAATAATAATAATAATAATAATGTGTGGACTCATATAGCGCACGTATCCACCAACTAAGTGGTGCTCAAGGCGCATTATATCATTACCCCTGCTCATAAGGCTCATAAATCATTCCTGAAACCATCTCAGCTCCCTGGGAGTATACAGCTCAATTGCTGCCATTACAGCGCATATAGGGCTAATCAACCAACTCTGCCCTCACAAGGTACCCATTTAACCCCTGGGTGGAGAGAAGCAATTATGGTTAATTGTCTTGCTCAAGGACACAAGTGTCACGGCCGGGATTCGAACCCACATTCTGCTGCTTACACCAAAACTTGAGTCCGGTAAGCTAGACCGCTCGGCCACGACACTCCATGCGGATAGGTTACGGCTATAACACCTTTCAGCAAAGCTTTCCGGTATCTTTCCGCATTCTTTCCGTTCAGTAACAGTGACCTTTCAGTAACATATTTCCGCAGCGTTTCTGTAGTCCATCAGTACTCTTTCAGCAACATATTTCCGCATTGATTACATTCTAAATCCAGAACCAGTCAACAGCATTATTTCATGCGGATAGGTTATTGCTATAACACCTTTCAGCAAAGCTTTCTGGTACATTTCTGTTAATATATCCTTAACATAAAAGCAACAAATAATATTCCTTTACGCAGTCATCTTTCCTCAATGTTTCCATTTTAATTCAGAACCCTTTCCGCGCTATATTTCCGTATTGTTTCCATTCTAAATCAGTGACATTTCATTACTGTATTTCCGCAGTGTTACAATTCTCTATCAGCAATCTGTCCTCAGTGATATTTCTGCAATGTTTCCATGCGGATAGGTGACGGCTATAACACTTTTCAGCAAGGCTTTCCGGTAGCTTTCCGTTAATATATCACTTATATATAAGTAATATTTAATATAATCTTTTCACACGTATGTTTCCGACATATTTACATTCTAAATCAGTAATCCTTCCACAATGTATTTCCGCTATGTTCAATCATTATCATGTCAGCTACATGTTTCCGCATTAAATCAGTTAAATTTATTATAAATAAGTAGACTTTCAAATACATTATTTCCACTTCATTCAGTAAACTTTTAATAATTAAAATTTCCATCAGTACCACAATATTACGCTGTTTCCAAATAATTCAATTCTTGAATAGAGATTTTCTCGCAGACCGTGAAAAACATTCGTTCAACAGTCTCAAAGCATGTTATGGGAATGAATAGCTAAATATGAATTTGATTTAATACTCGTGTATGCATGGTGCGTAAATTGCTTGCACGCTATAAATCTTTGTCATCCAATTCCAGCATAATTATCTGAATATCGAAAAGGTTTAGGTCTATGTTTCTACAACACATTTCAAATGCATAGCAGTTTCTGATTTTGTTAAATATCCAATGTGAATCCTTCAAATGGATTGTGATTCATAAACAAACATCAATTAAATTAGTAATTTGTTTTACACATTTTGGTCCATGTTTTTCGTTATTTTAACATAAAATCATTTTTTGGATAGGCCCTATGATGATGAAACAAAAACCTGTTTTGGGAAGTGAATAATTTTAAATTGTTCCTTTTTCTTTCCTACGAGAGCATTGTGAGATTATAAAAGATAATTGCATGTTAAGTAACGAAAAACATGGGCGATACAAATTTAAAGCTGGTAAATAGGACAACAACCAGAAGTCTATTACACTGTAAAAACGTTGGGCAACATGGGGTTGGGTGAGATTATTTCTCCCAGAATTGGTCAGTATTTACCACAACTGTTCACATATTTTGGCCAAAAACTATCCAACATTGGGCAATGGTAAACCAACTGTGTAACCTGTTGATATGTTGACCAGTGTTGGGCAGCATATCAACCGTGTTTGCCCAATATTTCTTACAGTGTACCTAAAGTCTAAGAAGCTATCACACAAAACATAAGCAACTGTGTTATGGACAGAGGCGCATGTAAAGTAAGCCTAGTTGTTTCAGTTAGGCACTGTAAGGAATATCTTGTCACAAAGCAAGCACGGGCGTAAATCCCGGGGGGATGGGGGGATATATCCCCCCACTTTTGGCACCGCATGGAATTTTCCATGCGTTGAAAAAATATATATAATAAAAAATACACATGCAGAACTTCAAGCTATACCGTCCACCCAAATTTTTAAAATAATACCCCCACTTTTCATCACAGATTTACGCCAGTGAAAGCAAGTGTTTGTAAACATTCGATCAACTGCATTAAATATGCATAATAACATCACAGATCATCTAAGAAAATTTAGAGATGCCAATGAGACAGAGTAAAGTGAGTCTATCAACTCTTTATAAATGCTTCAGTGGCAGATTTATAAATAAGTGCGTCTTTTAGGCTGAAATCTTTGTATTTCTTAAAATTTTCGAAATTTCGAACCCGAAAAATATGTTGCTATAAAAAGGGAGGGGAGAGGGCACCCTGGCCATGCATGGGACAAACCCTTTGTAAATTGCTGGCGATGCGGATTGTGCAATTGACCTGCCAATGAGTCTGGCAGAGACATTAATAGAAAGAGTTGAAAGGTACCAAAACTTGCCTCATTATTACAACTTTCTCTATTATACGGTTCAGAGCCGACAGTAACCCTAAACAATAATTAAGAACATCAACTTCATGAAAAGGCATTTCGCTATGCAATCATGTATGCAATCAAGGTAGTTAATGGTTTAAATCACCTAAACAAACGGAACAAACATACTTTCTAACCAAGAAATTTAACAGCATCAAAAATTACTGTATACTTTTTATCTTCATTATTTAAAATGTATAAATTAATGTGTCTGCAAAAACATATTTTACTACGCGCAACCAAAAACCAAATTTAACTTCGTCTTTTTCTGGAAGGAAATTATACATTCAGCAACATTCTCTAAAACAGCAATATGCATTTTCCCTTTTAGATATGAACTATAATAACATGTGAAATACACACACAATTTTCCCACTTTAAAGATTAAATAAATTATAAATCTGTACAACGTTTAAACCATTACAATATTATTTACACCGTTAGACAAGTGGCAGGTGGCAAGTTCTATCCCGTCTGCTGCTTGCAACTAATGCGTTTCGTGGTAACATTCTAAAGAAAAAATAATAATAGAAAAGTAACATTAAAGAACTTTATCCATATAGACAAGAAAATGTTATCTTAACACAGTTCGTTTGTTCGCTTGTGAAAATATGTGTAGCAGAAGACATATACCAAGAATTGTAAACCTTTTAAAGGGTAAATTAACATAATTTAACCTGAAAATGGTTCATCCTTCGTCACAAACACTCCAGTTCCTTTGCCCTCATACTCAATCCTTGAAATGTTCTCGGATAAAACACAAATTAAGACAGTATAGTTGATTATTTTGAAGATATCAAAAGTAAATTCATGCCCACAAACAAAGGTTTCAAAAAATCCAACGAAATAATTATTAATGGGCAGAAATCACCTTGTATATGGGCTATAAAAGAAAATCTTATACAGTTGTCTTTAATCCTACAGTTGTCAATTTGTTTTGTCATACAATTGACTTTAAAGGTCAAGGAGAGGTGATTGTTCATTGGTGACTACTTTGGGGAGGAATTGGTAGGAGGGGAGGGAGTGATTGGGGAGAACCCTCATTCGAGCAGTGACTATTTAAAGCCAACCAGGAATTGAGGGGAGGGAGGGGATTAGTAGAACCCTCATTCGAGCAGTGACTATTTAAAGCCAACCAGGAATTGAGGGGAGGGAGGGGATTAGTGGAACCCTCATTCGAGCAGTGACTATTTAAAGCCAACCAGGAATTGAGGGGAGGGAGGGGATTAGTGGAACCCTCATACGAGCAGTCACTATTTAAAGCCAACCAGGAATTGAGGGAGGGAGGAGATTGGGGAGAACCCTCATTCGAGCAGTGACTATTTAAAGCCAACCAGGAATTGAGGGGAGGGAGGGGATTAGTGGAACCCTCATTCGAGCAGTGACTATTTAAAGCCAACGAGGAATTGAGGGGAGGGAGGGGATTAGTGGAACCCTCATTCGAGCAGTGACTATTTAAAGCCAACCAGGAATTGAGGGGAGGGAGGGGATTAGTGGAACCCTCATTCGTGCAGTGTCTATTTAAAGCCAACCAGGAATTGAGGGAGGGAGGAGATTGGGGAGAACCCTCATTCGAGCAGTGACTATTTAAAGCCAACCAGGAATTGAGGGGAGGGAGGGGATTGGTGGAACCCTCATTCGAGCAGTGACTATTTAAAGCCAACCAGGAATTGAGGGGAGGGAGGGGATTAGTGGAACCTCATTCGAGCAGTGACTATTTAAAGCCAACCAGGAATTGAGGGGAGGGAGGGGATTAGTGGAACCTCATTCGAGCAGTGACTATTTAAAGCCAACCAGGAATTGAGGGGAGGGAGGGGATTAGTGGAACCCTCATTCGAGCAGTGACTATTTAAAGCCAACCAGGAATTGAGGGGAGGGAGGGGATTAGTGGAACCTCATTCGTGCAGTGACTATTTAAAGCCAACCAAGAATTGAGGGGAGGGAGGGGGTTAGTGGAACCCTATTAAAAACTATTTTGTATATGGGGCCTCATGTGCAATTAAACCAAATTTGTTGGCTTATATGAAAAGTACAAATGCAGTGATGGTGATATTATCATGATGTATAAATGTCCTAAATAGTACATATTAAATCACCCATTGCTAGATCGAATACATAAGCCTTCATAAGCCGACATTGTTGGAGGCTAGGTCCTGACTCTAGTGTTATTTAATTAATGAAGTTGCAAAAAAATAATACTCACCCGGAACATGGACTCTTACTCTGAGTATTAAGGATCCATGCGCAGAAGGAAATCCATTACAGACAAACAGTTCCATGAACACATTTTTTTTCTTGTAACGAACATGTTTCGTGCCGTGATTAGTTAAAATAAGACAATTTTACGGAGGGTTGCTGGAAGAATGTGACCACTGTGTGCCTGCCTGCTGGCCATGCAAAGTGGTTACTTCGCGCCAAAATTCCAACGGCCGACCTCTTCGACGTCAACCCTGGGCTGGACCATATAATATCAATCAATTTGGCATTTTAATGGTCTCACGCATAAACCTACATAGACTTGTTTGAATAATAATACTCCAAATCAGCATTAGCAACACGCGGAAAGGTTGCATACACACGGAAAGTATGCGGTAATTGATGGGCCTGCTGCTTTGTATTTACGATTGTATTATTTATTTGGGGAAAAACATATGGGAACTTTGACCCCTCTGTAGCTTACACATAACCCCCTGTGTGTGTCAAATCATGGGTATGCGCATTCCATAGCCTATGGATCGAACGGCCCAACCGTATAATAAAAATGTTCTATAAAAGTATACATAACTAGTATTTAAGTAAGTTATTTTCACCAATTTGCGTATTACACAACTATAACTAGGCACGTTTTACTATTAAGAGTAGTAATCAAATTACCTGCGTAAATATGACAGTGTACTTAAAGACGATAATATTATTTCAGTAGCATACTGTGATCATGCGCTTGTGATCATGATACATACATGACAGTGAACTGAAAGACGGCTGAAAGACGGTTAATATATATCAGAATGCGGAAGGCTTTATCACTTGTGGATAAGTTGCTTGCATCTATTAATGATACATACATGATAGTGTACTGAAAGATGATTAATATTTCAGTATGCTGAAAGGTAGCTTATTACGTGCGATCGCTAAATGTTGCTTGCATCAGTATTAGTGATACATACATGATAGTGTACTGAAAGACGGTTAATATTTCAGTATGTTGAAAGGTACATTATTTTGTGCGATCACTTGAGGATATATTTATTGCATCTTTTAATGATACATGATAGTGTACTGAAAGACGACCGAAAGACGGTTAATATTTCAGTATGCTGAAAGGTACGTTATTTTGTGCGATCACTTGTGGATACATTGATTGCATCTACAGTATTAATGATATATACATGATAGTGTACTGAAAGACGTCTGAAAGACTGTTAATATTTCAGTATGCTGAAAGGTACGTTATTTTGTGTGATCACTTGTGGATACATTGATTGCATCTTATGTAAGCGTGATCACCCATGATTACACGGTTACTGTAGCTCTCCGCAGCACAAGATCCGTGCTTAAACATGGTAGGCAACATACTGAAATGTGACCTAAACAAACAAAACTTTCAGCATTTCTAACCTGTACTGAAAACATGCGAAAAGGTGTACTGAAAAGGTCACCAGAACTCTACACGTGTTCTGTGATGCACTGGAGAGGCTATATGGTGCAGTGGCTTACCTGCGATCTACAGATAAACAGGGTGGAATTCATCTGAGCTTCGTACTGGATAAATGTAGGGTAGCCCCAAAACGTCAATTGAGTATACCACGTCTTGAGCTGATGGCATCTTTGCTTGGAGCACAGCTTGCACAAATAGTCTGCCAGGCTGTCACATGCGATAGTCACCGTACTGTGATATAGAGTGATTCAACCACAGTACTTACCTGGATTCGATCAAATTATTGCCGTTTTAAGGTCTTTATGGGAACACGAATCGCTAAAATACAAACACTGACTGAAGGTGATGAATGGCGCTATGTACCATCTAAAGACAACCACGCAGATGACATAACCCGAGGTCTGTCTGTTTCTATGCTCGGTAAAGGGTCACGTTGGAGTGGGGGTCCTCCTTGGCTTCTTGCTCCACCAGATACGTGGCATCAGGGGTGTGCTCCCTGACTTGCCTTCAGTAGATAATAGCAGTGAGATCAGAAAGTCTCTGTTTTGCGGCTTGACAGTAGCAGCCGACACAGCGCTTGATTTGGACTTGGGATGGTTTCGATAGTTGGGCTGATTTGGTCGTTGCTGTAGGTCGGCAGATGTATTCCGAAGAAGATCGAGTTCGTGGTGTACTCACTCCTGATTATACACAGAAGGTTGAGAATCATTTGCTGCAATATGCACAGCGAGAAAGCTTCAAAGAGGACTTTGTTGCCCTCAAAGATGGCAAACCAGTATCCCGTACAAGTCGCCTAAGTGAATTTGCTCCAGAATTTGATGCCTCCATTGATGTCATCAGAGTTGGTGGTCGGCTCAGAAAGATGCCAAGGGAAGAGTCTGTGACTTTGGAGCCACATCCCATCGTCCTCGATCCTCAACATCAAGACACAAAACTTCTCATTAAACAAGCTGATGATTTTTTCAGTCATCAAGCTGGAACTGACCGACTATTGCTCATCTTCAACAACAAATAACGCAACAAAACAATACACCCAACAACTGATACAACGCAAAATATGCTGATATGATCTATAATAAAATGTTTAGATGGAGACAACAAATACAAGAATTTACAAATTTATATGTTTAAAAACACACTGATTAGTGTCATCATTTAGCAGCAAGCTAGGAGCAAGGATAGTTAGACGATAAAGGGCATAATTACAAGGTGAGATTCCGAGCTCACGAAATGATTTCGAGCACACGAAATGATTTCGAGCGCACGAAATGATTTCGAGAGCACGAATCAAATGATTTCGAGCGCACGAAATACTTTATTTCGAGCGCACGAAATAAATTATTTCGAGCGCTCGAAATGATTTCTAGCGCACGAAATGATTTCGAGGGGACGAAATAATTTATTTCGTGTGCGCGAAATGATTTCGAGCGCACGAAATACTTTATTTCGAGCGCACGAAATAAATGATTTCGAACGCTCGAAATGATTTCGAGTGCCCGAAATGATTTTGAGTGCACGAAATATTATATTTCGAGTGCACAAAATGATTTCGAGCGCACGAAATGATTTCCAGTGCACGAAATAAAGAACTCAAATTATTTCTTCGCACGTAAATTTGTTTTCATCATATGTCCCTTTAGGGGCTCCGTAAAATAGGCCTAAATTTGTGCGCGATTTTGCTTTTTGCTCTCAGATAACTATTATGTAATATTGTTTATTATCACAGTAGCGTTTACAGACAGAGCTATGATAGCTTGAAAATGGTAATTTGCAGTCAAATAAAACTATATAAATTGAGAAAATTGATAAGATGTATTATAATGAATTATAATTTGAAACTTTATAGATAAGTTTGTGTTGTAAATATATAAAGAATTCTTTAGAATTGTGGCTTTACAAATATTTTCAGAGTATTACTGATTGTTTCACAAAGTATAATAATTATGGTTCCTTAATGTCCTCTATATTTCCAGTTTTAATTTATTGAAGATTTACAACAATTCGAATGATTTGTGTCCAATATTGGATATTATTTTCACAAACTAACACTGGCTATGAGACATTCAGTAACATTTTTAATGCGACTTTTTCAACATGGAATTCTGCACTGATCAAACAATTTGGTTCGTTTTATTTCGCCCCAGTTGCTGTTTTCGAATAATTATTTTTTGTTACCGAAATTTATTTACAAATTTCTGAAAGATTTTGAAAAACCGCACAAAAAAACAAATGTTTAATAATAAAAACTGTTTCTGAGCAACTAAAATAGTAGCAATTTCACTAATTCTGCCAGACTTTTTCACATCATCCGCTTTTGCACAATGTTGATTTTTGCAATTATATTAACGCGTAATGATTGTATGAGTATCTGTAACTACTTAGTATTTGTAATGGTGACAAATATGTTAAAATGCTAAGAGAACTAAGTACAATTTTAAACAAAATGTCTCTCAGCCAATTTAAACACCGCGTCATTCTGTTTCGCGCAAAATTGAATGCTGCTCAAAATCATCATTCAATTTGTTTTCATGCGATTTAACAAAATAACCATCCAATTTAACAATCACTGGAACAGCATTAAAATTCGCAGGAGCTTTTCGCGGTGTGTATCAAATTCATTATTGGGCAGACTTTTGTGGAATTTAGGCCCGGGTCAGAAAACCAATAAAGATTCTAATCAGAGAATAAACAAAACAAAGTATGATAACAAAAACAGCAAGAAAGAACGATATGCCCCATAAACAGTGTACGAGAAACGCACATAAATAAAGAAATCAAAATTAACTAGACAAAAGATTGTGTATTTACAAAATCTAGGTGTTTGGGTGAATTGTGGGTTCAAGCAAGTGAGCAATTGATGACGTCATAATCATATTTTTGAAAATGTCTGACGTCTTTTATCATGCGCCTTGAGCACCACTCAGTTGGTGGATACGTGCGCTATATAAGTCCACACATTATTATTATTATTATGACAAAATCAATTTCATTTTCAAAAGACTGTGTTAGAATGTCATATTTTATCTTCCTGTTTGGAACGGAAGTAAAGGTCAAATCAGGTAATTTGAAGGCCATAATGACACAATTATTCTTCTTCATGATCATGACAAAATAACATTAATAGTTTGGTTCAATTTCTGAGATGGGGGCACTGTGATCTGTGATGATGTCATGAAACATTTTTTGGAAAAATCACTAGTCACTTTATGAATGAAGAAAAACCTTACTTTTACAAACACCACAATAATGCTTAAAATGTTTAGGCCGTAATCTTTTTATTTATTTATTTATTTATTTATTTATTTTTGCTGATTTTAGATATCAAAGATTAAAAATATAATGAAACATGTCATTTGGTTATTACATAAAATAAAATGAAAAAAAACCTGCACTAACCATTTAGAAATTTGCTAACGGCTAACCAAAACCAATATTTAAAAATAAATAGCCAACAATTTTGGAAAAAATTACAAACCATTTTATTGTTCTAGACTCTTTTTTGCCACATTGGTTATTAAACAATCATTGTGGGAAGTTTATTGATGTTTTTTGTTAAAAAATTATACACATTATTCCATTTGCAAACTTAAATTTAATTAAGTTGATAAAAATAATAAAAAGAAAAGAAATAAAATACATAAGTTAAACAAAAGATCTAGATCTCTTGCCTCAAGATCAATATTGATTGATCTTGTATTTAAATTATCTCCAGTGCCTGAAAACCTTTTGTCAAGGGCGCATTGGAAAACTCTTACCATGAAATTGATTGCCGATAAACGAAAGAAAACATTAACATACGTTAACAATTCCAAAACTGTGTACAAAAATGACAGCTCGAAATAAAGGACAACGATAGTGAAATTACCGTAAACTGTGTGGACACGAAGGTGCTGGCGACGACGAAACGTAATGTATTCTAATTAGAGAAGAACTTACCAACAGGTGAATGCAACTAAGGCAGAGTACGTGACGTAGATGGCTGATGTACATGTATGTCGGAGATACTGCAGTGTACAGTGAACTTCATAAAATGCACGTATACACAAGGCTATATATGCCTCGCGTATGGAATTCCATATCTGCCATTCTAAACGTCGCCCGTCGCCCTTCTAAACGTCGCGCGCCGCCCGTCGCCCGTCGCCCGTCGACCGTCGCCCTTCTAAACGTCGCGCGTCGCCCGTCGCCCGTCCACCGTCGACCGTCGACCGTCGCCCTTCTAAACGTCGCGCGTCGCCCGTCGTCCGTCGACCATCGACCGTCGACCGTCGACCGTCAACCGTCGCCCGTCGCCCTTCGACCGTCGCGCGTCGTCTGTCAACCGTCGCGCGTCGACCGTCGACCGTCGCGCGTCGCCTTCAATGTGATTGACCTTCGCTGTATTATAATTGTTAGTGAAACTTATTATCTATTTAGTATTGTAGGCCTATAAATGGGTAATAAACTGGTCCAACCACTCTCAAAGAAATAAATCCAACAAAATCCACATTCAGTTTTACAAATCATCTAAACATAATCATTCAGATAATATGATATAATTATATTTAATATTGACAACATCAGAAACGTGAAGTAAACGTGAAGCAAAAATATTGCAATACCAAGGGATTGGCATATCAATACCAATAATAGGCATATCAGACGAGCGTAAAATATTTATGCAGTCAGGAAAATATGTAATGAGTAATACTGTTCTTTCACTCCAAGATGCTTATTAACCTGGAGATTAGTTGCCCGGGTGTATGTATTTTCGTTTCGTTGCTAAGACTTGTCGTTAACCCCGAAATAACCTGGAGATTTCGTATAATAAGACTAATAACACGCCCCCGTGAAATTTTACCAGTCTCGTGTTTTGTGACCTAGCGTCAAAGCCCAGTTTCATTTTATCAGCTGTCAGAAGCCCGAGATTTAGTATCATTTTTTGCGGACACTTGGGTTACTTTCAAATGTGTCAAATGATTTCTGTTCATGTTCCTTTCAGTGTCACAGGGAAAGCAATATTGTTATAACTTTGAGAGTGGTTGGACCACTTTATTACCCATTTATAGGCCTACAATACGAAATAGATAATAAGTTTCACTAACAATTATATTCCTAGAGACAAATCAAAATCACAATTTCCTAAACAAACATATCTCTGTTCCATTTTGCTAGGAATATTGGACAAATTCACATTGGAACTTGAAAGGAAGACTATTGTTTTTTTGCAAATTTTATTTGATGCTTCTATTTCATTACAAAAAATACAGCGAAGGTCAATCACATTGAAGGCGACGCGCGACGGTCGACGCGCGACGGTCGATGGTCGACGGTCGACGGTCAACGGGCGACGGGCGACGGGCGACGCGCGACGTTTGAAGGGCGACGGTCGACGGTCGACGGTCGACGGGCGACGGGCGACGGTCGACGGGCGACGGGCGACGCGCGACGTTTAGAAGGGCGACGGGCGACGTTTAGAATGTGTGAAAATATCTTCTGTGGTTCATGAGATATTCAACTTCCGGTTTCGACTGGAAGGAGAGGTCGGATTGGGGTCACGTCTGTGTACAAAGAAATCACATAATTAAAGATCTATAACATGGTGCAAAGATTGTGAAAATATCTTTTGTGGTTCATGAGATATGATTTTTTGAAAATATTAAAATTTGATTTAGTGTAATTCGATATCTGATGACCTCAACATGACGTCACAACATGTTAAGGTCTAACTTTGTGTTCAGTTTTACGATTCTGTCTGGAGGAGGAGGAGAAGAAGAGGAAGAACCTATATATAGGAAGCGTATTCGATTGTCTTGTAACTCTACTAAATTAGATGATGAATGTGCATTAATAAAATGTATTATTCACAACAATTATCTTAAAGGGACTATGAAATAGGAATTTTGTTTAACTTGAAAATACTGTGCACAACTCTGTATTCATATTGTAATCACTTTCTACCTTGTAATTGCCAGTGTGTTGGGTGTTTGATACATTTTGGTACTGTTTGGGCTATATGCTAATGACAGTTTGCATATTCATGAGCAATTCAATGATTTCACTTTGGGATAAGATGCATTTTCATGGTTGATTTGTGCATAACGATTGTCAACATTTCTTGTCTGTTCAAAGTAAATTTTCTGAATTGTTTATGTTATCTTGTTTATAACTGAGTGTTTGGTTACCAATCAGTAATGTTTTTGAGGTAACCACTGTTTTCTTGGGCAAGATTTGGAGTTTTAATTTAGTGCTTTTTCAGTGCTGCTGTTATACTTAGCTCTTGTTGTGTCTCTAACAGATCAGAACCCTCGTGTGTCATGGATAAGCATGTCATTTTTTTTTACAAATTTAAACAGTACACTAAATCTTCACAGTTTGTCCAGAAGCATGGATATTGGGTAAAATATGTATTTAAATAAAATTGCATTTTATGGCTCTTTAAAGTTATCAATCTGTGAATGCTTGAATACTTTTTTGGCATAATGTAAAGGGACATACACTGTGAATAATTATCTGTTTTTATTTCCTGTAGTTGAAAATTCATTTGAATGGGCCATTATTTTACTTTTAATTTTTAATTTTTTTTTATTTTATTATTATTTTTAATGCAAATCTGGAACTTGTTTCAGCTCATAAACCCTATGACACCCTCACTATAACACTGACAATTTATAATACTGTAATTATAAATAAATAAAAATGGCTAAATGTTAAAAAAGGCTAGACAAACATTTTGGGGTTATAGCCCCCAAGCCCCCTTTAAGAACCGCGCCTTTCATTTTAGCAAAGTTGTTTGAACAGTTTCCTTGGTAGCACTTGGTTAGAGTGACTAATTGTTCATCCTAATGTTGAAAAGTCTTCAAATGTTGCTGGGGATGTAGGGATGATGTTCAGGGGTGGTCATTTGATAACACGTGGCCCACCACCCCCAAACCTTTGTTGACAAAAAAATTACACCACTGATTCTGGCACTAGTTATGGCCAACTTCATGTTGTTCCATACAACTACAAGTCCACGAATCCAAACCGAGGCTGGAATGAATTAGGGCCGGCCAATAGTTATATATGAGCATCAGTGCTATTATCATGTGTAAGGATGTTCCCAGCATCATCAACGTGTACATGTATTCACATGCACACATTCTGTATCCTATGGGCAGTATTTATTATTATGCATGAATACACCAATGACACCCATTTGTTCTCAGTTCGTTTTAAAAACAGTCAATAGTGGTCTTTACTTGACCGTAAACGCACTTACCACTGTGCGTCATCAACCAATGTTATTCATCTACTCTTTATTTATGCCCCGGTCTATTATTTTGTAAAAATACAGACGTAGACGAGATAATTACAAAAAACATTTATATGAACACGGAGTATTCATTTTTAACATCAAATAATATTTGACACATGATTGTCCTTATTGTTTCGTTTTGCGGTAACACCATGCGACAGTCGAGATACGAGTTGTGCGATAAGGTTCTTTTCACAACTTGTACCTCAGCTTAGCGACTATCCTAACTAACGCTAAGCTGAGGTACAGGTTGTAAAAAGAACCTTATCGCACAACTCGTATCTCGACTGTCGCTAACTGACATTATGGTTCAAAGGATAACCAATATCGGGCAACACGTTTCGCAACTATCGTGAGAAATATGGTTCAGGTTTGGAGATGCAGCTCCTTAATTTTAAGTAGTATTTGCTAGGATTGTGTGTTGAAAGGGAGGTGTTCCGATTGGTGGAGTGTATCGGATGCTCCCACTGCTGCGTGATGTGTGTGTGTGTTATCTGCTGCGTGTGAGTTGCCTGCTCGCCGAGGCGTGTCAGTAGACTGTGGTTCATTGTCTCTTAACACAGTGTTAAGACGTTTCAATTCGGATGGCAATTGTTTGTTTTTTCGCTGATAGCGCATGCCCTTCGAAGTAGGGTGCGATTCACGCTGGCATTTAGGGAGCGGTCTGTGTGTGTGGATTTCCTGTAAACCGAATGCCCAAGTGAGTCATCAACCCGTTTGGAAATGAGTACATCAAGGAAAGGCAATGAGTCGGATGTCTCAGTTTCCATTGTGAATTGAGTGCTCGGGTGTTGTTGGTTGAGATGACCGAGGAAGTCACTTAGTTTTTCAGAACCGTGCTGCCAAATGATGGAAGTATCATCTCCGTATCGAAGCCATAGTTTAGATAATTGGTATCGTGTTATCTCGAGGGCTTTCTGTTCGAAGATGAAGATGTTAGCTAGAAACCAGGGATATCGGGATCCCATTGGAGTGCCCAAAGACTGCTGATAGTAAGCCTCTCTCCATTGGAAGTATGTGGACTTCACACAAGTTGAAAGCAGATCAACGATTTGATCTGGCGTTAGGCTGGTTCGTTCCGGGAGTGTGCTGTCATGTTCGAGTATCGACTTGGTCACGAGTATTGCTTTGTCGGTCGGTACGTTGGTGAATAACGACTTGACGTCAAAATTCACTAGCATATCGGAAGGCTGCAATTTGATTCCGTTTATGATGTTGATAAACCCTGCTGAATTGGGTACATGGTTGGGCGTCTTATATCCGTGGGTATAAGAGCTTAGTTAAGTGTTGAGCGAGGTTATACGTATGGGAACCTTGGGATGAGACAATCGGTCGGAGCGGTCTGTCTGGTTTGTGAATCTTTGGTAGGAAGAATCTAGGGCATTTTGAGCTGGACGGGCGGAGGTGCCTGTATAGAGGTGTGGGTAAGGCTGAGGTACGGTTTAAGGAAAGAAGTTTTGCGGCGACTTTCCTTTCTGCTAATGGAATTGGGTTCTTCTTGAGGCGGGGGTAGGTATCCGTGTCAAGGATATCCTTAACTTTCCGATCGTATTCTGAGCGGTCCATCACGACAGTGGCATTACCTTTGTTTGTCTTGAGAACGTGTATCGAAGTGTCATTACTGAGGTTGTTAATAGCCTGATATTCCAGTCTTGTGATGTTGGATTTCGGGGGGCTTCACGTTTTTAAGAGTTGCTGTATCTGAATACAGATATCGTCTGCCTTTTGTTTTTGTCCTTAAAAGGACGATTAAGTGCTATTGATTAAAATCAATTGTGTGTATAGGCAGAAGAAACAATTATAATTGTGGACTGTGATCCATTAATTTTGTTTGCGATCAAAACTCAGTAAATATAAACACAACATTAGTAACTGGTGTGGGGAAGGGATTAAGGATTGGTTATATCGGAAACTGTAGCACAAAAATGAAAGCTCTTTTATACTTACAAACTTAAAGTTTTTTAACCCCAGTTTAGTTGAGATGGTGAATGGTTCAGGTAAGTTGTTGACCATGTATATCTTCCCTGTTGTCTTGATATTCATATTGGCCTGATAGAATTACTTTTTATTTACCTAGTTTTGCCTCTTCAAGGACTGCCAGCCAGCCAGGTATCGAACTACTACTACGAGGAATACTCGAAGTATCTGACAGCAGACCTAGCAATAGATGGAAATGCTAGTCGAACAGTCACAGATTGCACTCACACGAAAGGTCAGTACACAGAAAGTCAATGACGGGTACGGCTGACTTGAAAAGGGGTAGATAATGTTTTTGAAAAAGTTTGATAAAACTTGCCAAAAGCATAATTATCATATTTCATTATTAGCTTAATACTTTATAACTGTTTTTGGTTTTAAGGGACAATATCGTCACCGTTAGAGCAAACTTTCAATAGGGCATGGAATCGCTGTCCTAGTTTAAGATGAACACATGAGTGACTGAAATTATTGGCTTATTTATGCAGCAGCAACGGTAATATGGCCTTATAATGTATGATATTGTTTTCAGTCGCTGAGTTAAACTAAAACTAGCACTCCGATTCCATGTCCTGTTGATCGTGACGATTCAATGTTTCAATGCTATTTTGAGCTTATGCAGATATTCATTCTTGAAATATATTAAAATATGAAAAACATTCATATTAAACACATGCGTAGTGCAACATACTTCTTGTAGTATTTGGCATTAGATGAGAACATTGTGAAGCTTCAATTCATGTTGCCATGGTAACTTCCGTAAATGAACTGTATTTGTTTAATTTTCATATAGTTGAAATATACTTCGGGAAAAATCAGAATTTACAATGTTTCCGACTTCTTACACTGAAGTTAAAACCAATAACGGACTCGGCAGCTATTGGTCATCTAAGGTTAGATTCAGACAAAATGTGAACAAAACAATTTTGTCAGAGTTTAGCTAAAGCAAAGGTTGGTGTTCATTGTTGTCGCCGCCATCTTTATTAGTACTTTCAATTTGTATGTTCCTCCCATGGCGATATTCCACAATGTTTTCACTTTCCAAACCTGACTGTTCTTAATTGCATGCACCGACAAACATTATTGCCTGTGAAATAGTTGAATAAATTATTTTGATTTAATTATTTATGTTATCCAAGTTCCTGAAATGCATCCATGGTGGAATGTGGACCTTCAGGCGACTCACTGCGTGGGTATAGTCACCATTGTCAACAGAGATGGTTTTAGTAAGTACAAATCAATGCTTTAGAATCTACATTTTGGTAACTGAAAACTTCATGACAGTATCATATAAAACATACTTGGTGTAAGTTATTTATAATATCAACCATCCCTTGAAATATTGTTGTCAGATGTGCTATCGTCATTTATTTTAATATTTGCCAATTCTTTTAAAACATAATTATTATCTAGTACCTGAAAAATTCCATGAATAATCCCTTGTTGCGCTGCACCAAATATGATGTGCTATCGTCATTTGTTTTAATATTTGCCAATTCTTTTAAAACATAATTATTATCTAGTACCTGAAAAATTCCATGAATAATCCCTTGTTGCGCTACATCAAATATGGATTTTTTTAGAAAACAATTAAAACGGCAGTTGCACGGTTAGTTGATTACTGTTTATCTTGACTCATACAAAGTGAGCCGAAACCACAAGTAACACTTTCAGTGTTTTACACTGTCATGTATCCATTATCAGTGTTTATTTTAGGTGTTCACAGCTGAAACCAAGACAGAATCATTTCGTTTGGCCTTGAAAGTGGATTGTTGAGATCAAATTATCTTCTGTTTTATTGGCAGGCTATAGACTGACTGGTGCCGTGGTGAGGGCGGGCTTAAGCAACGACATCTTTCAGAATGCCATCTGTGGTTCACCGGTTACATCAGCCCAATCATCAGTCGCCGGGGGACAAGTAAAGTTTGTATGCGACCCGCCCTTGGCTGCGCGGTTAGTCAGTGTAGACAAACTTTTCGATTCGGGAGCCGACTATGATAAAGTTCTGACGCTCTGTGAAGTGATGGTTGAAGAGTACCCCATGGAAAAGTGTCAGCAACCAACCAGTAAATATTTTCATTCATCAAACTTATACAGCTGTTTGATTGTGTAAAACCTCAACCGACCGTGCAAAGTATTGTCAAAAACTTAAAGTTTTTTAACCCCAGTTTCGTTGAGATGGTGAATGGTTCAGGTAAGTTGTTGACCATGTATATCTTCCCTGTTGTCTTGATATTCATATTGGCCTGATAAGAGTTACTTTTTATTTACCTAGTTTTGCCTCTTCAAGGACTGCCAGCCAGCCAGGTATCGAACTACTATTACGGGGACTACTCAAAGTATCTGACAGCAGACCTAGCAATAGATGGAAATGCTAGAACAGGCCTTACCGATCTTACATGCACTCACACGATAGGTCAGTACACAGAAAGTCAATGACGGGTACGGCTGACTTGAAAAGGGGTAGATAATATTTTTGAAAAAGTTTGATAAAACTTGCCAAAAGCATAATTATCATATTTCATTATTAGCTTACTTTATAACTCTTTTTGGTTTTAAGGGACAATATCGTCACCGTCAGAGCAGACTTTCAAGGGCATGGAATCGCTGTCCTAGTTTAAGATGAACACATGAGTGACTGAAATTACTGGCTTATTTATGCAGCAGCAACGGTAATATGGCCTTATAATGTATGATATTGTTTTCAGTCGCTGAGTTAAACTAAAACTAGCACTCCGATTCCATGTCCTGTTGATCGTGACGATTCAATGTTTCAATGCTATTTTGAGCTTATGCAGATATTCATTCTTGAAATATATTAAAATATGAAAAACACACATATTAAACACATGCGTAGTGCAACATACGTCTTGTAGTATTTGGCATTAGATGAGAACATTGTGAAGCTTCAATTCATGTTGCCATGGTAACTTCCGTAAATGAACTGTATTTGTTTAATTTTCATATAGTTGAAATATACTTCGGGAAAAATCAGAATTTACAATGTTTCCGACTTCTTACACTGAAGTTAAAACCAATAACGGACTCGGCAGCTATTGGTCATCTAAGGTTAGATTCAGACAAAATGTGAACAAAACAATTTTGTCAGAGTTTAGCTAACGCAAAGGTTGGTGTTCATTGTTGTCGCCGCCATCTTTATTAGTACTTTCAATTTGTATGTTCCTCCCATGGCGATATTCCACAATGTTTTCACTTTCCAAACCTGACTGTTCTTAATTGCATGCACCGACAAACATTATTGCCTGTGAAATAGTTGAATAAATTATTTTGATTTAATTATTTATGTTATCCAAGTTCCTGAAATGCATCCATGGTGGAATGTGGACCTTCAGGCGACTCACTGCGTGGGTATAGTCACCATTGTCAACAGAGATGGTTTTAGTAAGTACAAATCAATGCTTTAGAATCTACATTTTGGTAACTGAAAACTTCATGACAGTATCATATAAAACATACTTGGTGTAAGTTATTTATAATATCAACCATCCCTTGAAATATTGTTGTCAGATGTGCTATCGTCATTTGTTTTAATATTTGCCAATTCTTTTAAAACATAATTATTATCTAGTACCTGAAAAATTCCATGAATAATCCCTTGTTGCGCTACACCAAATATGATGTGCTATCGTCATTTGTTTTAATATTTGCCAATTCTTTTAAAACATAATTATTATCTAGTACCTGAAAAATTCCATGAATAATCCCTTGTTGCGCTACATCAAATATGGATTTTTTTAGAAAACAATTAAAACGGCAGTTGCACGGTTAGTTGATTACTGTTTATCTTGACTCATACAAAGTGAGCCGAAACCACAAGTAACACTTTCAGTGTTTTACACTGTCATGTATCCATTATCAGTGTTTATTTTAGGTGTTCACAGCTGAAACCAAGACAGAATCATTTCGTTTGGCCTTGAAAGTGGATTGTTGAGATCAAATTATCTTCTGTTTTATTGGCAGGCTATAGACTGACTGGTGCCGTGGTGAGGGCGGGCTTAAGCAACGACATCTTTCAGAATGCCATCTGTGGTTCACCGGTTACATCAGCCCAATCATCAGTCGCCGGGGGACAAGTAAAGTTTGTATGCGACCCGCCCTTGGCTGCGCGGTTAGTCAGTGTAGACAAACTTTTCGATTCGGGAGCCGACTATGATAAAGTTCTGACGCTCTGTGAAGTGATGGTTGAAGAGTACCCCATGGAAAAGTGTCAGCAACCAACCAGTAAATATTTTCATTCATCAAACTTATACAGCTGTTTGATTGTGTAAAACCTCAACCGACCGTGCAAAGTATTGTCAAAAACTTAAAGTTTTTTAACCCCAGTTTCGTTGAGATGGTGAATGGTTCAGGTAAGTTGTTGACCATGTATATCTTCCCTGTTGTCTTGATATTCATATTGGCCTGATAAGAGTTACTTTTATTTACCTAGTTTTGCCTCTTCAAGGACTGCCAGCCAGCCAGGTATCGAACTACTATTACGGGACTACTCAAAGTATCTGACAGCAGACCTAGCAATAGATGGAAATGCTAGAACAGGCCTTACCGATCTTACATGCACTCACACGATAGGTCAGTACACAGAAAGTCAATGACGGGTACGGCTGACTTGAAAAGGGGTAGATAATATTTTTGAAAAAGTTTGATAAAACTTGCCAAAAGCATAATTATCATATTTCATTATTAGCTTACTTTATAACTCTTTTTGGTTTTAAGGGACAATATCGTCACCGTCAGAGCAGACTTTCAATAGGGCATGGAATCGCTGTCCTAGTTTAAGATGAACACATGAGTGACTGAAATTACTGGCTTATTTATGCAGCAGCAACGGTAATATGGCCTTATAATGTATGATATTGTTTTCAGTCGCTGAGTTAAACTAAAACTAGCACTCCGATTCCATGTCCTGTTGATCGTGACGATTCAATGTTTCAATGCTATTTTGAGCTTATGCAGATATTCATTCTTGAAATATATTAAAATATGAAAAACACACATATTAAACACATGCGTAGTGCAACATACGTCTTGTAGTATTTGGCATTAGATGAGAACATTGTGAAGCTTCAATTCATGTTGCCATGGTAACTTCCGTAAATGAACTGTATTTGTTTAATTTTCATATAGTTGAAATATACTTCGGGAAAAATCAGAATTTACAATGTTTCCGACTTCTTACACTGAAGTTAAAACCAATAACGGACTCGGCAGCTATTGGTCATCTAAGGTTAGATTCAGACAAAATGTGAACAAAACAATTTTGTCAGAGTTTAGCTAACGCAAAGGTTGGTGTTCATTGTTGTCGCCGCCATCTTTATTAGTACTTTCAATTTGTATGTTCCTCCCATGGCGATATTCCACAATGTTTTCACTTTCCAAACCTGACTGTTCTTAATTGCATGCACCGACAAACATTATTGCCTGTGAAATAGTTGAATAAATTATTTTGATTTAATTATTTATGTTATCCAAGTTCCTGAAATGCATCCATGGTGGAATGTGGACCTTCAGGCGACTCACTGCGTGGGTATAGTCACCATTGTCAACAGAGATGGTTTTAGTAAGTACAAATCAATGCTTTAGAATCTACATTTTGGTAACTGAAAACTTCATGACAGTATCATATAAAACATACTTGGTGTAAGTTATTTATAATATCAACCATCCCTTGAAATATTGTTGTCAGATGTGCTATCGTCATTTGTTTTAATATTTGCCAATTCTTTTAAAACATAATTATTATCTAGTACCTGAAAAATTCCATGAATAATCCCTTGTTGCGCTACACCAAATATGATGTGCTATCGTCATTTGTTTTAATATTTGCCAATTCTTTTAAAACATAATTATTATCTAGTAACTGAAAAATTCCATGAATAATCCCTTGTTGCGCTACATCAAATATGGATTTTTTTAGAAAACAATTAAAACGGCAGTTGCACGGTTAGTTGATTACTGTTTATCTTGACTCATACAAAGTGAGCCGAAACCACAAGTAACACTTTCAGTGTTTTACACTGTCATGTATCCATTATCAGTGTTTATTTTAGGTGTTCACAGCTGAAACCAAGACAGAATCATTTCGTTTGGCCTTGAAAGTGGATTGTTGAGATCAAATTATCTTCTGTTTTATTGGCAGGCTATAGACTGACTGGTGCCGTGGTGAGGGCGGGCTTAAGCAACGACATCTTTCAGAATGCCATCTGTGGTTCACCGGTTACATCAGCCCAATCATCAGTCGCCGGGGGACAAGTAAAGTTTGTATGCGACCCGCCCTTGGCTGCGCGGTTAGTCAGTGTAGACAAACTTTTCGATTCGGGAGCCGACTATGATAAAGTTCTGACGCTCTGTGAAGTGATGGTTGAAGAGTACCCCATGGAAAAGTGTCAGCAACCAACCAGTAAATATTTTCATTCATCAAACTTATACAGCTGTTTGATTGTGTAAAACCTCAACCGACTGTGCAAAGTATTGTCAAAAACTTAAAGTTTTTTAACCCCAGTTTCGTTGAGATGGTGAATGGTTCAGGTAAGTTGTTGACCATGTATATCTTCCCTGTTGTCTTGATATTCATATTGGCCTGATAAGAGTTACTTTTTATTTACCTAGTTTTGCCTCTTCAAGGACTGCCAGCCAGCCAGGTATCGAACTACTATTACGGGGACTACTCAAAGTATCTGACAGCAGACCTAGCAATAGATGGAAATGCTAGAACAGGCCTTACCGATCTTACATGCACTCACACGATAGGTCAGTACACAGAAAGTCAATGACGGGTACGGCTGACTTGAAAAGGGGTAGATAATATTTTTGAAAAAGTTTGATAAAACTTGCCAAAAGCATAATTATCATATTTCATTATTAGCTTACTTTATAACTCTTTTTGGTTTTAAGGGACAATATCGTCACCGTCAGAGCAGACTTTCAATAGGGCATGGAATCGCTGTCCTAGTTTAAGATGAACACATGAGTGACTGAAATTACTGGCTTATTTATGCAGCAGCAACGGTAATATGGCCTTATAATGTATGATATTGTTTTCAGTCGCTGAGTTAAACTAAAACTAGCACTCCGATTCCATGTCCTGTTGATCGTGACGATTCAATGTTTCAATGCTATTTTGAGCTTATGCAGATATTCATTCTTGAAATATATTAAAATATGAAAAACACACATATTAAACACATGCGTAGTGCAACATACGTCTTGTAGTATTTGGCATTAGATGAGAACATTGTGAAGCTTCAATTCATGTTGCCATGGTAACTTCCGTAAATGAACTGTATTTGTTTAATTTTCATATAGTTGAAATATACTTCGGAAAAATCAGAATTTACAATGTTTCCGACTTCTTACACTGAAGTTAAAACCAATAACGGACTCGGCAGCTATTGGTCATCTAAGGTTAGATTCAGACAAAATGTGAACAAAACAATTTTGTCAGAGTTTAGCTAACGCAAAGGTTGGTGTTCATTGTTGTCGCCGCCATCTTTATTAGTACTTTCAATTTGTATGTTCCTCCCATGGCGATATTCCACAATGTTTTCACTTTCCAAACCTGACTGTTCTTAATTGCATGCACCGACAAACATTATTGCCTGTGAAATAGTTGAATAAATTATTTTGATTTAATTATTTATGTTATCCAAGTTCCTGAAATGCATCCATGGTGGAATGTGGACCTTCAGGCGACTCACTGCGTGGGTATAGTCACCATTGTCAACAGAGATGGTTTTAGTAAGTACAAATCAATGCTTTAGAATCTACATTTTGGTAACTGAAAACTTCATGACAGTATCATATAAAACATACTTGGTGTAAGTTATTTATAATATCAACCATCCCTTGAAATATTGTTGTCAGATGTGCTATCGTCATTTGTTTTAATATTTGCCAATTCTTTTAAAACATAATTATTATCTAGTACCTGAAAAATTCCATGAATAATCCCTTGTTGCGCTACACCAAATATGATGTGCTATCGTCATTTGTTTTAATATTTGCCAATTCTTTTAAAACATAATTATTATCTAGTACCTGAAAAATTCCATGAATAATCCCTTGTTGCGCTACATCAAATATGGATTTTTTTAGAAAACAATTAAAACGGCAGTTGCACGGTTAGTTGATTACTGTTTATCTTGACTCATACAAAGTGAGCCGAAACCACAAGTAACACTTTCAGTGTTTTACACTGTCATGTATCCATTATCAGTGTTTATTTTAGGTGTTCACAGCTGAAACCAAGACAGAATCATTTCGTTTGGCCTTGAAAGTGGATTGTTGAGATCAAATTATCTTCTGTTTTATTGGCAGGCTATAGACTGACTGGTGCCGTGGTGAGGGCGGGCTTAAGCAACGACATCTTTCAGAATGCCATCTGTGGTTCACCGGTTACATCAGCCCAATCATCAGTCGCCGGGGGACAAGTAAAGTTTGTATGCGACCCGCCCTTGGCTGCGCGGTTAGTCAGTGTAGACAAACTTTTCGATTCGGGAGCCGACTATGATAAAGTTCTGACGCTCTGTGAAGTGATGGTTGAAGAGTACCCCATGGAAAAGTGTCAGCAACCAACCAGTAAATATTTTCATTCATCAAACTTATACAGCTGTTTGATTGTGTAAAACCTCAACCGACCGTGCAAAGTATTGTCAAAAACTTAAAGTTTTTTAACCCCAGTTTCGTTGAGATGGTGAATGGTTCAGGTAAGTTGTTGACCATGTATATCTTCCCTGTTGTCTTGATATTCATATTGGCCTGATAAGAGTTACTTTTTATTTACCTAGTTTTGCCTCTTCAAGGACTGCCAGCCAGCCAGGTATCGAACTACTATTACGGGGACTACTCAAAGTATCTGACAGCAGACCTAGCAATAGATGGAAATGCTAGAACAGGCCTTACCGATCTTACATGCACTCACACGATAGGTCAGTACACAGAAAGTCAATGACGGGTACGGCTGACTTGAAAAGGGGTAGATAATATTTTTGAAAAAGTTTGATAAAACTTGCCAAAAGCATAATTATCATATTTCATTATTAGCTTACTTTATAACTCTTTTTGGTTTTAAGGGACAATATCGTCACCGTCAGAGCAGACTTTCAATAGGGCATGGAATCGCTGTCCTAGTTTAAGATGAACACATGAGTGACTGAAATTACTGGCTTATTTATGCAGCAGCAACGGTAATATGGCCTTATAATGTATGATATTGTTTTCAGTCGCTGAGTTAAACTAAAACTAGCACTCCGATTCCATGTCCTGTTGATCGTGACGATTCAATGTTTCAATGCTATTTTGAGCTTATGCAGATATTCATTCTTGAAATATATTAAAATATGAAAAACATTCATATTAAACACATGCGTAGTGCAACATACTTCTTGTAGTATTTGGCATTAGATGAGAACATTGTGAAGCTTCAATTCATGTTGCCATGGTAACTTCCGTAAATGAACTGTATTTGTTTAATTTTCATAGAGTTGAAATATAGTTCGGGAAAAATCAGAATTTACAATGTTTCCGACTTCTTACACTGAAGTTAAAGCCAATAACGGACTCGGCAGCTATTGGTCATCTAAGGTTAGATTCAGACAAAATGTGAACAAAACAATTTTGTCAGAGTTTAGCTGACGCAAAGGTTGGTGTTCATTGTTGTCGCCGCCATCTTTATTAGTACTTTCAATTTGTATGTTCCTCCCATGGCGATATTCCACAATGTTTTCACTTTCCAAACCTGACTGTTCTTAATTGCATGCACCGACAAACATTATTGCCTGTGAAATAGTTGAATAAATTATTTTGATTTAATTATTTATGTTATCCAAGTTCCTGAAATGCATCCATGGTGGAAGGTGGACCTTCAGGCGACTCACTGCGTGGGTATAGTCACCATTGTCAACAGAGATGGTGTTAGTAAGTACAAATCAATGCTTTAGAATCTACATTTTGGTAACTGAAAACTTCATGACAGCATCATATAAAACATACTTGGTGTAAGTTATTTATAATATCAACCATCCCTTGAAATATTGTTGTCAGATGTGCTATCGTCATTTGTTTTAATATTTGCCAATTCTTTTAAAACATAATTATTATCTAGTACCTGAAAAATTCCATGAATAATCCCTTGTTGCGCTACACCAAAATATGGATTTTTTAGAAAACAATTAAAACGGCTGTTGCACGGTTAGTTGATTACTGTTTATCTTGACTCATACAAAGTGAGCCGAAACCACAAGTAACACTTTCAGTGTTTTACACTGTCATATATCCATTATCAGTGTTTATTTTAGGTGTTCACAGCTGAAACCAAGACAGAATAATTTGGTTTGGCCTCGAAAGTGGATTGTTGAGATCAAATTATCTTCTGTTTTATTGGCAGGCTATAGACTGACTGGTGCCGTGGTGAGGGCGGGCTTAAGCAACGACATCTTTCAGAATGCCATCTGTGGTTCACCGGTTACATCAGCCCAATCATCAGTCGCCGGGGGACAAGTAAAGTTTGTATGCGACCCGCCCTTGGCTGCGCGGTTAGTCAGTGTAGACAAACTTTTCGATTCGGGAGCCGACTATGATAAAGTTCTGACGCTCTGTGAAGTGATGGTTGAAGAGTACCCCATGGAAAAGTGTCAGCAACCAACCAGTAAGTAATTTTAATTCATCAAACTTATACAGCTGTTTGATTGTGTAAAACCTCAACCGACCGTGCAAAGTATTGTCAAAAGCTTGGCAAGGAAATCTCTTCCGAAATAATCACTGAATAATTAAGCAGTGGTGGGTCCAATGGCCTCTGGTAGATTAAGCAGTGGCCTGACTGGTAGCCGTTTGTTTTATAAAGTACTGCAGTCATAATACACGGTCATAACAACTGGAGCCGAATTCAAGTCATCGTCTGGAAACCATCAATAAGCACACCGGGCTTCACACTGTGTATGATGTTTTCATTGATTTTTTTAATTACAAATCGCCCCACACAAGGCCAATGGCCACTTCAAGGTGGGGGCTACCAAGTCATTGAGTTGTTACAACAACTCCACACTGAAGAACCAGCCCCTCGCACCGAAACAAGTTAATAACCAGCCTCTTCACGGTGCGAATAGGAATGGGAGGGGTAACTAGTCCAGAACAAGGCAGTTGTTAAACTGCCTCTGCCCCTACAAGCAATTATGGTTCAGTGTCTTATTCAAGGACACAAGTGTCACGGCCGGGATTCGAACTCACATTCTGCTGCTAACACCAGAACTTGAGTCCAGTAAACTAGACCTCTCGGCCACGACACTCCACGAATGGATGCCCCTTTTCTAAAACTGTATCCACCTAGTATGTAAGATCAATGTAAAATGGGTCAATGAATCACTAGTAGCGACAGTCTATTTGGATATGCATACTTCTCTAGCCTGAAGATCTGACGTCACACTTCGAGGCTCGTGAATTACGCCAGATACCGGCCGCGCGGCCGCCATGTTCCTGAGATACAACTTTGGCCTTGCCCGCGATGATGGGCGTCTACGCGCAATATCTCCAGCGATATTTGGATGGCAGAAGTACGCGCGCGCGTAGTAGTGTTTGGGGTGAGTGTTACATTAGCCTCGGCGCAATGCATCCAATGAAATCCCTTCAATGGTACGGCCAGAGCCTGTCTATATCCTTGATAGGATAAAGACAGGGGACTAGTCTAATATTTTTCCTTCTAATTCCCTGTAGCTTGTGTATAGGAAATCAAGGTGGCCGCCCAGTGATCTGTAATAGACTCTTGTAGGCCAAACATCACTTGTGATCCCATAATTTGCAATTGTTTGTTTATATATTTCAATATCTGCTCATTACAGTAGCGTTTCTGTTTCTATTATTCATTTCTAGCCACAGGTCTCTCAGCTGCAGGGAACAAAACCTGCACCAAAACCTGTGCATCCAGATTGCTCTTTGAGGGAAGTTGCATTGATCATCCACGCCCTCTAGCGACCATTCACACTACATCCCCGATACAATGTTTCTTCGGTTGCAAACAGAATGATCAGTGCTGGTCCTTCGACTACATCACGACTTCAGGTCAGTGCAGGCTCTACGATGTCAAGGCTGGAGACTTGAAACCTGTTGATGAGCCAGGCTGCTTAGTGTATGTGGTGGTCCGTGGCTAGATCGTCTGGTGTCACACAAAATTCGTATCATCATTAAAATTCTACCTCATGGCATGGCATGGCTACAAACCACGTGATGTTCTTAGTATTGGAATTCCAATAAACAGCAAGGGGTAGAATTTTATGCGGTACAAATTTCATACGACACCGGCCTGTGTTGACCGCGCTGACAAGCCTGGCTGGAAATACTTACGGCAGAAAAAATAAATTGAAACAAAGATTAAAATCAAATAAATTGTTGTTGAATATTAAAACAAATTCCATCACAATAATAACCAGCAAAGCAAAAATACTTTCAACAGAAAATATTGCAACATAAAATAAAACAAACTTAAATAACATTTAATAAATATGCAAATAAGAGGTTAAATTAGTACAAAAACCAACAAGCAACAACAAATAACACAAGTAAAATACGCAACTAAAATACACACAACAATTACTACAATAGGCTGACAGGATCTGGAATTTAAAGGTAATTTAAATGTTCAGATTTAAACAAAAAACAGAATTGACAAAATTTGGAGAAATTATTCAGCTTTTGGGGTCAGCATATTGAGTATTTAAAAACAATTTAAGTGATGTCTGATGAATTTGTCAATCATTGTGTGATATTAAAATAAATCTGTGTGCGATTTTGCTTTTTGCTTTTATAATACAGCACTGAAATAGAACTATATAAATTTAGATAAGTTTGTGTTGTCAATTTGTAAGGAATCTTTACATTTTGCACAAAATATTTTCAGAATATTGCTTTTTTCACAAAATAAAACAATTATGGTTATTTATTGTCCGCCCATATTTACAGAAAATAGTTTTAAATTTGAATGATTTGTGCCAAAACTTAATGATCTTAATGTCTAATAGCAACACTGGTCTTGAGACAATCAGTAAGTTTTTAACTGCGACTAATTCAACATGGAATTTTATCTTGCTGTTGCTGTTTTTGAATAATTTTTTTAGAACCGAAATTAATTGCTAAAATAACAGTTTTTGCAAGATTTAAATTTTTTTTTTTTTTTAAATAAAACGGTTTATGAGCGATTAAAAACATAGGAATTTCACTCATTCTGGCAGACGTTTTTACATAACCCTCTTTTGCACAATGTTGACATTTTTGCACTCACATTAACGCGTAATGATTGTATGAGTATCTGTAACTATTGAATATTTATAATTGTTAAAAATAGTTCAACATGTAAAGAGAACTAAACTAGTCTTGAGTATGCCGATAAACAGCCAGGGGTAGACTTTTATGCGGTACAAATTTCATACGATATCAGCGTGTATTGACCGCGCTGACAAGCCTGGCTGAAAACCGACATGCGTACGGCAGAAGCATTAAAAAATTAAATCAAATAAATTGCTATTGATTATTAAAACAAATAAGAACAGATATTCATAATCATCATAACCAGTACACTAAAGCAAACTTAATTGCAACAGAAAAGACATAAATTGAACAACATAAAATAAAACAAACTTAAATAACATTATAGGTCAAATTAGTGCAACAAACAACAAATAGCACAGCTAAAACAATACACACAATAATTAATACATTCAATACAAGACAGATAACAGAGTTTAAAAAAAATCTGCGAAATTATTCAGCTTTTGGGGTAAGCATAACGAATATTTAAAAACAAATTAATTGGTGTCTGCTAAATTTGCCAATCATTGTTGTGCTTTTTGCTCTCAGATATTTAATATTACTTATTATCACAGCAGTGTTTACAGATAGATCTATGATAGCTTGAAAATGGTAATTTGCCTTGATAAAACGATTTGTTTTGTTTAATCTCACTGTTGCTGTATTCGAATAATTATCTTTTATTGCCGAAATTAATGTCTAAATTAACAGTTTCTGTAAGCTTTTGAAGGGAAAAACAACATAAAACGATCGTTAATTAAAACTTTTGATGAGCGATTAAAAGCATCTGCCAGACGTTTTCACATCACCCCCTTTTGCACTCACATTAACGCGTAATGATATGTATGAGTATCTGTAACTATTGGGTATTTGTAACTGAAAAATATTTTAACATGCAAAGAGAACCAAGTACAATTTTAAGCATAATTTCTCTCTGTGGGACAGCTGGAATAGGGCACTGCTACTATTATTACTACTCGTTCGCCCACAGACGAGTAGCAGGAGTAACTTTATGTTTTTCTCCCAGGGTGTGGTCGACCCTTCCCCTTAATGCGAGCCTCGGGTGCAGCTGGCCCGGCTGCTAGTAGTACCCAGGGATACGGGTGCTTGTCAGGCTGCTGTAGCCTGGGCGAAAGTAGTCTTGGTTCAAGAATGGGTTCGTGTGTGATAGCGGTTCGTGTTAGCGGTTCGTGTATGTAGCGCCCTCGCGCGGCGTGCAGAGACGGATCGTGTATCAAAAACATACAAACACAGTCTTGAACCAAGACTCGGGCGGAGGAAGAATTCCAATTGAATTCTCAACAGCGAAGGACGGAAGAGGTTATACAACCGAATCGACCAACAGCAAACCAGGTATTTCTTGTGCCATAGGGCAGTGAAGGTTGAATACCAAATACCTCAATGGCCACAGTAGTCACAGTGAGGCCTTGCGAACCCCGTGGCTTACTTTTCGCATAGTAAGGCTTAAATTAAAGAATAGGGCAAAAGCGTGCTTTTTGACCTTCTCAGGACTGGGAAGGGGAACATAGTGTTCCTTCCATATTCTTTAAACTCCTCGGTGGATTTTCATGAAAGTTGGTATTGATGTAATATTACTTTGACAATAATGTATGCAACAATGTCATTCATTTTCATCGAAGACACAGATAATTGGATCAATCTACCCATATTATGAATTATGAATTATGTCAACTTTGATCAAATGTCATGAAAACGGTTATGACAAATGTTTCTCTGTGGCAAATCTCTAAAATTTCCAGAATGCATTGCAGCTGTTCACTGTCACGTGATAAACATGGGTAAGCCCAGAAGCCCATATGACTTATATGTAGGTAATAGACTTCTGGTAAGCATGTATGTGTTGCGCATCGATATAGTTGTATTCAAATAATTATTCGCAGACCCCCACCGAACAATTATTAAACAGACCCTTAAAATAGATGAAGGAAGTTGCATAAAGTTTAATGATGATCAGGTGTACTTTTCAGTGTTAACAAAAATGTGCCTACAGTCACAGGTTGTCAAAGGTTACTCAATGTGATTATAATATTGTCCAATATAATAAAATGTAATAAAAGTACTATAAACACATGTTAACCAAATGCCCCCTTCTCATTTTTCTTTTATTTTCTTTAATTTGTTGTTGTAATTGTTGTTGTTGTTATTGTTGTTTGTTCCTGCCTTAAGTCAATAGATTATGACCTGAGCTTCTCGATATTATATTATAGTGGGATGTCACGTCTGGAGCACCGTAATCATTTTTGTTTCCATGGCACCGCACATTGATTCTTTTAAATTCAAGTATAGCCTACCATCAAGACGTATGCAATTAATCTATGTGCATAATCCTGTCAGTTCCAAGTACAGCACATGAACACTTTCCCAAAGACTACTTGACTGAAGACTATTTGGCTGAAGACTGAAGTGCATTCAATTAATTCACGTTCACTCTTAACGTTACCAGACTAGCGATGGGGGAGGAGATGTTGTTATAATTGTGCTCTAGCGTGGAGAAGGGGGTTTCACTATAAACACGGTAAGGTTAAATTATTTCACGCAAAAATGGTTATTGCGACCGTGCGACCATGCAAGGCATTTCTGCATAAAGCTTGACGAAGTTTATATGACATAGCAACAGTTGTCAGGGATAGCTCTTACCCTATTGGTCAATCCGACGCATGTTGTTTGACTGACAGGCCGCAACTCTGAATTCTCCTCCCACAAAAAGGTAGAGATTGGTAGAGATAAAATTGTCCTCATTACATTCCTGATCCTCTGAAGAGGCAACTCTTTTGATACCAGCGAATGGCTGGAGCTTTTCCATGATGACTTTCGGCGAGGGAATTTCGCAGGAGAAAATCTTGGCGATGATTTTCGTCGGACTCGTGACAATCTTCTCATTTTGCCAGCTATCCTGGTGTATGAATCTCACAGGTAAGAGTCAAATAATTATACAGTCTTTGTCTCATTGTTTCATAAACAAAATTAAATAAAACATAGAAATTTCAGTGTGTGGAGTCTAGGACGGCCAGTTATATATAACTCTGTATTCATATTGTCATCACTTTCTACATTTTAATTGCCAATGTGTTGGGTGTTTGATACATTTTTGGTGCTGTTTGGTCTATATGCTAATAACATTTTGAATATTCTTGAGCAATTCAGTAATGTCACTTTAGGATAAGATGCACTTTCATGGTTGATTTTTATACAAAAGTTTTCAACATTTCTTGTCTGGTCACTGCTGTTACTAAATAATGGCCCCAAGTAGATAGATATGCAGTGTTCATGTATCCCACGAGATGGCTGGACTGGTTCAATTTTGTTGCATTTTCCTATCCTTCAGAAAGTTTGATTGGTGAAAAAATGGATAGGCCGAGCTATACAGATTTCATATATCTTTCCAGTGGCATTTAACTTTTAAGAGTTAAGAAATCATTTCTGAATACCTTTTTTGGCTTTTGTGAAACTTGTTCAAATTTCTCAGCTGTTCTGATATACATATACGTATCTATATCTATGTAGATATTCCCAACTTTCTCGCATTATGGACAATTGCTATACCGTATATGCCCATTGATTATGTTTAAAAGACGCAATTACTCAAGTGTAGTTACTCACTGAGCTGTTATCCACCAAATATAATTTCGAATGTTTATGCAGGAAATTATATTTTCAAATAAAAGTGTAATGTACAAGATTGCATAATCTCAAAGCAATTAGTGTTATTAACCAAAATAGTGTAAATGTGCATTTAAATCATAATGAGAAGGGGTGTGTATAAGGCACTTGAGTGCATGAAAATCAATTCTAGGATACAGAAAAAGGAAGGACAGTACAAATTAAATTAGTTATGATACACTTTATTATTCCAAGTAACATACTTAGAAAAGTATCATACTTGTGTCAGACTCACCACATGTATTTTTCAATTAGAGCATTAACTGCATTTCCTTTAAAGGTGTCCCTTTGGAACAAATTAGAATGTACATGTATGTTTAGGCCTGTTGGTGGTAGGGAATGCCAATGCACAGGCCTGATGGGCAAACAATATATTGAGGCTTTTTGTATAACATTTCTTTCAACAACAACAAACAGCCATGCATAACTATTCTTAATTGACATTCACTTTACTTAATTTTTTTTTTAAATTTTCATTGGGACATTGATAATTTCCTATTAGAAAGAAATACAAATACTTTGAGATGAGATATTTCACAAGATAGTTGTCACAAGCTTGGTTTACCAGTAAAAAAGTGACAAAATTAATTTATGACGGGACCCACCAGAAATTCATTTTGGTACATATTAAAATGGCGAAAAAGATGGGCAATACATCTTTAATTATGTACATGGAGCTGCAACAATCACTAATAAATCAAACAAGGAATGTAAACATGGCCCAACCTGCCACTCTGGATTTGTAAATGCAATAATAATAAAACTTTATGTATATCAATGTATTAATATGGATAAGTGGCCATATTTTCTTATTTTAGATAACCACTTGTTGGCCACAATTGGCAGGTGGCCACAATACGCAGGTTTGACGTCATTATATCATCAGATATCCTCTTTATTTAGTCACACAATAATAAACAACAGCAAACAATTGGTTGCTCAAATGACATTAAGTTGGTTACTGCATATATTGTATAAATGTGTAAAATGATGTGATTGTATTGGAATTTATGACGTCATAGAAATGGCCATGAATTCCACATTAAGCTACCACTTACTGCCACTAAGCTATGTCATTGTTACTACAGGCTAAACTACTCATACGAAGTTACAGATTTTTCATCTCCAAGTATATGGTCGTCTTTAGTTGCAACCCAGAGAACAAAACCTGAAAAACCACACATGCGACGCTGCTACTGAATTATTCATAAACCTCCAGCAAAATGAATAATTTACATAGCAATCAAATGGGATATCAAGAATTTTACATTTATTTCCATACAAACATAGTCAATATACATGTGTAATCAATGGCTAGTAACTAGGGTCCACTTTTCAGGGGGGCACTAGGGGGTGCACAACTTTTTCTAGGGGGCATGTCAATACTTGAATCCTGCAGTCTCAAATAGGGACCTATTTTTTCATAATTGTAAATGGGGGCACTGTGTGCAATACAATATTAAATATTTGTTTATGGAGACACAGTCCTGATAAGCCAATGCTTGTATTGGAGAGCCTTATAAATCATAGAACAGAATTACAAAAGGGAAGTTAGTTCATTACAGTTGGGAAATAAGATAAGATGTTTGTAGGAGTTTGCCATTCCAAAGACGTGGACCGTAGTATCAGAGAGTGTTCATGGAATACGAAGTGCGTATGAATGGTACATAGGGGGTTGTTGTGCGATCTAGTGTTATATTGATGTCTGTCATTAACCACGGTGAAGAAATGTGAAAATGTGCGAGGAAGGATGTTATTAGTATACATAAAAATGCCAGTTTGAAGTTTGTTGATATCGGATAGTGTCAATGTGTGGAATTTGGTAAAAAGGGGTGCTGTATGATAACGTGGTGGTGAGAGGGTACAGATCCGAATGGCTCTTTTCTGGACGATAACTAGTGTTACATACACACACAAACCGCAAGTGTTAGATAATCTGTGCGTGACCGCGTGTTGACCCCAAAAGGGGCGGGATTATGTTTACAGGTTATGACTAGAACGTTCTGGAAGTTTCTTTTGGAAAATGATGTAATTTTCAGAAATTTCTAGAAGTGAAGTGAAGAAGAAATCTCTAGTATTTTCCAGAAGGGATTAAAAACTATAAATACGGGCTGGTAAAGGATTTTAAATAGGACTTGAGCAAACCAAGACTTCGGTAAACAGGACCTGTGATGTTGCTTATGACTCGTCTGAGGACTGTTTCGACAAAGTTCGTCTTGACCGAGTGAACTGTCTAAGAGCTGAATTTAATTTCGGAAGAGACATTTTGTGAACTAAATCTACAGTTCAGTATTTTTGGGATTTCTTCTTTCCCATATTTTTGTCACGGTAGTCGACTTGCGTCCCCGTGGTTTCGTCTATTTCCGGCCGTTTGTTGGAGGTGAATTCGCCCCACGTCCAGCTCTTTACACCGTGTCAGAGAACTGTTTTTGTGTCATTTTCGCTGGAGCCTGCTCAGTCCTCGCCCGTAAGATCTTCTTATTTAGTATAAGATCTTTTCTTAATGTACACTTGTTTACCCTAATCATTGTACGTTTGTTAAACCCATCGATATTTGAAGCGGTTGATATTTTCATTATTAAATCACTTTGTTTCTTTGTTCTTTATATCAGTGTGACCTTGTTTGATTTCTTTGTTGCATCTGAGAAAATTCAGGCTTTTTGAGTAATTTGCATTCACGGATAGTTTAAAGATTTTCGGATCGTAACAAATTGGGGGCCTGTCCGGGAAATCGAATAAAAATAAGCCATACTACTTTTATTGTACAACTGTCAAGCAAGGTTGCACGCTTTGTTATATTGTTGCTAGTTTGCAGTGTAAAATAATTATGGCTAGTAAGTTTGAGGTACAAGCTTTCGTGGAGCCTGAGGATTTGTCAGTCGATAAGTTGCAACTGTTAATGCCATGGTCCCACAGAGATTTCGACTCTCTCGATCGTGTTTCGTCAAGATTTTTGATTTTTTACAAAAATTTTTCGAGAAAAGTCGAAATAGTCTAAAGAGTCTAAAAAAATCGAAACTGTCGATATTTGTCGAAAAAAAAAATCATTAATCGAAAATTATTAAACCTGACCAATATTTTTCGATAAAGTTTCGATCAAATTTATCGAAATTTTGTCGACATTTTATCGAAACTGTCGAAAATGAAATCGAAATAGTCTTAACAGTCTAAAAGTTCGAAAAACAGTCGAAATAAATCTAAACTGTCTAAATAGTCTAAACAATCGTAACAGTCGAAATAAATCGAAACATTTGTCCAAATTTATTTTAAAAATCGAAAATTAATCGAAAAAAAATCGAAATCAATCTAAACAGTCGAAATTTGTTGAAATGCCAGTCGAAATGATCTAAACAGTCGAAAGTCGTCGAAATAAAATCGAAAATGAATCGAAATTGTCGAGAAAATACCAAAAAAATAAATTTCTCACGGAAATAAGATATTTTGTCGATATTTATACGAGATTTTGACGACATTATTAAAAATAACAAAAAAAACAAGAATCGAAATATATTTCGACAGAAAGATCGAAATATTCCTGTGGGACCATAGCATAACAAAAGATGAGTTGCTTGAAGTTGCTAAATATGTTCAACTAGAAATTTCTCGAAGTGTCAAGAAGGCAAAACTAGTGAACGTTCTTGCGGAAAAATTGAATCTAGAGATGGCTGAGTCTCCGCAAACTGCTGATCGAGAAATTGAGCTTGCCAAAATTGAGCTGGAAAAAGAAAGGCTCAGGCTTGAGTTTGAAGAAAAAGAAAGAGAAAAAGAACAAGAAAGGCTCAGACTTGAGTTTGAAAGACAAGAAAAAGAAAAAGAAAGAGAATTTGAACTACGAAAGCTTGAACTCGAACATCAATTCAAAATTAAAGAACTGGAATTAGGTGCAAAGAAAGACACAGGCAAAGAGAAAGCTCCAATTGACTTTGATCTGGCGAAGAACGTTAGGTTGGTGCCAAAATTCAACGAACATGATGTTGAAACATATTTTCTATCTTTTGAGAAAACTGCCAAAAGTCTTAGTTGGCCTGAGAAATATTGGCCTTTGCTCTTGCAGAGCACGTTTGTGGGTAAGGCTCAAAAGGTCTATGCCACACTTTCATAGGAACAGTGTAGTGAATATGCTACCGTTAAAGCAACTATTTTAAATGCTTATATAATGAATTGGTTCCTGAGGCATATAGGCAGACATTTCTAAAATTGACTAGATCAAATGGCCAGACCTTTGTCGAATTCGCTAGACAAAAAGAAATTGTTTTTGACCGATGGTATCAATCTCTCAAAATTGAGAAGAAATTTGAGGAGTTAAAAGAAGTTGTGCTCATGGAGGAGTTCAAAAACAGTGTCCCTCTGAGTATCAAAACCCATTTGGAAGAACACCAGATCATCAAATTAAAGAAAGCTGCAGTGGTAGCTGATGATTATGATTTAACTCACAATATGAGTATGGGTAAAACTAATTTCCGGTCAAAGGGTTTCTACAAAAACACTGATAAGGGCAAGTCAGGTGCCGAGGCACAGTCTAGCACTGGAAATCCTGATCCATCAAATAAGAAGTCTTCATCACTAAGTGGAGCCAAGGAGGACCAAAAGAAGAAGTTTTTTCCTCCGTGTGATTACTGTCACAAAAAGGGCCACACGAAGGCGAGATGTTTCAGGTTCATCGCTGACGAGCGAGAGCGTTCTGAAAAGCCTGTCGCTTTTGTCCGTAAGTCCGGTGAGGCCGATGGCAACCGTGTTTCTTCTTCGAAGGTGTTTGATGAAATCAACCAAGTTGATGAGGTCTACAAAGATTTTGTTTATCGTGGTGATGTTTCGTGTGCGTCTGATGAAGCCGGCAGTTCAGTTGTTATCCTAAGGGATACAGGCGCGTCACAGTCACTGATGCTCCAGGATGTGTTGTCATTTTCTCCAGAAAGTTCGCTGAATGCGAAAATGTTGATTCAAGGTATTGGGGGTAATTTTATGCCTGTCCCGTTGCATAGGGTGAATTTGAAATGTGACTTGATCACTGGCTCTGTGGATATTGGAGTTGTTCCTAGTCTACCGATGAAAGGTGTCGGATTTTTGCTAGGTAATGACGTTGCGGGAGGTAAAGTGTCGGCATCCCCTATTGTCTCTGGTGAACCTGTGGATGAGCCAGAAATTCATTCTTTGGAGGAAGAGTTTCCAGAAATCTTCCCCGAATGTGCAGTGACAAGATCTCAGATGAAACAGACGGAAAAGGAGGTTGCACAGTCAGTGCCTATAGAGGAGGACTCTGGTGTTTGGCTGGCTGAAACTTTTTACAATAATTTTGAAGAAAATGAGGGAGTGTCTCAAGATGCTAAATTTAGCCGATCCTCGCTGATAGAGAAGCAAAAAGCGGACCCAGATTTGAGGAAGCTCGCCCAGACAGCGTGTTCTGAGGATGAGGCTCAGGGGGTTCCAGAATGCTTCTACGTCAAGTCGGGCGTGTTAATGAGGAAATGGACACCTACCCAGAGACCAGCTTATGAAGAATGGAGTATTGTCCATCAAATTGTTATTCCTCCGTGTTACCGTGATGAGATCTTGAGAATTGCTCACGAGATTCCGGTTGCAGGTCATCTTGGCATCAGAAAGACTCAAGCTACAGTCATGGCACATTTTTATTGGCTTAAGCTATACCAAGATGTGGTGAAATTCTGCAAGACGTGCCACACGTGTCAGATGGTGGGGAAACCACAGCCATCAATCAAGCCTGCACCGATGATACCGATTCCTGCATTTGATGAGCCATTTACGAGAGTCCTAGTGGATTGTGTTGGTCCGGGCATCAGTTTTTGTTGACCATCATGGATTTGTCAACCAGATTTCCAGAGTCCATTCCACTGAGGAAGATAACAGCCAAAGTTGTAGTTGTTTTTCACAAGATATGGTTTACCAAAAGAAGTGCAGTCCGATCAGGGGTCTAACTTCATGTCGGGTGTGTTTCAGGAAGTCCTGCATGAGCTGGGGATCCAGCAGTTGAAATCATCTACATATCACCCACAGTCTCAGGGAGCTCTGGAGAGGTACCACCAAACCCTCAAGAATATGATAAGAGCACACTGCGAGGATTTCTCAGAAGATTGGGACAAAGGAATTCCCTTTCTGTTGTTTGCCACTAGGGACTCACCGAACGAGTCAACTGGTTTTACTCCGTTTGAGTTGGTCTACGGTCATGAGGTGAGGAGGCCTTTGAAACTAATGAAGGAGAGATTTTTGGCAGAGGAGGATGAGACCAATCTGCTTGACTATGTGTCGAACTTCAAAGAGAGGTTATCCAAGGCGTGTTCTGTTGCACAAGAACATCTCAATGTGTCTCAACGGGTCATGAAGACAAGAGCAGACAAGAAATCTGAGGTCCGCACAGTGGCGCACCCAGGATTTGATTGGGGGGGGGGGGCTCAAAATATTTTTATTTGAAATCCAATATGGGGGAGAGACATGGCTGACCCAAACCATAACCGCTGGCGCGGCTGCAGCCATGTCCCTAGTCGTGCTCGTCAGTGAACCTACGGCACATGTTAAATGTTTCCTGGTGGTTTCTAGTCATAAAAAGAAGACATTATGGCATGATTCGGACTCGTAGGGTTTTACCTTCCATATAATTTCCTCCTCTTGATGTAAAGAACTTGAGCTTGTTTCGTCTGGAAGATTTCTATAGTTAAATACTTTCATTGCGTGGACGTAAAGTTTGTGATCATTCCGGGCGGAGCTAAATTTTTTCAAACACGAATTTGGCGGTAAAATCAAATCCCAATATTATCCAATCGGTGTTTGCTAAAAGAGTGTCACATAATCTTTGTAAATTAAAACCCAATCCTGGGCCATTGTGTACAAACTGGAAAGGAGTTGATTATAATGCGGGCGTGTTTAAATTTTACGAGTAACCTCAACGACAGTCAACGACCTCAACAAGAGAAACGGACAACAGAAAATGAAAATAAAATTCATAAAGCTGCTCCCTGATCAGGGTGCACCATGGCAGGGGAGAATGTGTAAAAATGCTTGTTATATATACTGGTGGCCCTTCAAGCTTACATGCACATGCATACGCAACGCCGTAAAATATAATAGTGAGTGGAATAAATGGAAAACTTTTGGAGGGGAGCTTGAGTCTCCTGAGTCCCCATCCCTTGTACCACTGCCCTATACTCCTTGCCGAACTCCTCTGTAGACAAGACTTGGGCTCAGATTTTGCTCTCTTTCCTGGCTCGTTCTTAAAAAAAAAAAAAAAAAAACATCAGCGGGCCCTTGGGGGGCTCGAGCCCCAAGCCCTATGGGTGCGCCACTGGGTCCGCATCTTTAAACCCGGCGAGAAAGTACTAGTGCTGTTGCCTCTGCCTGGCGAGCCCCTTAAAGCGAAGTTTAGTGGGCCCTACTGTATCCAAAAGAAACTCAATGATGTTAATTACGTAATCAGTACCCCAGACCGAAGAAAGAGCCAAAGAGTTTGTCATGTTAACATGCTCAAGAAATATTATGGCGTGATAATTTTGGTCAACCAGTGGGGGTAGCTGTTATTGAGTCAAAACCCGACCTTGACAATTCATGTAATGAAGACCTTGAGACAAAAACGTCTGAACTTAAGTTTTTCGCTGTGCAGCTTTCAAATTCGGAAATTCTGGCTAACTTGGATGAAATCCTTGGCCATTTGCACAATGACCAACGGACAGATTTATCAAACCTAGTAGTATAGGAGTGGCAGGTACTGGCCTTTTTATTGAAAAAAATCAATTTTTCAAATATATTTGAAAAACAATTTAAGAAATGAAAAATGATAATTATAATATAATTTGTGTCTAGGTCGCTAGGTCTGAGGTTGCTAGGTCGCTAGGTCTGAGGTTGCTAGGCCGCTAGGTCTGAGGTTGCTAGGTCGCTAGGTCTGAGGTCGCTAGGTCTGAGGTTGCTAGGTTGCTAGGTTGCTAGGTCGCTAGGTCTGAGGTTGCTAGGTTGCTAGGTCGCTAGGTCTGAGGTTCCTAGGTCTGAGGTTCCTAGGTCGCTAGGTCTGAGGTTGCTAGGTCGCTAGGTCTGAGGTCGCTAGGTCTGATGTTGCTAGGTTGCTAGGTCGCTAGGTCTGAGGTTGCTAGGTTGCTAGGTCGCTAGGTCTGAGGTTGCTAGGTCTTTGCTAGGTTGCTAGGTCTGAGGTCGCTAGGTTTGTATATTTGTAGGTCTGAGGTCGCTAGGTCGCTGTAGGTGTGCATATTTGTAGAATGATTTTGATTGAAAAAAGCAATTTTTAATTCAATAAATCTGGTCGTACCTGCCTCTCCTATACTACTTGGTTGGTTGGTCTGTAAAAAGTGTTTAAAAAGTAAGTAAAAAAAGAAAAACGATTTAAGATTGTGTTGTTGAATAGATAAATAGAGTATGGAGAATAGAAAATGTAAAGTAATCGTTCCATGTAAATGGCTTTTACTTGAAAAAACGGACAAGTGTTGTATACTTAGCGTAGCAGGGAGTGAATATTGCGCGTTACATGAGTGGCGAATTCGATGTGGAAAAAGTATGTCAGTTCCATGTCGAAGATGTAAAAAGGGTACCAAAACATTTATAAATTTATGTACAAAATGTGCAAAGATATTAAATGTAAAAAGTTTAAAGCTTGCCGAAGGAAAAGCTATGCGTTTGTTTAATCGCGTGATGAAAGAGTTGTTAGAAAAAACGACACCGGCGTAGACGCCAGTTATATCAGCTGCTCCAGCAAAGTTTACGCATGCTGCGCTCAATTATAGTGTAAATATAAAAAAAATCTTAAAAATAAAAATTATACGGTGGAGGTCGGGATCTGTTTGACTCTACTGAAGCTGCTGATGATTGCTTCATCAAAGCAGCTGACAGAGCTGGAGCTTGCGCATGCTGCAAATCGCTGAATGATTTTTCTATGGTAAATTTTACTTTAAATTTAAAAGTTTTTCTATGAGATCTTTTTTTCTTTATCTTTATCGACGATGGGTTTAACATCTTTTTTATCATCATCAACGGGTTTAAATTTAGTTTTGATATTTTCTTTCATTTGAGAAAATTTATTTAGCTCTTCGCAGATTAAATGAAATTCTTCTTGATTTATAAGACCATCTCCGATCGCTTTTGAAACGTGGTCGTCGATGGTGTTGAGTTTAGATGATGCTAAAACTCTAATCTCGTCGTGTTTTTAGCTTTTTTCAATAGTTTATCAGTAGCGTATCTGATGGCAAACGTTGCACCTCCTAACCCTAAAGCTTGTCCTAGTATAAATCCAACCGGAGATGCTACAACGCTGGCTATGCTGGCGATTCCGATGGCTCCTGCTCCCATACAGCCTAATTCAGCCATCGTTTCTACGATGGAACAAGTTTTGATGATTTTATTATATTTTGTATGTACACTTCGGCGTTCGTTTCTTTCTGATCGTAATTCTTTTTGAATTTCATAGATTGTTTGCAAACGAAACGCATTGACGTTTAAATTTTCAATCTCGGTAGAAGTATCTATAGACGGATAAAGATTGGTTGATTCTACGCTCATTATTTCTATTAATAATAAAAGATTATAATTTTTTTAACTATTGATCACTTATTAATTTTTATATCGTAACATATTCCAGTTGGTAGAGAGCCAAAAAAGGTGGCTTGTACAAAAACTTTTTCATGGAATGGAACATCTACTATACGAGAATCGCCACTGTTTATTTTAAAACAAAGTCCACATTCTAAATGCTTTGCTTCATATTTATTAAACTTAAAGCTTACGGTATAATCTTCTTCAAAAGAGCTAAGACCAAAAAAGTTAATTTCCCCGATTCTTGGATCAACTTCGTGTTTTTTAACTTTTGAAAAAGCATTTTCACCAAATGTTACTTTAGAATAAGATGAACAGTTTGTTATTGGTACGAAGACAACAAACGATGGGCTTTCTAACATGTCCTCAAAAGCAATATAAAATACATTATTTAATTCATACAAAGTGCGTCTTTTAAACCGTGTACTACCATCAGGTTGTATTTCAACCTCAAAATTATTCAAATAGCCACTTTGTTGAAATGAGTTTTTATTAGAAACGCTATCATTAGACGAAATTTGTTTGCTCTTACGAGATCGATCTCGAGTAGGTCCATAAATACTGGCCATTTATATAATAATAATAATTTTTAAACTAACGGTGAACTTTTAATTTTGATATTGAAACAGATTTTAGTGTTTAAAGAACCAAAAAAGGTCGCTTGTACAAAAACATTTTTATTATCTCGCGTTTGAAAGCACAATTCAAAATCTACATGCTGTGAATTATCATTGAAAAGAAATGTTTTTCCTCGAGCTGGAGAAGGAATATAATATACGTCATTGGCAAAATTACCAGTCATCGAATGCGAAAAAATATCGCCGTGTTTCATAAATTTTGTAAAAATTTGGCAGTATGTTGGTGAATCGTTAAACATGTAAAAGGGTAGTTTAAACGCACCGTGCCATCCTATTATAAATGTTAAATTGTTCGACTAAAGGTATCTTTTGTAAAATTCCATCACTATCGATGTAGCCATGTTCTTCATAAATGTTGTTGCTCCAGCGCATGCTGTTGTTGTAATCACCGCTATCGCTAACTACGTTGCTTCTTTGAGATCTACTAGGACCATAAATACTCGCCATATTTATTTATAACTATAATAATTATTTAATTTCTAAAGTTAAAATAATTGGCATACCGTGATTATTTATATCTCTACCTAATGAAGTCAATTCATTAAACGTACCAGTTTTAAGTTTTTTTTGTAATGGATTAGAATATTCTATCCACATACTGTCTCCCAACGATTTATCTTGCAATGGAATAACGTTTAAAATAGTACAAGGTTTACCATCAAAAAAGTTTTCACTCGTAGAAATTTGATCGCAATGAATGTACATTATTTTAAAAGGTTGCAAATCGAGTCTTCTTCCTTCGTGCTCGCCCATAGCTAGATATTCATTCGGAAATCCGAGTAAATTAGCTAATCCTGATGAAAATTTAATTCTTCGTTTTTCGAGAGTAATATTTATAATAGATTTACCGGATTTTTCATCGACGATAAATGTAATCCAAGGTGTGTTTTTAAAACAATGTCGATAATTTCTTTAATGTTATAAAGTCCGGGTTCGATAAACTCGACAATGTCTTCCTCACTTTGTTCATTTCTTTCATTTATCCAGCTTTTCCATCGCCATATTTTTCCTTTTTTACGCACGTTATAGTAACCGACCCAAATGTTAATACTCTTTAACGAAATGGTGAGTTTACCGTTTCGATTATCAATCGTATTATTTAATGAGATTGTATTAATTAAATTTTTTATTTCGATCGTATGATACATTTTATTATTATATTTATAATAATAAAATGCCATTTCCATTAGCATTTCAGAGCAAATTATCAAAACGGTATCCACAATGTGGAAATTTTACACCCACTTATAATATTAGTGCAACAGATTTGACGACTATTAATATTTACGTAAACGAAAATAATTGTTTTTAAATGTAGAACTCAACGATCCTTTTCAAAATTACAAGTTACCTCAAGTCAATAGCGATGATGTCGTAAATGATTGGAATTCTAATCCGCTAAAGTTTTATCAGAATCAATTAAATTTTGTAACGTGGTGTAGTACGACGGGATGTGGTGTGAGTTATGAACATTTGTTTCATTCAGATCCGATGATTAGTTGTTTTTCAAATTTCACGTCTATTATCAAATTAGACGAATGCTTAAAGAAATGAGCTGTCCTACATCTTTCCAAAATTATTACAACGCATTTGAAAATAATATAGACATTGAAGGATACAATAGACTATGTAATGAATTTCACGTCTCACCAGCATCGAATTGGAAACAACAAGTAGATAAAAACTCAAATGGATTAGGAACGGCCTATTATTTATACAATAACGGTCACCATGCAGTACCCGGGAAAGACTATGATAATTCTTTTTTGAGCTATAACAACAAGAGGATGGATTTTGATAAAGAAAATCTTAATCTTTACAAAGTTAATAGTGTTAATGATATTGGTTACTCATACATTGTCGAATACATTGAACAATCTCCCGACGTTGAACAAGCTTGGAGTAAATTTATACTCGGTTTGATGCAAGGTGATGATGTTCAAGCTACGGGTAATTTTTCAGCTTTATCACAAAAAATACTTCAAACTGCTCCAGCAGAGCTTGTGCATGCTGCTCAAGGTGATGATGTTCAGGATACGGGTAATTTTTCAGCTTTATCACAAAAAAATACAAGAATTAATTGAAGCTCGTGCAAAAGTAGCTCAAGGTTTTACGGATAGTGGTATAGAACGAATCAATGATTCTATAAGAACGTACGTTATCTCTATAATTGGAGGTCAAGTGCAGGTATGCAGGTATTCGATATTTGATCTTATCAATAAATCGATACCTCATGGACTGACGACCATGCCTTGCATAGTTAGGGGTAGATAGGGTCCTTAAACCTGTCGTAACAGGTAGCCTATCTAGTGATGGTGTCACGAAAAAAAAATATAAAAAAACACCTTGGGGGTAGTGGGAGCCCGATAGCCCTGTAAGGCAATCCCCTAGTGCTGGTGACACGAACATAACACTTGGGTAGTGAGAGCCCATTAGCCTGGTAAGGCAATCTCCTAGTGATGGTGTTGCAAACAAAAACACCCCAATTATGGGAAAATAATTGCATATGATCCTAATGTCCACTTCAAAAGTTACATACCGCATCGCTCGTCGCGCGGGTAACCAAGAGCGCGTCCCTCAGTGAGACGCCAGGCTGGGGTCGAAAAATATGCTACTGGCTGTGACAGGTTGTCTCTGTCCTCAAAAGTTCCATCAAGTCACACGAAACAATGTCCTCGGACTGAAGTTTCTCTAACAAGTCACGCTCAAAGCGAAAAATGCTGTCAAATTTGTTAACATCAACATTTCAACACTCAATATACGAACCCTATCATGCGACATTAAATTTGCAAACTCTATCCAAGAAGCAAAAACTAAATCTTGACGTTCTTGCCTTACAAGAAGTCCGTCGTTGTGGCTCTGGTACCATTGAATTTGACTCTGATAGTTTACTAGGTTGGCAATTTGTCTGGAGTGGATATAAGTATAAGAGCAAGGATGGAGTAGGTTTTATTTTGGCACCTCATGTGAAGTTGGTTGATACGCATATTCATCTTGAAGCGAGAATACTATCTGTTCGTGTTATCATTCATGGTTTGTTCCTAACTTTGACATGTTCTTATGCCCCTACTGAGTGCAGTGTAGAGTCTGCAAAATCTCACTTTTATGGCAAACTCAGACAAGCTAACAACGATATGCTCAAATATAACCGCTTTGGACAATGTTTTAGGTTTTAACAACTCTTCCCAATTGGAAACCAATAGCAATGGTGAATCCTTTTTGAAATTTTGTTCAGAAAATAGGCTTAGAATCATCAATAGCATCTTCCGGACAAAGAGAATTCATAGGGAAACATGGGTCCATAAGCCAACAGGTAAAGCAAAACGCCTTGATTATATAACCACCAGGAAATATATATCAAGATTTATCACATCTTGTAGAGCATATCGTAAAACTGCATCCATCTTTGACACAGATCACTATATGGTAACAATGACATTGAAATATCCTACATCAAACAAGAAACTTTTTCAATCATTTTCTAAAAGCAAACTCCTAAACCAAAGTTGAATGTATCTCTTCTGCGCGACAACAAAGACGCTGCTAAACTCTATTCAGATCAGCTAGACTCAAAACTCGGGTTAGAAGATATTCCAAATGACTTGGAACAAATAGCAGATGATATTACGGTAGCGATACAAGATTCGCTAGAAGCTGTTTGCCCAAAAATCATCCCTAATAAATCTTCTGAACCTGGCAAGATCAAGAATTACAAAATCTAATGAGCAAGCTGCATAAAATCCAAAAAATAGGGCTCTTCAAAAGCAAATTCGTAAGAAGAGAAAACTTTAAAAGATCAATATTTTCATGAAAAGCCGTTGCTATAAATACTGCAGCAGAGGCAAGACAAGTTGAGAAAGAATTTCAACTTGCTAAAACCAAATCTATGCACTCTACCACCTCAAAAATCACCATTTCAAATGAAAAGTTAATAAAGCATTTCAAAGAGCATTTTTCTAAAAGGTTATTGACGTACCACCTGAGTTAGAACATCCAAATAGTTATGATTACTTGTTGGATACACAGGTTGAAGTGAATGAAGATCCACCTAACCTTGATGAAATTGCTGAAGTAGTTAAAACATTTAAGAATAACAAATCTGCTGGTACAGATAATCTTCACTGTGAAGGGCTGAAGTACCATTGTAGTAAGAATCTTCTTGTGTATTTAACTATGCTGACTTCTCTTGTATGGTCTCTAGTGGCTGTCCCAGAATCTTGGCTTGCTATGAAGGTAGTTTGTCTCTACAAAAGGGTTTGAAGTCTCTAGCAGAAAACTACCGGGCATTGTCTATTGGTTCAAATCTTAGTAAAATAGTTCCTCGTATAATTTTAAATAGGTTACAGGAAACCTATGAGCTGAATATTTCTGAATTTCAGTTTGGTTTTAGAAAAGGTCGGTCAACTGTGGATGTAATCTTTGTCAGCAAGAATGTTATACAAAAGCATGCTGGACCTCTTGTTTTGGTCTTTGTTGACTTAACAGCGGCATATGATTATATCCCTAGAGATTTTTTGTTTCGGGTTTTAGAACTACGCACTGGTGCCAAACTCCTTATCTACATTCTCAGAAAATTATATGATGGTACAACTGCATGTATTTCTGGGACTAAAGTAAAATTTGATATTTTATCTGGTTGTCGACAAGGAGGCCTAGAAAGTCCAACACTGTTTAACTTCTATTTTGATTTTGTCTTGAAAGTGTGTGCAGAGGCTATTGACAGAAAGTATCCAGGTGGATGGGGTGTCTCGTTCGATTACCGTATTTCTAGCGAATGCACTAACCGGGAAACAAAGAAAAACCAAGAAAATGAATGGTATTGAAATAATAAGGTGGCTCTTGTATGCCGATGATTTGGTTTTATTTTGTATAAGCATTGCTGAAGCACAAGGAATTATGAATATAATGAACACAACTTGTAAACGTTTTGGATTAACAATTTCTTTCAAAAAACTAAAGTGATGCAATTTAATACATCTACGAGTGACATAAATATTGTCATTGATGGTACTGAACTTGGAAATGTGTCTGAATTTTGCTATCTTGGCCACACCATCTTCAATGATGGTAGAAATTCCACTGACCTAAGAATTGCAAAGGCTACAGCTAAATTTTATGAACTTAAGGGGGTTCTTTGTGACAGTACGTATGTCCATTCGGACTAAAATCCTGGAAGCATGTGTTCGTCCTAGACTGACATATGCTACCCAATGCTGGAGGCCTAGTGAGAAAGAAATAAAAAGGATTGAAAGTAGTTGGTATGGTTTCCTAAGGCGAATGATTAAAGATGGTTTCCGTAGGAAACCTTCACTTGTAGAAGGTGAAGTTAATCATGCTCTTTACTTTGCTAATATAGATCTAGAGCGCATAACAAAAAGTCAACCACTTCGGAATTATATTAACTCCCAGTATCTGAAATACATAGCTCATACTTGTCGTAGGGAAAATACAAATTTGACCAAGCTTAGTTTATTTTTTATTCCTAGAGTCCCATACTATCGAGATCCCTGGATAGGTATCTCAAGACTTCTGGGTGATATTTCTATTGAGCAGATTAAAAGAGAAACACAGTCAAAGACTGGTTTCACCAGGCTCCTAGGAGTCCTGACTCATATGAAGCCTAAAGCTTCAAAATGAGGACCTAAACTGTACTGTAAGTGCAAGCTAAAAGTGGGATTTTGACGTTAGGTACAGGTTTAAATGCAAAAAGAAATTTTATTATTAATCTCGAAGCTTTCATCAATTCTTCAGAAGAAGGTTTCTATCAAAACTCTATTGATTTATATCAAAACATTTGTGATGAAGCGAGATTGCAATTAAACATGTGTATAGGAGAATATTTATACATAATGCCGAGTGATATGAATTTACGTATAGGTATATACGATGGATACAACAATGGTGTCAAAGTCGCGACGTCTGATTTATCAATTGGTTTAAATCAAGAGACAAATTCGTCACCATTTTCCTATGTTTTACCGTCTGACTATACTAAAAATTTCTTTGGTACTACCTAAACTAAAATCTGCTGCGGAGCAATCTACATCATCACCATCAAACACTTTACAAAATGACAACTATATAGATACATCGGAACAAGAACCAGAAGCGAGCGATGTACCTACAACATCGGAGCAGCATGCGCAAGCTCTGCTGAAGCAAGAAACAGATTTCAATCTCACTCAGCATGCGCAAGCTCTGCTGGAGCAACAACTACCGGACAATATAACTCAAAGTGTACCTACAACATTTGTAACTCGAGAAGCAACACACGAAGACGAAAAAATGCTTTAATTTTTGGTTTTGCGATTATGACTGGATTAGGTATTATGATTTACGAGTTGCTCCAGTAAAGTTTGCAGAGCTTACGCATGCTACGCATGCTGCTAACTTAACGTTGATTCTGTATATAGGTTAAAATTAAAAGACCGACTCCTGTTAAAGCAAACCACAGGTTTTCAGCTGCCCATTCAACTACGTTTGAAATTGTAATCAATATTTTACTTAATATCGATCCGATAATACCGGGTAAAGCAGCAGCGATTGATAATGCAAGTTTCTTTAACAGATTCGCTAAACTTTTTAAAGTTTTTTGTATCCACTCTTTTACACCACGACCATCATCATCGGGTTTTGGTTTAGGTTCTGGTTTTGGTTTTGGTTTAGGTTCTGGTTTAGGTTCTGGTTTTGGTTTTGGTTCTGGTTTAGGTTCTGGTTTTGGTTTAGGTTCTGGTTTAGGTTCTGGTTTTGGTTTAGGTTCTGGTTTAGGTTCTGGTTTTGGTTTAGGTTCTGGTTTAGGTTCTGGTTCTGGTTTTGGTTTTGGTTTAGGTTCTGGTTTAGGTTCTGGTTTTGGTTTAGGTTCTGGTTTAGGTTCTGGTTTTGGTCTTGGTTTTGGTTTAGGTTCTGGTTTTGGTTTAACTGACGATGTAGCTGAACCTACAGCATTTACAATCCCACCGATAATAGCACCCAGCACTGCAGTAATAAAAGCAACGAAACCAGCTATCGTTAAGCCTTGTTCTCTAAATATAGTTTTAATTTTTTCAAACAATCCGACGTCTAGTTTCATAATTATTTCGATCGTTTCTTTAATTCTATTGATTTGACTACGAAGAGCGTTATCTCTTACATTTATTTCTGCGAGCAAATCTCGTTCTCTATCTCGTAGTTCTCCCACCTTTGCTCGCGCTTCTTGGATTGATTCTTCATCTAATCCTCTCTCTCTAGCATCATCAATTAATTCAAGAGTATCTGAGCTTTCTTTCGTGACTGCGTTCTTTTTAGCGATAAGACTTAATAGTTGACCTACCGTCGTCCGCATTAGTTCATCGAGAGCATTAAGTTCTCTTCTAGTATATTCCGTTTGAGTTTCTACATCTTCCGTTAAAAGAATGTCATTTGCTTCTGAAATGGCATATGATATTTTTTCTGCTTGTTTTTGCGTGTTGTTCCGGAGGAGTAAATGGTAAAAATCGTCCCGTTTGAGTTTCTACATCTTCAGTTAATGGTCTTTCTATCACTTGTAAAACATTTTCAAAAGCATTTTCACTTTCTTTTGAGAGAAGAGGTTCATCATCGAATATACCTAAATCAGCTTTAGATAAGCCTTTTATTGCACTTAACTTTAAAAAACCACCCTTTTTGGACTTGCTAGATAGTCGTATTTTTTCTGAACCTTTTATATAATAGAGTAAATATGTTCATCTGTTGGTTTTTCTTTTTCATACACGAATTTATTATAGTCTTTAAAAGCTGGTTCTTTAAAATTAACTAAATCTTTTTCCAAACTTTTATAAAAACCATTTACTATATTTCGAAGTAATCTATTTTTCTGACTTAGCTGGAGTGTTTCTGCAGCATGCGTAAACTTTACTGAAGCAGCATTCCTTGCAATATCATCGTCAATAGCCGTTTCTTGTATATCTTCTTCATCATCTTCTGGGTAATCTTCAAAAAACGGATCTAACTCGAGAAAATCATGCCCTCCTTCGGCCATTTTACAATTACTTTTTATCTTTTTTAAATAATTTATAACTCGCGTAGCCAGCTACCGTCATACCTAAGATAATGAATAAAAATTGCGAGTATAAAAATCTTCGAATTTAGGTTCGTTCTTTAAATCTTCCGGTAAATCAACATGTGTACCGGTCAAAATATAATATGCATTTATAGCTTCGTCTATATCGTTAAATGTTTTTGTAGCATTCGATTCTTTTCGTAATAGTTCGTTCATTAAATCTAAATAGTTTTCACGCTTTTTCGTAAATTCGTCTCTGGCTTTCGTAAATTCTTCCATCTCTAAATTGTGTCTTTTGATTTCTTCTTTGCTGTTTCCACTCAAAAGATTAGCTATCACATTTCCTCCTGAAAAAGCTGCCGCGTTTACTACAGCACCAAAAACCGTCATTGCGATCGTTGCTAACATATTTTATAATTTAGTATACATTTTTTTTTAATTTAAAATTAAAAAATAAAATGTATACAAAACTATAAAATATGAATAACTATCTCTGGAGATAAACTAAATCCATCCAGAAAATTAAGAAAACCTTTTGCTTTAAAAGGAACGCGTCAAAAAGTCGTCATTAGAAACAATCCGAGCACAATCACCGAAAATCAATTGCTGTCGGTTCGTTTTCCAAATTTAGGAGAAAACGATGTTATCGTTCCAGGTACTGTTAGATTGGCTTTTAACATTACTTTTGAATCTTCGAGCGATGAAGCAAGAACGTTAGTATATAATATAGGCAGAGCCATCGTAAAAAATATAACCATTAAAATGGAGGGAAATTAAATTTTTAGTTTAGACGATGCAGACGTATTTAATTGTTACAAAGATGAGTGGTTGACGAAAGATCAACTTGAAAATTTAACGTATCAAGGAATTTCAATTCCTAATATAATTAGATTAAGAATAGGTGCTAGTGGTAGTGATGAAACGGCTAACGAAGGAAAAGACAAAGCCGTCGCAGATTGTTTGAAAAATAGATTTTATATTCCACTTGATTTTGAATTATTGACTGATCATCAACCCGCTCCGCCGATATTCGCGAAGCGGGTTTTTCATCGTATGATTTTTCTATAGTAAATTTTACTTTAAATTCAAAAGTTTTTCTATAAGGTCTTTTTTTTCTTTATCTATATCTTTATCTACGACGGCTTTGACGTCTTTTTTATCGTCGTTGACGACGACATTTTTAGGGGTAAATTTAGTTCTGATGTTTTCTTTCATTTGCGAGTATTTGTCTCGCTCTTCGCAGATTAAATGAAATTCATCTTGGCTTATAACGCCGTCTTCGATCGCTTTCGAAACGTGGTTGTCGACGGTGTTGAGTTTACTTTCGGCTAAAACTCTAATCTCGTCGTGTTTTTTAGCTTTTTTAAATAATTTATATTTCGCGTATCTGACGGCAAACGCCATGCCGCCCAGCCCTAAAGCCAGTCCTTCTAAAACGTATCCAACCGGCGATGCTATAACGCTCGCGATGCTGGCGATTCAATGGCTCCTGCTCCCCATACAGCCTAATTCCGCCATCGTTTCTACGATAGAACAAGTTTTAATGATTTTATTATATTTTTTATATACACCCTCGCGCTCGTTTCTCTCTTTTAAAATTTCTTTTTGAATGTCGTCGATTTTTTGTAAACGAAACGCGTTCACGTTTAAGTCTTGGACATTATTAGAAGGATTTGTAGTTGTTAATGTTGGATAAATTCTCGTTGTTTCTGTAGAGACGCTCATTATTTCTATTAATAATAAAAGATTAAAATTTTATTATTTTGATAAAGGCGTAATTGGAAAACTTTTTATTTTTATATCGTAACAGATTCCCGTGTTTATGGCGCTGAAAAATCTCGCATGTATAAAGAATTCAATATTTTATTTCAATAACATATATATTATGTGGCATAATACACATTCTAAATACCGCGGTACATCTGAAAAAGCAAAGTTATCTCCACTAGGGAAACTAATATGTTTTCTAAAATCATCACTTTGTTCACTTTTCACTATAGAATAACAAATATTTTCACCCATATTCATTTTAGCATATAATGAATAACATGAAAAATCACTAATATAAAAATTAATGATTTGAATCACTAGTCCAATATATTTCTAAGTTTAGTTCTCTGAAAAAAGAAAAAAAAATATGTATTTCGTAAAAGTTCACTCGGTTCAATGTGTCCAGTACGTTCAATGATGTTTAAATTGGATTTTTTTGGCACGCTATAATTATCACTCTTACGACTAGGTCCATAAATACTCGCCATATTTTAATATAATATATATATATATTTTTTACTGTAAAACGATGTAACTAAATTTCGAGATTACTACTTTTTATTTTCATATCGAAACAGATTCCGGTGTTTACGACGCCGAAAAAGCTCGCTCGCACAAAGACTTTTTTATCTCGAGTTTTGTAGCAAATTTCGTAATCTAAATGCTGCGATTCTTCGTTGAAAGAAAACATATTGTTTCGAGCGGGAGAAGGAATAAGTTCTACATCGGCTTCAAAATTACGCGTTACCGAATGCGAATGAAGACCGTCGACATTCATAAATTTTACAAAAATCGAACAGTACGTCGGTGATTTATCGAACGTAAAAAAGAAGGGTAGTTTAATGTCGACTTCACTAAATAAATTTATCAAAGTTATCGTTTGTTGAATTTCATTCGGTTTGATAAATCCGTGACGTTCGTAAATAACCGGATCGTAATCGTTTGACGTATCATTAGCAAAGATGTTAATGATACCGCTTCTTCGACTAGGACCGTAAATACTTGCCATATTTATATTATTGCATTAATGTTTTTTATTTAATTTCGACGGTTAAAATAATCGGCATACCGTGATTATTTATGTCTCTACCGATCGAATCTTTAATTTGAAAACTCAATTCGTTTAAAGTGCCGCGTTTAAGATCTTTTCGCAACGGATTAGAATATTCCACCCACATACTTTCTCCCAACGATTTATCTTGTAATGGAAAAACGTTTAAAATAGTACAAGGTTTACCGTCGAAAAAATTTTCGCTCGTAGAAATTTGATCGCAATGAATGTATATTATTTTAAAAGGTTTCAAATCAAGTTTTTTCCCCTTCGTGCTCTCCCATAGATAGATAATCATTTGCAAACCCGAGTAAATTAGCTAATCCCGATGAAAATTTGATTTTTCGTTTTTGTTGAGTAATATTTATAAAAGATTTGCCGAATTTTTCATCGACGACGAACGTAATCCAAGGTGTGTTTTTTAAGACAATGTCGATAATTTCTTTTATATTATAAAGTCCGGGTTCGATAAACTCAACCTCTTCTTCTTCTTGCTGTTCATTTCTTTCATTTATCCAGCTTCGCCATCGCCATATTCTTTCTTTTTACGCACGTTATAGTAACCGATCCAAATGATAATGCTATTTAATGAAATGGTGAGTTTACCGTCTCGATTATCGATCGTATTATTTAATGAGATTGTATTAAAAAAATTTTTATTTTCGATCGTATGATGCATTTTTATATTTAAAATTTAAAATTTATAGTTGTATTATAATAAAATGTCGATTCCGCAAGCATTTCAGAGCAATTTATCGACACGGTATCCGCAATCTGGAAATTTTTTAGCCGCTCAAAATTTTACTTCTCGAGATTTGACGAATATTGATATTTACGTTAACGAAAATGAATTTTTTAAATGTAGAACTCGACGATCCTTTTGCAAATTACACGTTACCTTACGTCAATAGCGACGATGTTGTAAATGATTGGAATTCTAATCCGCTAAAGTTTTATCAAAATCAAATAAATTTTGTAACGTGGTGCAGCACGACGGGGTGCGGTGTGAATTACGAACATTTGTTTCATTCGAATCCGATGATCAGTAGTTTTTTTCAAATTTCACGTCCATTATCAAATTAGACGAATGCTCAAAGAAATGAGTTGTCCCACATCTTTTCAAGATTTATTTGATGCGTTTGAAAATAATATAGACATTGAAGTGTACAATAGAATATGTAATGAATTTCACGTTTCGTCAATATCCGATTGGAGACAACAAGTAGACAAAAACTCGAAAGGATTGGGAACAGCTTATTATTTAAACATCTACGGTTACATTCCGGTACCAGGAAATGACTACGACAATTCGATTTGGCCTCTTAGTATTATGAGGTTGAAGATATTAGAGAAGAAAACGAGTTCAAAATCAAGAGAAAGATGAATTTTGATTCTAAAAAAGTTAATCTTGAGAAAGTTAATAATGGCAGCTATTCCTCGTCATACGTCATCGATTACATTGCACAATCTCCCAACGTCAGCCAAGCTTGGATTACATTTATACTCAATTCGAATCAACCTCAGGGTAATTTTTCAGCTTTATCACAAAAATACTTCAAGCAGCTCAAGCTCAGGTTAAACCTCAAGCTGCTCAACCTCAGGGTAATTTTTCAGCTTTATCACAAAAAATACATGATTTAATTCAAGCTCAGACAAAAGTTCCAACTTTTACACGCGGAATAGCTCAAGGCTTTACGGATATTGGTATAGAACGAATTAACGACTCTATAAGAACGTACGTTTACGTGATATTGGGAGCTCAAGCACAAGAAAAAACTGGAATTCTTACACCGGGTAGCAATTTAAATGCAAAAATATTTTTTTTAAATAATCTCGATGCTTCGATCGATTCTCCGGTCGATTTACAAGATTCTCTTGATAGGTATGAAGATTCTATAACAGACACTAAATCGCAATTAAACTTTGTCATCGGAGAAAATTTATACATGATACCGAGCGACATGAATATGCGTATAGGTACGTACGCGGGATACAACAATAATCTTTTGATCGCGACGTCGGATTTATCACTCGGATCGAATCAAGACACGAATTCGGCACCCACACCATCATCATCATTATCATCATCATCATCATCATCAATCATTCATCTTTACCGACGGTAGCGACTACATCAACCGCGCCTTTGGTATATACTCAACAGACATATAACGATATAGCACAAAGCACGCCTGCAACATCATCGTTTGTCACCCGAGACGCTACTCACGAAGATGAAAAAAATGCTTTAATTATTGGTTTCGCGATTATTACTGGATTAGGCATTCTTATTTACGAGTTGATAACGCGACGCTAGCGATGAGTGTGTATATAAGTTAAAATTAAAACTCCGACTCAGCTCAAGGTCAGCCAGACGTATTCCGCTGCCCATCCGACTACGTTTGAAATTGTAGTAAATAACCATTTTAATACCGATCCGATAATACCGGGTAGAGTGATAGTGTCGCGAGTGATAATCCGAGTTTCGCTAGATTTTTAAAAGTTTTTTGTATCCACTCTTTTACACCGCCGCTACTTGGTGCGGGCTCAGGTGGTGCGGGCTCGGGTGGTGCAGGCTCGGGTGGCGCAGGCTTGGGTGGTGCAGGCTTGGGTGGTGCAGGCTTGGGTGGTGCAGGTAAAGCCGATTTTACAGCATCAACGATCTTATTAATGATGAAAGTGATAACTGTACCAACTGCCGTTAATACACTGACGATCGTGATGCCATGTTTTCTAAATATAGTTTTAATTCTTTCACTTAACGTAAGGTTTTTTTCTTCATTTATTTCCCCCAACATTTCTTTATTTTTTTTAAATAGATCATTAATCTTGTAATCTATGTCATTATATGCTTTTATAGTCATTGTTATATCGTCTACTATATCTTGCTCTCGTTTTCCAAGTTCTTCGGTCGCATCATCATCTCCTATCTCATTTTCAGCGATTCTCTGTCTAACCTCTTTTAATTCTTCGGTTAGTGCAAATAGTTTACCTTTCAAACGTACTAATTCGCCTTCTCTGTTTTGTAAAAGTTTAACGGTAGATGTAAAATCTCGCAGCGGTAAATTAAGTGGTAGAGTTCCATCTTCCGAAATAACTCTAATTACTTCTTTATCGACTTGTATTACTACGTCTATTTTTTGGTGTCGATCTGGTATAGATGGTAACATTCGACTTGTTTCTCCACGAAGAGGTGTTTTATCGATAATAACACCTGGTGATAATGGTCGTCCTGTCTCTTCTATAGCCTCGTTTACCGCTTCTATTGCCCTGTCTAAAACCTCTTTTCCGCTGCCGTTAAACTTTTGTTTCATAATCGGTTTATATCTAAATCGTATCTTATAAAATATATACCATAGTTTTGTCTAATAGTACTTAATTTAAAAATTTTCCTCTTGATTTTATGTTACTTAACACAAACTTTTCATTGCCTTTTTTGAAGATTAAAATATTTTTATAATTTTTGTTTTTTCTATATCAAATTTAATGTAATCTTTTACATGCGGCCGCTCTTTGTTGTAGTCATAAAAATCATCAACACTTGCTTTAATGACTGTTTTTTTTCTTCTAACTTTTTTATTTGTTCTTCAACATCATCTTCTTGCGAAGTATTTAATCTTTCTCTTTCTTTATCTATTCTTGCTAAAATTTCATCTTGTTCTTGTGGTTGTTCATTGTCATAATCATCTCGCATTTGTTGTTCATAATCATAATCGTCTTGTTGTTCTAACGGTGGATTAAAATCATCCATCTCGTACCCTCCTTCAGCCATTTACAATTACTTTTTATCTTTTTTAAATAATTTATAACTCACGTAGCCTGCTACCGTCATACCTAAAACGATAAATAAAAATTCTCCGGTTTTTTGATCTTCTCTAGGAACGTAAAAATCCTCTAGTTTAGGCTCGTCGTATAAATCTTCCGGTAAATCATATTTACTACCGGTGACGATAAAAAATTCTTTCGGCGCTTTATCAATGTTGTTAAAAGTTTGTTCAGCGTTCGATTCTTTTAGGAGTCGTTCGTTTATTAAATCTAAATGTTTTGAGCGCTCTCTCGACCATTTATCTCTCGCTTTAGTAAGATTTTCTATCGCTAAATTGTGTCTCACTGTTTCATCTTTACCCCCCATTAAAAGAGAACCTATCACATTTCCTCCTGTAAAATCTGCTGCGTTTACTACGGCACCAAAAATCGTCATCGGTATCGACGCCATTTTTATAAATTTATAAACATTTAAAAAAAAATAAAAAAATAAAATAATGTTACGTAGTAAATATGAGTAAAGCGTACGGAGATAAACTAAATCCATACAGAAAAATAAGAGAACCTTTTGGTTTAAAAGGAATACGTCAAAAAGTCGTCATTACAAACAATCCGAGTACAATCACGGAAAATCAACTGTTGACGGTTCGTTTTCCAAATTTAGGAAAAAACGACGTCATCGTTCCGGGTACGGTTAGATTGGCTTTTAACATCGATCTCGAATCTTCAAACGACGATACAAGAACGATCGTGTATAATATAGGCAGAGCCATCGTAAAAATATCACCATCTGACCAAAACATTTAAAGAAAGGTAGGATGCATGATATCTATAAACATTTATTTATTTATTTATATTTATAGTTACTTTTTTACAGGTTTTTAGGTACATAAACAGAAGAAAAAAGTATATTCTGAAGTGCAATTTAATTTATCTCGTTTTTTTCCTGGCTGTATTAGACACAATTGAAAATATGCAAATACAGCCTTTAAAAGTAAACAACATAAAACATGGAATACATGTATATTTTATTGTGACAGCTCAAAATGAATATATCACGACACGGATGGTGTACATTTTAAGCGGTCTTGTTCTTTTAATGGTGTGACTGCATTTACTCAAAAGAAAAAAAAACTGAAAGATACAAAATACAATTCCTGTATAAATATAATGAATTGGAAAATACTAATAAAAATAATATATGTGAACTCTTCTTACACAGTGTACTTCAACTCAAAGGTTAAGTTATTGTCATATAAGAAAATACAAGGCATGGGAATGCTTTAACTTGCAAAGTCAAATAAAGAAACAAATAACTATGTATAGCACAAGTGTAATTGAACGACCTCTATCAATGTGAAGTTAATAAATCACAGACTCCACCCAGTCTATTCATCATTCAAATAATGTAAGAAAATTAAGTGCGAATATAATAATAGGAAACATAATTAAAAAGATAACTATTAACTAGATAAATGTAAAGATAAAAATAATAATCAAATGGTGAAGAATAAGAAATTATGTAAACAGCAATGGATAACACTAATAAGTAACTAAAATAAAATACAAGTATTTTAGGCTAAGTTGTTATTGACCCTATGCTCTAGAAAGTTAAATACCCAAGAGAACAATAAAACTGGTGGTTATTCCTAGTGGTTGCTAATGGAATGAAAAATAGAAATGATCACATATCAATTGCTGGAGAAAACTTAAATAAGAACAACCATACTATTATCAATAACAAAGCAATATCGATGGACAGAATTGTGTGCAAACCTATAGGCAATTGATAATTAGACTTCCTATGCTCTAGAAACACTCAGCTAATAGTCTAGGGACTTGATACTCCAGAAGTGAAATGAGCATGCCATAATAAATCAAGGTTTCTTGCACTACTACCAAGTACCAATAACCTTCAACCTTTCACTTGCAGCTGAGGACAACCACATGTTATTATGGCTCGATCACTCCTATAGCTGATATGTGCACAATATTTTAAGTGGTGGTATAAGGTTAAAGAAAAGCAGTTTGATCACAGTATTAAATTTATGAATGTTTCCAAACTAAATTTACTGTATAAAATATTAAACTATGGTGAATATTCTAAAATAGATCAGATAATATAAACATGCATCCATCCTTAAAGGAGCACACTCATACAAAGTGATCAAGTAAATTAAAAGGAACTAAAGAAAGTTAACAAATACTCCTAAAAATGTATAAATGAAGACAATCTTATTAAAAGTAACTAAAGAGAATAAAAGCTAAAAAGTAATTCATTTTGTAAATGAACTCAATGTCATTTAAACAAATCAGCAAATCGGATAAACAAATAATCCATTTTCCACCGACTAAACTACTGAGTAAACCAACTAATTTTCTGACTAGATGTCAAAATAATACTCAGAAAACACTAATTAATAACTTGATAATAAGTGTGATAAAAGAACAAATTAAATGAAAGTACACTCACCCCAGTCTAATCAGTGGGAAGCCATTATGAGGTGCAATGAAGAACTTGAATATTAAGTGTACACTGTATACATATAGACAGCACAATATTTTGATGATGTGGCCCGAACAGAAGCTGTGGTGGTTATGACCACAAGACAAAGCAACTTCTTAGATGGTATCAAACTTTTAAGGGTCAAGCGAGGGCGCAATATATAAAATAGGCTATGTCAATTCTACCTGTCACATTATTTTCTTTATTTCTCCATATTTATAGAAGACAAAGTAATGAAACACAACAGTAACATATTGCAGGTTTTTGTAGTCATACCGAGTGTAAATGTCATGTTTGTTTTGCTTGACGTGTCGGTAAACAATAAATGGGTGTTAACGGAAGCCTTTGAAAAAAAAGTGGCCATGGTCTTGTGTATTTGTACTCACAAGCATCTACTTTCTAAATTCAGATATTCTTAAACCACTCAACCAGTGAATATACAGTGCTGATAGGTAGTTTTAACATAATTATACAGTATTAAATCTGACATTGTCACTTATTACCTGTTACAAATGAGTGCGCAAAAACAAAATACTACAAAAATTGACCGTCATCCCACCCTAATATTTTTGGCTAAAACAATTTAGAGCAAAAAAATAGGAAACACAACAATTTTTTTGGCCTCATGCATGAATACCAATGATACCCATTACAATTGTTTTAAGTACGTTTTGTGAATACATGCATGCATTTTATGAATCAGGTTTATACATGTATAAGAATTCGTCATTTTAACCATGGAAACGTACTTATATACTCGTACTCGTGCACATGACAAAGTAAATTATTTACACAAATGCTAATTTGCCTGGTTTTGGCTAAAACAAATAATAAATAATATTCTACCTACGAAACGCAAAAGCTCGCTCAAACAGCTATGCCTAATCACTCGTGTTTGAATATTTTTGCTTGCATCTAGTGTTTGCTTGGCAATCATTGAATCCATATTGCCTAGCGTCTTGTGCATAGGCAATGCCCTCCATAGTTCTAATTAATGTATTGCTCGTTTACATTTTTACTTCGCCTTCCCAGTCCCCCAAACAATAATAAGATATAAATTTAATAACATCAGAAGGCAGTACACGCTACTGTGCACAATTTGCATAACAAAGTGGTTTTTTTGTACAACTGAATTTACCACGGCAACTTCAAACCAGGGTAAACAGGTGAAAACGTTTTATATTTGCCCTGTCACTACGAAACCTTTTTCTCTCTTGAACAGTTGGAGTGTCGTGGCCGAGCGGTCTAGCTTACCGGACTCAAGTTCTGGTGTTAGCAGCAGAATGTGGGTTCGAATCCCGGCCGTGACACTTGTGTCCTTCAGCAAGACACTTAACCATAATTGCTTCTCTCCACCCAGGGGTTAAATGGGTACCTGCGAGGGCAGAGTTGGTTGATTAGCCCTATATGCGCTGTAATGGCAGCAATTGAGCTGTATACTCCCCAGGGAGCTGAGATGGTTTCAGGAATGATTTATGAGCCTTATGAGCAGGGGTAGTGATATGCGCCTTGAGCACCACTCAAGTGCGCTATATAAGTCCACATATTATTATTATTATTATTAGTTGTGCATAATTACTCGCACTCTAATTACTTGCTTGCGTGGCTTGCGTCTATTTTTGCTAGCGAACACGCTTGGCAATCATTGAATCAATGATGCATAGGTAATCGTGGTTCTAGTATTGTTCGTTCACGTTTTTATTTCGCCTTCCCAGCAAAAAAATAAAAAAATAAACAATATAAACAATTCAAAGGCTGTTAGTAACAATGTCAGACACCATAAACAACTTTATTTTGCTTGCTACATTTAAAGTTTGACCAAAATGCTTTTTTGTAAACATTATATTGACTGAACTTTTTTTATGTGGACAACACGCAGAGAAACTACCACTAAGTGATATCATCGCTATTACTGATTAAGATGCTTGTATGATAATTATTTACTTGTTTTCTCATCTACATGGAAATAATCGACCACAACATTGTTGAACGGTCAATAGGGGCCATTACTTGACTGGAAACGCACTTACCACTGTGCGTCATAAACCAATTTTATTCACCTACTCTTTATTTATGCCCTGGTCTATTATTTTGTAAAAAAAAATACAGACGTAAACAAAACAATTCCAAATCATTTGTATGAACACGGAGTATTCATCTTTAAAATCAAATAATATTGGACACGTGATTGTCCTCGAAAAGCGCGACTACCATCGCAATCGTATCGAAAACTCTGATACGAAAGGACTTTTCGCTATTGTGGATGAATTGACTGGCACTAAGAAGTGTAGAGCAATGATAACACCGACCAATGTTCCTTCTGATCAGTTATGCGATGTTTTCGCATAATTCTTCCAGGGCAAAGTGGAACGACTGCGAAAGGGTCTTACACCAGATTTTCATTCTTCACTGTCTAGTCCGAGTCATTTGTTTACCGATTTTTCTCCGTTAACCACAGAGGATGTTGTTAAACTGGTGAAACATTCTTTGGGTAAATCATGTGCCCTTGACATTCTTCCTACTCAGTTTTTGAAGGATAATATAACTATATTATCCCCTTTTCTCACATCGCTCTTTAATTCATCGTTGTTGTCTGGTGTCGTTCCTCGTTATTTCAAAGCCGCGTTGGTAAAGCCATTGCTGAAGAAAACTGGACTTGATCAGAATGTCCTGAATTATTACCGTCCAGTTTCAAATATTTCATTCTTATCCAAAACACTAGAGCGTGTAGTAGTCGATCAATTGTGTGAATTTCTTTCTCAGAATGGCATGCTTGCAAAATTTCAGTCTGCTTATCGAGTTAACCATAGCACAGAGACAGCCATATTGAAGGTTCACAACGACATTATGAATGCGTTGGATTGTAAGAAAGACGTCGTTCTTGTCATGCTCGATCTATCAGCGGCTTTCGACACACTAGACCACTCAATTTTATTACATCGTCTTGAACATCGATTTGGTATCACTGGCATGGTTCTGAATTGGTTCCGATCTTATCTTAGTGATCGAACGCAAACTGTTTCGTTGAGTTCTTCATCTTCGTCTACTTCGGCTAAATTGTTATTCGGTGTTCCTCAGGGTTCTGCATGGGCCCGGTTTTGTTTAATCTATACACTGCTCCACTAGAGGACATTTTTGCTCGTCATGATATTGACTTCATGCTCTACGCAGATGATACCCAATTGTACATGGTCTGTGATAAGCCTAATGATGTCAGTAATGCTATTGATAAATGCCTTCAAGAAATATGTTCTTGGATGAAGTCCAATTTGCTTATTCTCAATTCAGACAAGACTGAAGTTGTACATTTCACTTCTCGTCATAAAAGAGTTGTTGATGAATTAGAGTCACTGAGAGTTGGCGAATCCGATATTAGTCCTTCTAGTTCTGTTCGTAATCTTGGTGTTTTATTTGAATCCAGTGGCGATATGTCGGGTCATATCAATCAGATCTGTAAATCTGCTTACTTTGCGCTTCACCGTATTTGTACAATTCGTACACTGTTAGACCAAGCTGCTACAGAGAAACTTGTCCATGCATTTGTTACATCCAGGCTGGACTATTGCAACAGTGTGCTGTATGGTTGCCCTGAATTTCAACTAAATAAACTTCAATCTGTTCAAAATGCTGCCGCTAGGCTAGTCAAATGCCGGAAAAAACATGACCATATCACACCCATTTTATTCGATCTCCACTGGTTGGGTGTACGTGAGCGAATTGTTTTCAAAGTACTATTGATGGTATATAAAATCCTGAATGATCTCGCTCCGGTGTATCTCTGTGCCCTCGTTGATCGTTATGTTCCTGGTAGGAGTAGCCTTAGATCAGCTAATCCGGACCTGTTCCTTTTAAAAAGGACGGATTCTAAATCTATCACGAAGACTTATGGTTGGCGAGCTTTTAGTGTTTACGCGCCTTTTCTATGGAATAACCTCCCTATGTTACTTCGGCAGTCTGAGAATGTTAACATTTTTAAGAGAAATTTGAAATCTCATTTTTTTAGAAAGCAATTTGATGTTTAAAATAGTTTTAGTGGTTTTATTTGGGATTTAAGTGAAAGACTATTTTTGTATTTTCGTGTTTTTTAAAAGTTTTATCAGCAGCATTCGTTATGTCGCTGTACGAAAGATTTTGTATTTACAAAATCTAGGTGTTTGGGTGAATTGTGGGTTCAAGCAAGTGAGCAATTGATGACGTCATAATCATATTTTTGAAAATGTCTGACATGATCTTTTATCATGACAAAATCAATTTCATTTTCAAAAGACTGTTAGAATGTCTTATATTTTAACTTCCTGTTTGGAACGAAAGTAAAGGTCAATTCAGGTAATTTGAAGGCCATAATGACAATTCTTCTTCTTCATGATCATGGCAAAATAACATTAATAGTTGGGTTCAATTTCTGAGATGGGGGCGCTGTGATCTGTGATGATGCCATGAAACATTTTTGGAAAAGTCACTAGTCATTTTATGAATGAAGAAAAACATTACTTTTACAAACACCAAAATAATGCTTAAAATGTTTAGGCCGTAATCCTTTTATTTATTTATTTATTTATTTTTGCTGTTTTTAGATATCAAAGATTAAAAATATAATGAAACATATCATTTGGTTATTACATAAATTAAAACTAACCATTTAGAAATTTGCTAACGGGCTAACCAAAACCAATATTTAAAAATAAACACCCAACAATTTTGGAACAATTTACCAACCATTTTGTTGTTCTAGACTCTTTTTTGCCACATTGGTTATTAAACAATCATTGTGGGAAGTTTATTGATGTTTTTCGTTTAAAAATTATACACATTATTCCATTTGCAAACTTAAATTTAATTAAGTTGATAAAATAATAAAAAGAAAAGAAATAAAATACATAAGTTAAAAAGACGATCTAGATCTCTTGCCTCAAAATCAAAATTAATTGATCTTGTATTTAAATTAACTCCAGTGCCTGAAAACCTTTTGTCATGGGCGCATTGGAAAACTCTTACCATGAAATTGATAGCCCATAAACGAAAGCAGAAATAACAAATAAATTCTTTAAAAAATCATCTGCGCATCGATGACTGTTAATCACCAAAACATGTGAAACATAATATTTCACGATGAAGTAATTGAAGTCATGAAGCCAAAAAACGATCTGTTAGAATCCACTCTTAGATTTAGAACAAGCCTTAACAATTCCAAAACTGTGTACAAAAATGACAGCTCGAAAAAAGGACAACGATAGTGAAATTACCGTAAACTGTGTGGACAGTGTACTGTCAACGACGAAACGTATTGTATTATACTCTAATTACCATAATGGACCATAATGTCCGCAAGTACCATTATGTCGAACCGATTTGGGCCCATTACGTCCGCGGAACCATTACGTCCGACCCATTGCGTCCGCGGAACCATTACGTCCGACCCATTACGTCCGCGGGCCCATGATGTCCGACCCATTGCGTCCACGGAACCATTACGTCCGACCCATTACGTCCGCGGGTCCATTATGTCCGACACATTGCGTCCGCGGGCCGTCCGACCAGCCGGCATTACGTCCGCGGTTATGTCCATAACGGCCCGCGGGCCCATAACTGAAATAATGTTTGAACACGTAACGTTGGGGAAGTTAAAACCAATTACTTAGAAAAATGTCATGACACAGTGTCTGAATTATCGTGCTTCATATGCGCACCACTGGTGTACTATTTAACATACCAGTTTTTGCACTGTACTTACAGTGCAAAAACACTTAAATTAATACCAGTGGTTTTTAACAACCCAATTTTGCAGTAGAGCGCTGTGACATGAAATTGTTCTAAGTAATTGGTTTTAACTTCCCCAACGTTACGTGTTCAAACATTATTTCAGTTATGGGCCCGCGGACGTAATGGGTCGGACATAATGGGTCCGCGGACGTAATGGGTCGGAAATAATGGACATGCGGACGTAATGGGTTGGACGTAATGGTTCCGTGGACGTAATGGGTCGGTTGTAATAGAATGAAAACTGTAAATGTTATTTCCCATATAGCAGGGCTACACTCCCAATCATATCCGAAGAACGTATATTATTATACCTTTTGGGGGTTTT
>CM055816.1:79786555-79804804 GCA_029582265.1 Zoroaster sp. YZ-2022 | reverse complement strand
ATGGCTGTTCTGTGCTATGGTTAACTCGATAAGCAGCACTGAAATTTTGCAAGCATGCCATTCTTGAGAGAAAGAAATTCACACAATTGATCGACTACTACACGCTCTAGTGTTTTGGATAAGAATGAAATATTTGAAACTGGACGGTAATAATTCAGGACATTCTGATCAAGTCCAGTTTTCTTCAGCAATGGCTTTACCAACGCGGCTTTGAAATAACGAGGAACGACACCAGACAACAACGATGAATTAAAGAGCGATGAGAAAAGGGGATAATATAGTTATATTATCCTTCAAAAACTGAGTAGGAAGAATGTCAAGGGCACATGATTTACCCAAAGAATGTTTCACCAGTTTAACAACATCCTCTGTGGTTAACGGAGAAAAATCGGTAAACAAATGACTCGGACTAGACAGTGAAGAATGAAAATCTGGTGTAAGACCCTTTCGCAGTCGTTCCACTTTGCCCTGGAAGAATTATGCGAAAACATCGCATAACTGATCAGAAGGAACATTGGTCGGTGTTATCATTGCTCTACACTTCTTAGTGCCAGTCAATTCATCCACAATAGCGAAAAGTCCTTTCGTATCAGAGTTTTCGATACGATTGCGATGGTAGTCGCGCTTTTCGAGGACAATCACGTGTCCAATATTATTTGATTTTAAAGATGAATACTCCGTGTTCATACAAATGATTTGGAATTGTTTTGTTTACGTCTGTATTTTTTTTTACAAAATAATAGACCAGGGCATAAATAAAGTAGGTGAATAAAATTGGTTTATGACGCACAGTGGTAAGTGCGTTTCAGTCAAGTAATGGGTCTCTATTGACCGTTCAACAATGTTGTGGTCGATTATTTCCATGTAGATGAGAAAACAAGTAAATAATTATCATACAAGCATCTTGATCAGGAATAGCGATGATATCGCTTAGTGGTAGTTTCTCTGCGTGCTGTCCACATAAAAAAAAGTTCAGTCAATATATGTTTACAAAAAAGCATTTTGGTCAAACTTTAAATGTAGCAAGCAAAATAAAGTTGTTTATGGTGTCTGACATTGTTACTAACAGCCTTTGAGTTGTTTATATTGTTTATTATTATTAATTTTTTTGCTGGGAAGGCGAAATAAAAACGTGAACGAACAATACTAGAACCACGATTACCTATGCATCATTGATTCAATGATTGCCAAGCGTGTTCGCTAGCAAAAATAGACGCAAGCCACGCAAGCAAGTAATTAGGTGCAGTAATTATGCACAACTAATAATAATAATAATATGTGGACTTATATAGCGCACTTGAGTGGTGCTCAAGGCGCATATCACTACCCTGCTCATAAGGCTCATAAATCATTCCTGAAACCATCTCAGCTCCCTGGGGAGTATACAGCTCAATTGCTGCCATTACAGCGCATATAGGGCTAATCAACCAACTCTGCCCTCGCAGGTACCCCTTTAACCCCTGGGTGGAGAGAAGCAATTATGGTTAAGTGTCTTGCTGAAGGACACAAGTGTCACGGCCGGGATTCGAACCCACATTCTGCTGCTAACACCAGAACTTGAGTCCGGTAAGCTAGACCGCTCGGCCACGACACTCCAACTGTTCAAGAGAGAAAAAGGTTTCGTAGTGACAGGGCAAATATAAAACGTTTTCACCTGTTTACCCTGGTTTGAAGTTGCCGTGGTAAATTCAGTTGTACAAAAAAACCACTTTGTTATGCAAATTGTGCACAGTAGCGTGTACTGCCTTCTGATGTTATTAAATTTATATCTTATTATTGTTTGGGGACTGGGAAGGCGAAGTAAAATGTAAACGAGCAATACATTAATTAGAACTATGGAGGGCATTGCCTATGACAAGACGCTAGCAATATGGATTCAATGATTGCCAAGCAAACACTAGATGCAAGCAAAATATTCAAACACGAGTGATTAGGCATAGCTGTTTGAGCGAGCTTTTGCGTTTCGTAGGTAGAATATTATTTATTATTTGTTTTAGCCAAAACCAGGCAAATTAGCATTTGTGTAAATAATTTACTTTGTCATGTGCACGAGTACGAGTATATAAGTACGTTTCCATGGTTAAAATGACGAATTCTTATACATGTATAAACCTGATTCATAAAATGCATGCATGTATTCACAAAACGTACTTAAAACAATTGTAATGGGTATCATTGGTATTCATGCATGAGGCCAAAAAAATTGTTGTGTTTCCTATTTTTTTGCTCTAAATTGTTTTAGCCAAAAATATTAGGGTGGGATGACGGTCAATTTTTGTAGTATTTTGTTTTTGCGCACTCATTTGTAACAGGTAATAAGTGACAATGTCAGATTTAATACTGTATAATTATGTTAAAACTACCTATCAGCACTGTATATTCACTGGTTGAGTGGTTTAAGAATATCTGAATTTAGAAAGTAGATGCTTGTGAGTACAAATACACAAGACCATGGCCACTTTTTTTTCAAAGGCTTCCGTTAACACCCATTTATTGTTTACCGACACGTCAAGCAAAACAAACATGACATTTACACTCGGTATGACTACAAAACCTGTAATATGTTACTGTTGTGTTTCATTACTTTGTCTTCTATAAATATGGAGAAATAAAGAAAATAATGTGACAGGTAGAATTGACATAGCCTATTTTATATATTGCGCCCTCGCTTGACCCTTAAAGTTTGATACCATCTAAGAAGTTGCTTTGTCTTGTGGTCATAACCACCACAGCTTCTGTTCGGCCACATCATCAAAATATTGTGCTGTCTATATGTATACAGTGTACACTTAATATTCAAGTTCTTCATTGCACCTCATAATGGCTTCCCACTGATTAGACTGGGTGAGTGTACTTTCATTTAATTTGTTCTTTTATCACACTTATTATCAAGTTATTAATTAGTGTTTTCTGAGTATTATTTTGACATCTAGTCAGAAAATTAGTTGGTTTACTCAGTAGTTTAGTCGGTGGAAAATGGATTATTTGTTTATCCGATTTGCTGATTTGTTTAAATGACATTGAGTTCATTTACAAAATGAATTACTTTTTAGCTTTTATTCTCTTTAGTTACTTTTTAATAAGATTGTCTTCATTATACATTTTTAGGAGTATTTGTTAACTTTCTTTAGTTCCTTTTAATTTACTTGATCACTTTGTATGAGTGTGCTCCTTTAAGGATGGATGCATGTTTATATTATCTGATCTATTTTAGAATATTCACCATAGTTTAATATTTTATACAGTAAATTTAGTTTGGAAACATTCATAAATTTAATACTGTGATCAAACTGCTTTTCTTTAACCTTATACCACCACTTAAAATATTGTGCACATATCAGCTATAGGAGTGATCGAGCCATAATAACATGTGGTTGTCCTCAGCTGCAAGTGAAAGGTTGAAGGTTATTGGTACTTGGTAGTAGTGCAAGAAACCTTGATTTATTATGGCATGCTCATTTCACTTCTGGAGTATCAAGTCCCTAGACTATTAGCTGAGTGTTTCTAGAGCATAGGAAGTCTAATTATCAATTGCCTATAGGTTTGCACACAATTCTGTCCATCGATATTGCTTTGTTATTGATAATAGTATGGTTGTTCTTATTTAAGTTTTCTCCAGCAATTGATATGTGATCATTTCTATTTTCATTCCATTAGCAACCACTAGGAATAACCACCAGTTTTATTGTTCTCTTGGGTATTTAACTTTCTAGAGCATAGGGTCAATAACAACTTAGCCTAAAATACTTGTATTTTATTTTAGTTACTTATTAGTGTTATCCATTGCTGTTTACATAATTTCTTATTCTTCACCATTTGATTATTATTTTTATCTTTACATTTATCTAGTTAATAGTTATCTTTTTAATTATGTTTCCTATTATTATATTCGCACTTAATTTTCTTACATTATTTGAATGATGAATAGACTGGGTGGAGTCTGTGATTTATTAACTTCACATTGATAGAGGTCGTTCAATTACACTTGTGCTATACATAGTTATTTGTTTCTTTATTTGACTTTGCAAGTTAAAGCATTCCCATGCCTTGTATTTTCTTATATGACAATAACTTAACCTTTGAGTTGAAGTACACTGTGTAAGAAGAGTTCACATATATTATTTTTATTAGTATTTTCCAATTCATTATATTTATACAGGAATTGTATTTTGTATCTTTCAGTTTTTTTTCTTTTGAGTAAATGCAGTCACACTATTAAAAGAACAAGACCGCTTAAAATGTACCATCCGTGTCGTGATATATTCATTTTGAGCTGTCACAATAAAATACATGTATTCCATGTTTTATGTTGTTTACTTTTAAAAGGCTGTATTTGCATATTTTCAATTGTGTCTAATACAGCCAGGAAAAAACGAGATAGAATTAAATTGCACTTCAGAATATACTTTTTCTTCTGTTTATGTACCTAAAACCTGTAAAAAGTAACTATAAATATAAATAAATAAATAAATGTTTATAGATATCATGCATCCTACCTTTCTTTAAATGTTTTGGTCAGATGGTGATATTTTTACGATGGCTCTGCCTATATTATACACGATCGTTTCTTGTATCGTCGTTTGAAGATTCGAGATCGATGTTAAAGCCAATCTAACCGTACCCGGAACGATGACGTCGTTTTTCCTAAATTTGGAAAACGAACCGTCAACAGTTGATTTTCCGTGATTGTACTCGGATTGTTTTGTAATGACGACTTTTTGACGTATTCCTTTTTAAACCAAAAGGTTCTCTTTATTTTTCTGTATGGATTTAGTTTATCTCCGTACGCTTTACTCATATTTACTACGTAACATTATTTTATTTTTTTTTTTTTTTAAATGTTTATAAATTTATAAAAATGGCGTCGATACCGATGACGATTTTTTGGTGCCGTAGTAAACGCAGCAGATTTTACAGGAGGAAATGTGATAGGTTCTCTTTTAATGGGGGGTAAAGATGAAACAGTGAGACACAATTTAGCGATAGAAAATCTTACTAAAGCGAGAGATAAATGGTCGAGAGAGCGCTCAAAACATTTAGATTTAATAAACGAACGACTCCTAAAAGAATCGAACGCTGAACAAACTTTTAACAACATTGATAAAGCGCCGAAAGAATTTTTTATCGTCACCGGTAGTAAATATGATTTACCGGAAGATTTATACGACGAGCCTAAACTAGAGGATTTTTACGTTCCTAGAGAAGATCAAAAAACCGGAGAATTTTTATTTATCGTTTTAGGTATGACGGTAGCAGGCTACGTGAGTTATAAATTATTTAAAAAAGATAAAAAGTAATTGTAAATGGCTGAAGGAGGGTACGAGATGGATGATTTTAATCCACCGTTAGAACAACAAGACGATTATGATTATGAACAACAAATGCGAGATGATTATGACAATGAACAACCACAAGAACAAGATGAAATTTTAGCAAGAATAGATAAAGAAAGAGAAAGATTAAATACTTCGCAAGAAGATGATGTTGAAGAACAAATAAAAAAGTTAGAAGAAAAAAAACAGTCATTAAAGCAAGTGTTGATGATTTTTATGACTACAACAAAGAGCGGCCGCATGTAAAAGATTACATTAAATTTGATATAGAAAAAACAAAAATTATAAAAATATTTTAATCTTCAAAAAAGGCAATGAAAAGTTTGTGTTAAGTAACATAAAATCAAGAGGAAAATTTTTAAATTAAGTACTATTAGACAAAACTATGGTATATATTTTATAAGATACGATTTAGATATAACCGATTATGAAACAAAAAGTTTAACGGCAGCGGAAAAAGAGGTTTTAGACAGGGCAATAGAAGCGGTAAACGAGGCTATAGAAGAGACAGGACGACCATTATCACCAGGTGTTATTATCGATAAAACACCTCTTCGTGGAGAAACAAGTCGAATGTTACCATCTATACCAGATCGACACCAAAAAATAGACGTAGTAATACAAGTCGATAAAGAAGTAATTAGAGTTATTTCGGAAGATGGAACTCTACCACTTAATTTACCGCTGCGAGATTTTACATCTACCGTTAAACTTTTACAAAACAGAAGGCGAATTAGTACGTTTGAAAGGTAAACTATTTGCACTAACCGAAGAATTAAAAGAGGTTAGACAGAGAGAATCGCTGAAAATGAGATAGGAGATGATGATGCGACCGAAGAACTTGGAAAACGAGAGCAAGATATAGTAGACGATATAACAATGACTATAAAAGCATATAATGACATAGATTACAAGATTAATGATCTATTTAAAAAAAATAAAGAAATGTTGGGGGAAATAAATGAAGAAAAAAACCTTACGTTAAGTGAAAGAATTAAAACTATATTTAGAAAACATGGCATCACGATCGTCAGTGTATTAACGGCAGTTGGTACAGTTATCACTTTCATCATTAATAAGATCGTTGATGCTGTAAAATCGGCTTTACCTGCACCACCCAAGCCTGCACCACCCAAGCCTGCACCACCCAAGCCTGCGCCACCCGAGCCTGCACCACCCGAGCCCGCACCACCTGAGCCCGCACCAAGTAGCGGCGGTGTAAAAGAGTGGATACAAAAAACTTTTAAAAATCTAGCGAAACTCGGATTATCACTCGCGACACTATCACTCTACCCGGTATTATCGGATCGGTATTAAAATGGTTATTTACTACAATTTCAAACGTAGTCGGATGGGCAGCGGAATACGTCTGGCTGACCTTGAGCTGAGTCGGAGTTTTAATTTTAACTTATATACACACTCATCGCTAGCGTCGCGTTATCAACTCGTAAATAAGAATGCCTAATCCAGTAATAATCGCGAAACCAATAATTAAAGCATTTTTTTCATCTTCGTGAGTAGCGTCTCGGGTGACAAACGATGATGTTGCAGGCGTGCTTTGTGCTATATCGTTATATGTCTGTTGAGTATATACAAAGGCGCGGTTGATGTGGTCGCTACCGTCGGTAAAGATGAATGATTGATGATGATGATGATGATGATAATGATGATGATGGTGTGGGTGCCGAATTCGTGTCTTGATTCGATCCGAGTGATAAATCCGACGTCGCGATCAAAAGATTATTGTTGTATCCGCGTACGTACCTATACGCATATTCATGTCGCTCGGTATCATGTATAAATTTTCTCCGATGACAAAGTTTAATTGCGATTTAGTGTCTGTTATAGAATCTTCATACCTATCAAGAGAATCTTGTAAATCGACCGGAGAATCGATCAAACATCGAGATTATTAAAAAAAATTCTTCATTTAAATTGCTACCCGGTGTAAGAATTCCAGTTTTAGCTAGCGATTGAGCTCCCAAGATCGCGTAAACGTACGTTCTTATAGAGTCGTTAATTCGTTCTATACCAATATCCGTAAAGCCTTGAGCTATTCCGCGTGTAAAAGTTGGAACTTTTGTCTGAGCTTGAATTAAATCATGTATTTTTTGTGATAAAGCTGAAAAATTACCCTGAGGTTGAGCAGCTTGAGGTTTAACCTGAGCTTGAGCTGCTTGAAGTATTTTTTGTGATAAAGCTGAAAAATTACCCTGAGGTTGATTCGAATTGAGTATAAATGTAATCCAAGCTTGGCTGACGTTGGGAGATTGTGCAATGTAATCGATGACGTATGACGAGGAATAGCTGCCATTATTAACTTTCTCAAGATTAACTTTTTTAGAATCAAAATTCATCTTTCTCTTGATTTTGAACTCGTTTTCTTCTCTAATATCTTCAACCTCATAATACTAAGAGGCCAAATCGAATTGTCGTAGTCATTTCCTGGTACCGGAATGTAACCGTAGATGTTTAAATAATAAGCTGTTCCCAATCCTTTCGAGTTTTTGTCTACTTGTTGTCTCCAATCGGATATTGACGAAACGTGAAATTCATTACATATTCTATTGTACACTTCAATGTCTATATTATTTTCAAACGCATCAAATAAATCTTGAAAAGATGTGGGACAACTCATTTCTTTGAGCATTCGTCTAATTTGATAATGGACGTGAAATTTGAAAAAAACTACTGATCATCGGATTCGAATGAAACAAATGTTCGTAATTCACACCGCACCCCGTCGTGCTGCACCACGTTACAAAATTTATTTGATTTTGATAAAACTTTAGCGGATTAGAATTCCAATCATTTACAACATCGTCGCTATTGACGTAAGGTAACGTGTAATTTGCAAAAGGATCGTCGAGTTCTACATTTAAAAATTCATTTTCGTTAACGTAAATATCAATATTCGTCAAATCTCGAAGTAAAATTTTGAGCGGCTAAAAATTTCCAGATTGCGGATACCGTGTCGATAAATTGCTCTGAAATGCTTGCGGAATCGACATTTTATTATAATACAACTATAAATTTTAAATTTTAAATATAAAAAATGCATCATACGATCGAAAATAAAATTTTTAATACAATCTCATTAAATAATACGATCGATAATCGAGACGGTAAACTCAACCATTTCATTAAATAGCATTATCATTTGGATCGGTTACTATAACGTGCGTAAAAAAAGAAAGAATATGGCGATGGCGAAGCTGGATAAATGAAAGAAATGAACAGCAAGAAGAAGAAGAGGTTGAGTTTATCGAACCCGGACTTTATAACATAACAGAAATTATCGACATTGTCTTAAAGAACACACCTTGGATTACGTTCGTCGTCGATGAAAAATTCGGCAAATCTTTTATAAATATTACTCAACAAAAACGTAAAATCAAATTTTCATCGGGATTAGCTAATTTACTCGGGTTTGCAAATGATTATCTATCTATGGGAGAGCACGAAGGGGAAAAAACTTGATTTGAAACCTTTTAAAATAATATACATTCATTGCGATCAAATTTCTACGAGCGAAAATTTTTACGACGGTAAACCTTGTACTATTTTAAACGTTTTTCCATTACAAGATAAATCGTTAGGGGAAAGTATGTGGGTGGAATATTCTAATCCGTTGAGAAAAAATCTCAAACGCGGCACTTTAAACGAATTGAGTTTTCAAATTAAAGATTCGATCGGCAGAGACATAAATAATCACGGTATGCCGATTATTTTAACCGTCGAAATTAAATAAAAAACATTAATGCAATAATATAAATATGGCAAGTATTTACGGTCCTAGTCGAAGAAGCGGTATCATTAACATCTTTGCTAATGATACGTCAAACGATACGATCCGGTTATTTACGAACGTCACGGATTTATCAAACCGAATGAAATTCAACAAACGATAACTTTGATAAATTTATTTGGTGAAGTCGACATTAAACTACCCTTCTTTTACGTTCGATAAATCACCGACGTACTGTTCGATTTTTGTAAAATTTATGAATGTCGACGGTCTTCATTCGCATTCGGTAACGCGTAATTTTGAAGCCGATGTAGAACTTATTCCTTCTCCCGCTCGAAAAAATATGTTTTCTTTCAACGAAGAATCGCAGCATTTAGATTACGAAATTTGCTACAAAATTCAAGATAAAAAAGTCTTTGTGCGAGCGAGCTTTTTCGGCGTCGTAAACACCGGAATCTGTTTCGATATGAAAATAAAAAGTAGTAATCTCGAAATTTAGTTACATCGTTTTACAGTAAAAAATATATATATATATTATATTAAAATATGGCGAGTATTTATGGACCTAGTCGTAAGAGTGATAATTATAGCGTGCCAAAAAAATCCAATTTAAACATCATTGAACGTACTGGACACATTGAACCGAGTGAACTTTTACGAAATACATATTTTTTTTTCTTTTTTCAGAGAACTAAACTTAGAAATATATTGGACTAGTGATTCAAATCATTAATTTTTATATTAGTGATTTTTCATGTTATTCATTATATGCTAAAATGAATATGGGTGAAAATATTTGTTATTCTATAGTGAAAAGTGAACAAAGTGATGATTTTAGAAAACATATTAGTTTCCCTAGTGGAGATAACTTTGCTTTTTCAGATGTACCGCGGTATTTAGAATGTGTATTATGCCACATAATATATATATATTATTGAAATAAAATATTGAATTCTTTATACATGCGAGATTTTTCAGCGCCATAAACACCGGAATCTGTTACGATATAAAATTTAAAAAAATTCCAATTACACCTTTATCAAAATAATAAAATTTTAATCTTTTATTATTAATAGAAATAATGAGCGTCTCTACAGAAACAACGAGAATTTATCCAACATTAACAACTACAAATCCTTCTAATAATGTCCAAGACTTAAACGTGAACGCGTTTCGTTTACAAAAAATCGACGACATTCAAAAAGAAATTTTAAAAGAGAGAAACGAGCGCGAGGGTGTATATAAAAAATATAATAAAATCATTAAAACTTGTTCTATCGTAGAAACGATGGCGGAATTAGGCTGTATGGGAGCAGGAGCCATTGGAATCGCCAGCATCGCGAGCGTTATAGCATCGCCGGTTGGATACGTTTTAGAAGGACTGGCTTTAGGGCTGGGCGGCATGGCGTTTGCCGTCAGATACGCGAAATATAAATTATTTAAAAAAGCTAAAAAACACGACGAGATTAGAGTTTTAGCCGAAAGTAAACTCAACACCGTCGACAACCACGTTTCGAAAGCGATCGAAGACGGCGTTATAAGCCAAGATGAATTTCATTTAATCTGCGAAGAGCGAGACAAATACTCGCAAATGAAAGAAAACATCAGAACTAAATTTACCCCTAAAAATGTCGTCGTCAACGACGATAAAAAAGACGTCAAAGCCGTCGTAGATAAAGATATAGATAAAGAAAAAAAAGACCTTATAGAAAAACTTTTGAATTTAAAGTAAAATTTACTATAGAAAAATCATACGATGAAAAACCCGCTTCGCGAATATCGGCGGAGCGGGTTGATGATCAGTCAATAATTCAAAATCAAGTGGAATATAAAATCTATTTTTCAAACAATCTGCGACGGCTTTGTCTTTTCCTTCGTTAGCCGTTTCATCACTACCACTAGCACCTATTCTTAATCTAATTATATTAGGAATTGAAATTCCTTGATACGTTAAATTTTCAAGTTGATCTTTCGTCAACCACTCATCTTTGTAACAATTAAATACGTCTGCATCGTCTAAACTAAAAATTTAATTTCCCTCCATTTTAATGGTTATATTTTTTACGATGGCTCTGCCTATATTATATACTAACGTTCTTGCTTCATCGCTCGAAGATTCAAAAGTAATGTTAAAAGCCAATCTAACAGTACCTGGAACGATAACATCGTTTTCTCCTAAATTTGGAAAACGAACCGACAGCAATTGATTTTCGGTGATTGTGCTCGGATTGTTTCTAATGACGACTTTTTGACGCGTTCCTTTTAAAGCAAAAGGTTTTCTTAATTTTCTGGATGGATTTAGTTTATCTCCGTATATGTTATTCATATTTTATAGTTTTGTATACATTTTATTTTTTAATTTTAAATTAAAAAAAAATGTATACTAAATTATAAAATATGTTAGCAACGATCGCAATGACGGTTTTTGGTGCTGTAGTAAACGCGGCAGCTTTTTCAGGAGGAAATGTGATAGCTAATCTTTTGAGTGGAAACAGCAAAGAAGAAATCAAAAGACACAATTTAGAGATGGAAGAATTTACGAAAGCCAGAGACAATTTACGAAAAGCGTGAAAACTATTTAGATTTAATGAACGAACTATTACGAAAAGAATCGAATGCTACAAAAACATTTAACGATATAGACGAAGCTATAAATGCATATTATATTTTGACCGGTACACATGTTGATTTACCGGAAGATTTAAAGAACGAACCTAAATTCGAAGATTTTTATACTCGCAATTTTATTCATTATCTTAGGTATGACGGTAGCTGGCTACGCGAGTTATAAATTATTTAAAAAAGATAAAAAGTAATTGTAAAATGGCCGAAGGAGGGCATGATTTTCTCGAGTTAGATCCGTTTTTTGAAGATTACCCAGAAGATGATGAAGAAGATATACAAGAAACGGCTATTGACGATGATATTGCAAGGAATGCTGCTTCAGTAAAGTTTACGCATGCTGCAGAAACACTCCAGCTAAGTCAGAAAAATAGATTACTTCGAAATATAGTAAATGGTTTTTATAAAAGTTTGGAAAAAGATTTAGTTAATTTTAAAGAACCAGCTTTTAAAGACTATAATAAATTCGTGTATGAAAAAGAAAAACCAACAGATGAACATATTTACTCTATTATATAAAAGGTTCAGAAAAAATACGACTATCTAGCAAGTCCAAAAAGGGTGGTTTTTTAAAGTTAAGTGCAATAAAAGGCTTATCTAAAGCTGATTTAGGTATATTCGATGATGAACCTCTTCTCTCAAAGAAGTGAAAATGCTTTTTTGAAAATGTTTTACAAGTGATAGAAAGACCATTAACTGAAGATGTAGAAACTCAAACGGGACGATTTTTACCATTTACTCCTCCGGAACAACACGCAAAAACAAGCAGAAAAAATATCATATGCCATTTCAGAAGCAAATGACATTCTTTTAACGGAAGATGTAGAAACTCAAACGGAATATACTAGAAGAGAACTTAATGCTCTCGATGAACTAATGCGGACGACGGTAGGTCAACTATTAAGTCTTATCGCTAAAAGAACGCAGTCACGAAAGCTCAGATACTCTTGAATTAATTGATGATGCTAGAGAGGATTAGATGAAGAATCAATCAAGAAGCGCGAGCAAAGGTGGGAGAACTACGAGATAGAGAACGAGATTTGCTCGCAGAAATAAATGTGAAGATAACGCTCTTCGTAGTCAAATCAATAGAATTAAAGAAACGATCGAAATAATTATGAAACTAGACGTCGGATTGTTTGAAAAAATTAAAACTATATTTAGAGAACAAGGCTTAACGATAAGCTGGTTTCGTTGCTTTTATTACTGCAGTGCTGGGTGCTATTATCGGTGGGATTGTAAATGCTGTAGGTTCAGCTACATCGTCAGATTAAACAAACCAGAACCTAAACCAAAACCAATACCAAAACCAGAACCTAAACCAGAACCTAAACCAAAACCAGAACCTAAACCAGAACATAAACAAAAACCAAAACAAAAACCAAAACCTAAACCAGAACCTAAACCAAAAACATAACCTAAACCATAACCTAAACCAAAACCAGAACATAAACCATAACCTAAACCAACACCAGAACCTAAACAATAACCTATACCAAAACCAGAACCTAATCCAGAACCTAAAACCAAAACTAAAACCAGAACCTAAACCAAAACCCGATGATGATGGTCGTGGTGTAAAGAGTGGATACAAAAACTTTAAAAAGTTTGTGAATCTGTTAAAAGAAACTTGCATTATCAATCGCTGCTGCTTTACCCGGTATTATCGGATCGATATTAAGTAAAATATTGATTACAATTTCAAACGTAGTTGAATGGGCAGCTGAAAACCTGTGGTTTTGCTTTAACAGAGTCGGTCTTTTAATTTTAACCTATATACAGAATCAACGTTAAGTTAGCAGCATGCGTAGCATGCGTAAGCTCTGCAAACTTTACTGGAGCAACTCGTAAATCATAATACCTAATCCAGTCATAATCGCAAAACCAAAAATTAAAGCATTTTTTCGTCTTCGTGTGTTGCTTCTCGAGTTACAAATGTTGTAGGTACACTTTGAGTTATATTGTCCGGTAGTTGTTGCTCCAGCAGAGCTTGCGCATGCTGAGTGAGATTGAAATCTGTTTCTTGCTTCAGCAGAGCTTGCGCATGCTGCTCCGATGTTGTAGGTACATCGCTCGCTTCTGGTTCTTGTTCCGATGTATCTATATAGTTGTCATTTTGTAAAGTGTTTGATGGTGATGATGTAGATTGCTCCGCAGCAGATTTTAGTTTAGGTAGTACCAAAGAAATTTTTAGTATAGTCAGACGGTAAAACATAGGAAAATGGTGACGAATTTGTCTCTTGATTTAAACCAATTGATAAATCAGACGTCGCGACTTTGACACCATTGTTGTATCCATCGTATATACCTATACGTAAATTCATATCACTCGGCATTATGTATAAATATTCTCCTATACACATGTTTAATTGCAATCTCGCTTCATCACAAATGTTTTGATATAAATCAATAGAGTTTTGATAGAAACCTTCTTCTGAAGAATTGATGAAAGCTTCGAGATTAATAATAAAATTTCTTTTTGCATTTAAACCTGCCTAACGTCAAAATCCACTTTTAGCTTGCACTTACAGTACAGTTTAGGTCCTCATTTTGAAGCTTTAGGCTTCATATGAGTCAGGACTCCTAGGAGCCTGGTGAAACCAGTCTTTGACTGTGTTTCTCTTTTAATCTGCTCAATAGAAATATCACCCAGAAGTCTTGAGATACCTATCCAGGGATCTCGATAGTATGGGACTCTAGGAATAAAAAAATAAACTAAGCTTGGTCAAATTTGTATTTTCCTACGACAAGTATGAGCTATGTATTTCAGATACTGGGAGTTAATATAATTCCGAAGTGGTTGACTTTTGTTATGCGCTCTAGATCTATATTAGCAAAGTAAAGAGCATGATTAACTTCACCTTCTACAAGTGAAGGTTTCCTACGAAACCATCTTTAATCATTCGCCTTAGAAACCATACCAACTACTTTCAATCCTTTTTATTTCTTTCTCACTAGGCCTCCAGCATTGGGTAGCATATGTCAGTCTAGGAGCGAACACATGCTTCCAGGACTTTTAGTCCGAATGGACATACGTACTTCCTGTCTGTCACAAAAGAACCCCATAAGTTCATAAAAATTTAGCTGTAGCCTTTGCAATTCTTAGGTCAGATGGAATTTCTACCATCATTGGGGAAGATGGTGTGGCCAAGATAACAAAGAGTTCATGAACCCACATTTTCAAGTTCAGTACCATCAATGACAATATTTATGTCACTCGTAGATGTATTAAATTTGCATCACACTTTTAGTTTTTTGAAAGAAATTGTTAATCCAAAGAGCGTTTTACAAGTTGTGATTCATTATAATTCCATAATAATTCCTTGTGCTTCCAGCAATGCTTAGTACTTGCTAAAATAAAACCAAATCATCGGCATACAAGAGCCACCTTTATTATTTCAATACCATTCATTTTCTTGGTTTTCTTTGTTCCCAGTTGGTGCATTCTCGCTAGAAATACGGTAATCGAACGAGACACCCCATCCACCTGGATACTTTCTGTCAATATCGCCTCTGCACACTTTCAAGACAAAATCGAAAATAGAAGTTAAACAGTGTTGGACTTTCTAGGCCACACTCCTTGTCAAAACAACCAGATAAAATATCAAATTTTACTTTGAGTCCAAGAAATACATGCAGGATTGTACCATCTGTACTGCTATAATTTTCTGAGAATGTAGATAAGGAGTTTGGCACCAGTGCGTAGTTCTAAAACCAGAAACAAAAATCTCTGAGGGATATAATCATATGCCGCTGTTAAGTCAACAAAGACCAAAACAAGAGGTCCAGCATGCTTTTGTATAACATTCTTGCTGACAAAGATTACATCCCAGATTGACTAGTACCTTTTTCTAAACCAAACTGAAATTCAGAAATATTCAGCTCACTTTAGGTTTCCTGTAACCTATTTACCCCAAATTATACGAGGAACTATTTTACTAAAGATTTGAACCAATAGACAATGCCCGGTAGTTTTCTACTAGAGACTTCAAACCCTTTTAGTAGAGACAAGCCCTACCTTCATAGCAAGCCAAGATTCTGGGACAGCCACTAGAGACCATACAAGAGAAGTCAGCATAGTTAAAATACACAAAAGAAGAGATTCTTACTACAATGGTACTTCAGCCCTTCACAGTGAAGAATTATCTGTACCAACAGAATTTGTTATTCTTAAATGTTTTAACTACTTCAACAATTTCATCAGGTTAGGTGGATCTTCACATTCACTTCCAACCTGTGTATCAACAAGTAATCATAACTATTTGGATGTTCTAACTCAGGTGGTTTACGTCAATAACCTTATTTAGAAAAATGCTCTTTGAAATGCTTTGTTAACTTTTCATTTGAAATGGTGATTTTGAGGTGGTAGGGTGCATAGATTTGGTTTTAGCAAGTTGAAATTCTTTCTCAACTTGTCTTGCCTCTCTTGCAGATATTTATAGCAACGGCTTTTCCTTGAAAATATTCGATCTTTTAAGGGTTTTCTCTTCTTACGAATTTGCTTTTGCAGAGAAGCCCTATTTTTTGGATTTTTATGCAGCTTGCTCATTAGATTTTGTAATTCTTGATCTTGCCAGGAGTTCAGAAGATTTATTAGGGAGGATGATTTTTGGGCAAACAGCTTCTAGCGAATCTTGTATCGCTACCGTAATATCAATCTGCTATTTGTTTCCCAGTCATTTTGGAATATCTTCTAACTTCGAGTTTTTGGAGTCTAGCTGATCTGAATAGAGTTTAGCAGCGTCTTTGTTGTACATCACGCGCAGAAGAGATAACATTCAACTTTGTGGTTTTAGGAGTTTGCTTTTTAGAAAATAGATTATGAAAAAAGAGGTTTCCTTGCTTGTTTTGATGTAGGATATTTCAATGTCATTGTTACCATGCCGTGATCTCTGTGTCAAAGATGGATGCAGTTTTACGATATGCTCTGCAAAGATGTGATAAATCTTGATATATATTTCCTGGTGGTTATATAATCAAGGCGTTTTGCTTTACCTGTATATGGACCCATGTTTCCCTATGAATTCTCTTTGTCCGGAAGATACTGTTGATGATTCTAAGCCTATTTTCTGAACAAAATTTCAAAAAGGATTCACCATTGCTATTGGTTTCAATTGGGAAGAGTTATTAAAACCTAAAACATTGTCCCAAGCACCACTATTTTCAGAATCCATTCCGATAGATGCATTGAAATCCCCCATGTTAATGGATTTAAAGCAGTTATATTTGAGCATATCGTTGTTGGCTTGTCTGAGTTTGCCATAAAGGTGAAGTTTTGCAGACTCTACACTGCACTCAGTAGGGGCATAAGAACATGTCAAAGTTAGGAACAAACCATGAATGATAACACGAACAGATAGTATCTCACTTCAAGATGAATATGCGTATCAATAACTTCACGCGGGGTGCCAAAATAAAACCTACTCCATCCTTGCTCTTATACTTATATCCACTCCAGACAAATTGCCAACCTAGTAAACTATCAGAGTCAAATTCAATGGTACCAGAGCCACAACGACATGGACTTCTTGTAAGGCAAGAACGTCAGATTTAGTTTTTGCTTCTTGGATAGGTTTGCAAATTTAATGTCGCATGATAGGGTTCGTATATTGAGTGTTGAAATGTTGATGTTAACAAATTTGACAGCATTTTTTCGCTTTGAGCGTGACTTGTTAGAGAAACTTCGGTCCGAGGACATTGTTTCGTGTGACTTGATGGAACTTTTGAGGACAGAGAGACAACCTGTCACAGCCAGTAGCATATTTTTCGACCCCAGCCACAGCGTCTCACTGAGGACGCGCTCATAGTTACCCGCGCGACGAGCGATGCGGTATATAACTTTATGAAGTGGACATTAGGATCATATGCAATTATTTTCCCATAATTGGGGTGTTTTGTTTGCAACACCATCACTAGGAGATTGCCTTACCAGGCTAATGGGCTCTCTCACACTACCCAAGTGTTATGTTCGTGTCACCAGCACTAGGGGATTGCCTTACAAGTATCGGGCTCCCACTACCCACCCCAGGTATTTTTTATATTTTTTTCATTGACACCATGCTAGATGGGCTACCTGTTACGACAGGTTTAAGGACCCTATCTACCCCCTAACACTATACAAGGCATGGTCATTGATCCATAAATTATCGATTTATTGATAAGATCAAATATCGAATACCTGCATACCTGCACTTGACCTCCAATTATAGAGATAACGTACGTTCTTATAGAATCATTGATTCGTTCTATACCACTATCCGTAAACCTTGAGCTACTTTGCACGAGCTTCAGGTAATTCTTGTATTTTGTGATAAAGCTGAAAAATTACCCGTATCCTGAACATCATCACCTTGAGCAGCATGACAAGCTCTGCTGGAGCAGTTTGAAGTATTTTTGTGATAAAAGCTGAAAAAATTACCCGTAGCTTGAACATCATCACCTTGCATCAAACCGAGTATAAATTTACTCCCAGCTTGTTCAACGTCAGGGAGATTGTTCAATGTATTCGACAATGTACTGGGTAACCAATATCCATTTAAAAAAATT
>CM055816.1:79747937-79786055 GCA_029582265.1 Zoroaster sp. YZ-2022 | reverse complement strand
CAGCATTTTAAATTGCCCCAAAATTATTGAAACAATTTGCAGTGGCCATGGCCGTGCACTAGTGAACGGAAGTGATTCCGCTATGTCTCCGGGTAAGCACTGGCAATTTATTGTGATGCGTGGTTATATGAGGCACATTCCTGCTTTTTAATCGGGTTTGAAGCACCTCATGCGTGAAATTATCGAATATGTTTAACGCATATATCGCGGGATGAAAAATATCGAATATCGCCCAAGCTTCCAGCACGCAATGAATTATGGGAGTTAGGATTTGGAAAAAAGGTTTGTAAAACAAATGCACACATTAGTGCACAAAGTCAATGGAGGAATAAGGTTTGTAAACAACACACACATTGTGCACAAAGTCAATGGAGTGAATAAGGTTTGTAAACAAATACACACATTAGTGCACAAAGTCACTGGAGGAATAAGGTTTGTAAACAAATGCACACATTTGTGCATGTAAAGTCAATGGAGGAATAAGGTTCGGTGAAAACAAATGCACATTAGTGCACAAAAGTCAATGGAGGAAAAAGGTGATTGGCAAGAGTTGGGATGTTTTTTACTTAAAATTATTAAGAATTAGTTAAATAACATATAGAACATTTGTATAACTAAGAAAAGAATATTCTTATTCCCAGAAACCACGCAAACTGAGGAATTCTCAGCTGATTTCTGGACGTGACAGTTAACTGCCCTTTAAAAAAAAAATTACATTCCTGATATTCAATTAGAATCTGGTAGGATAAGAACAACAATTAATTGGCGCTTTGACAAAAGCTTATAATTACTACAGTATTAATCCCGAGGGATTAAAATAGGCAAGTCTCATTTCAGATCTGATGGGCATTATTTTTTTTATTTTCGGGTGGCAGCAATTTGTATTTATTTTTTATTTTTTTGAAACTCTTTACACTCAAGCCGCGGGCCAGGGGTGCTGGTGGTATGTACTACCCTCGACTTGACTAAAATCCCAAATTTATAAACATTTATTATTTAAAAATTTATTGGGGGCTTAACCATGGTTTGACCATAATGCTTTGTAATTTTTTTTTTTTAATTCGTTGAAATTTTGAAATTACCTGCAATTTCCCCCTTAAGAAGAAAAAAATGCTTAAAAGATTAAAATATGGTTGTTGCACCTAGGGATAAAAAATCAGCTAAGAATTCTCCATTTGCATGGTTTCTAGGAAAAAACTTATTCTTTTTGAATACATCCCCCATACCTAGATTCTATCGCGAGTCCAGAAAATCGTAGAGAATTATATAAATTCTTTTAATCTGTAGTATTTTTTCTGAATCTAAATACAGACAATCAGTAGGCCCTATGAATCATGTCATTTATTAGTTAAAACAATCGTTTATACATGTATACGATCTGTGTCAAACATGTACATTCTTTGCAAGTTAAACAGAAAATGCTGGCCTACTGAATAACCATAGCTTTCAAGACTATTTTGATATTTTTTTACATCAAGTAAAATAGCAAAAAAGGCCACTACATCTTTAAAAGTAGAGTACTTTTCATGGAGAATGAGTACAGAAAACAAGTATGAGTACAAGTACATGTACTACAACTCTGATACATATTATCTAATTATCACGCACTTAAACAAATCCAGTTATGAAAAATGTTATTTCATCTTACAACCGGACATTTTGAGATATTCGAGAAATAAAAGTTTCATGATTACATCTAAATATTTGAATATAATTTCAAATAGCAAATAAGTATTTAATTTGCAATTGACACAATTATTGCTGAAACATTCACAGGTTGATTTCTGTACAGTAAGAATGCATATTTTACATAAAGTGTATACTATTAAAAAACTGTGTCCATGTAGAAAATGCAATGTAATGTACGCCATGCCGTTTCCAAAATAGAAATTCCAAAATATTTATCGAAATTATACAAAGGCATGATCATAGTTTTTACATTTGAAACTTCACATTGATGTAAAGTGGTATTAAACTTGTGTTTGAGGTGATATCAAATTACAATTATTTTCAAACCGAATTTACATCAAAATTCCATGTAGTATTTTCATGAGTTATATGGATAGTACTCCTTCCACTACAGCCATAAATTATCAGTTGGCTGTAGTGGAGGGTACTTACATTTGAAATATAATGTTCATTCTTACTACAGGCATATGGGTGTGTAAAGATGGAATGATGGATATTCACTTCACGAATTGGGCTGATGGTGAGCCTAATGGTGGAACTAGGGAGAATTGTACAAGTGATTTTTGCCCAGTTATCTTGGAATGATATGCCGTGTTCTGGCACCACTACAGTTCGCAGCATGCAAGCAGCCTGTTCCATCTCGCCGGGCAGTAAAGGCATGGAGTCTACTAATTTAGTAATCAGCAACTCACATAATCAGATCATACACTAATCAATACTCATTCACATGAACTGATCTACAAATCTATTTGATTAACTGAAATTCTACATCCCCTTGATAACTATGCGTCTAAATACAAACTCGATATATATTTTCAGTCTTGCAGCATGTGCATGATACACAAACAATCATCATCTTAATTTAGCAAACTTTGGGAAATTTGTAAATAAACAAATAGAAGGTACAAGATTGGTGATGACCAGAATGGATTGTTTTCTTGGGAAAGAACAAGTTAATGAAAGACCACAGTGATACCAACAAAAAAACTGATAAAATGTAAATAAATCAACACTTTAAAGATGCACTCAATAAAGAGCTGATAATGTACATGTACAAGAATATGTTTTAACTGATATTTAACCCTCGATGGGAAACACTATTGATGGGTGTGGAGTGTGCAATCATCATTGGTAAACTGGACATGACTGTAAGATTCCCTTCTTGACCGTCAAGTAGTATCTTTTAATTAGTCAGACATGTCAATGATGATTGTGTATTGTGGAGCTAAGCATGTAGCAGTGTTTCATATCGAAAGTCAAATATCTTACTTTGCCCAAGTACATTATAAAGCTCCACAAAAACACACAAATGAGAGTGCGCACCTTTAATGTTTTATAATTAAGTAGATGGCAATTGACTCTTAAACTATAGATGTTATTAAGTATTTTGTGTCTAGAGAGAATTGTAATTTTATGAAATATAGCAAGAACCGCAAAAGTGCCAATCAATTAAATGTAACTTTTTTCAAGACGCCTCGCCTCCACGTGCAGGGGATCGGCAGTGTCCGCCCATAATGTGAGAGGTGGCCAACAAAAGAAGACACGGGCGTCAAGCCACAAGAGGCCCTTTGCCCGCAGGAAAAAGGCCTATAACGAGAAACGCAACTTCAACCGCAAGAAGCTCGGCAAAATTGAGCGATCGCCTGGAAGGACCCGCGGCGCGCCATCCCGGGGCCTCGAGAGATTTTTCAATACGCCCCCGCATGTAAAACCAAGAGAAACACCTCATATGAAATCAATCACTAAACCTCTTCAAAGTAGTTACGTATGAATGTGAGGATCGCCTGGCCCTCGTCTGGCATGCTCTTAGGAGAGGTCCGTCCGCTTGTGCAATAATAGAAAAATTGCCATCCTCCTCCATTCAGGAGCACCTGCGGCGTAGAGAATTTCGTTCGTTGAAACGTTAGCTGATGGATGGGTTTTCAGAGTGTTATCGCACACCGAGGTAGCGTTGGTGGTGTTGGCTTCTCTCTCCATAGAGGCGGTCAGGCTTTTGCTGGACATTCAATTTTCTGGAAGCTTAATGGGCACAGCTACTTTTCAAACAAGCGATGCGGCGCATGAGGGCTGTCAACGGTATCGGCATTCCTACATCACCAACACGACTGCACTGCTTGGATCTCTGCTGCAACAACAGAAGATTTCTACGATGATTCTCGGTGAAATTTTCCGTCTCGTCGCCATCACTTAAGATCTGTTAGTTATCGCCGTGCACCTTTAACGCCCCTTCAGCATGACGGCATTTCTTATTTGCAATCGTGCGGCACCAGGGCAAGAAAAACAGCAACTTCCCTATCTTTCTTCGTGACTTCATCACTGCGAATGAACTATGGGCCGTAAATGCAAATCTCAGGCAAAAAGCAAATCGGTTATTAACCTTCACTGGACCAAAAGAATCGTAAACACGACTAGACTGGTGCATCTTCCACCGTAGACAACGTCATCATGTGCGTAGGATTGGCAATTACGCGCCTGTTGTTCTCACATCTGATCATCGATTGGTGAAATGACCATTGACCCCCAACTTGGCATCGTTCAAGACCACCCGCGCCCACGCACCTGACTGGCCCAGCTCTGCAAGACTGGAAACCGAGCCAACTTCCTAGCAGAGTTTAATGCTTTATATACAGCAAACCGATGGTTTATGACAGCTTTATAGATGCAGTACATCGAGCTGCTAACACAGTGCATTGCCAAATTTGGTTAGTGCTAATAAATTAGTACCTTGGCTGAATGATCCACGAATTGTAATAGCACAAAAGGAGGCGCAATCAGCCTTGGTAGCACGGCGCTGATAGCGCCTATTAAGAACAGCAGTTTCCAGAGTGCGAATGCGCATACACTTGTCGCGAAGAAACTGCTCAGAACACTATTAACGCCATTAAATCTGGCGTCCCAGGCTGGACGATTCATGCTGTTTGGGCTGCCGCCAATGAGGTATCTGGTAGAAAACGAGGCCTCATGCTATTGTCGCGTAGAATCTATCGAAGATCGAAAGAAGCTGCTTTCCCAACACTTCCTGCAGTGCTCAACTCAGCATCACCGCCATCAGGAATTGAGCATCCTGACGCTCTGCCTGCTTGGACGAGACCATATTCAACATTGAACCATTTACAACACACGAAGTGCATATGACACTGAAACATATGCGAGCCGATGGAGCTCCTGACCTGATCAAATCCCAACCCGTACTACAACTACCAGATATGCTAAATGTGGTAACAGATGTTTTAAACTGCCACTCCACGTTGAATAACAACATTGCCCAGATGCTTGGCGTACAGCCACCATAGTTCCCATACCTAAGAAAGGTACATCAACCTCATTAGATAATCAGCGAGGTGTTAGCCTCTGTGTGTTTCTGCAAAGCTTGCTAACAAAGTACTGCCAAATCGTCTGCAGCCTCATCTACTCCATAATTTGCTGCCTCACCAAAGCGGCTTCCTACCAGACCGCACCACCATTGAGCAGATTGCTACACCGACTTATTGTTGACTGCGTCGGTCGCTCGAAGCACTCTGTGTCGGTGGTGTTTGTAGACTTCCACAAGGCGTTTGATAGTGTATCGCGCTGCTATCGCCATCTGCCTCCGATACCATGGTGTTCGGAGTCTCTCATCACAGCAGTAATGGACCTGTACCATAATACTCAGGCAGCTGTTAAGACGCCTCATGGATTAACAGATTCATTTCCAACAACATCCGGGGTTTTACAGGGTGATACACTGGCACCTTTTCTGTTTGTTGTGGTATTGGATGTTGTACTGAGACAAAGTAATAAAGATGATGACTCGTACATACTAAGGTCGAAGCGCAGCCTCGCCATCCTGCTATCTACTTGCCGTTTTTAGCATACGCGGATGACGTTGCTCTCCTAACACCTGACCCTGAGTCGGCTCAACGAGCTGTTAGCAGATTCTACAATGAAGCACAAAAGGTTGGTTTAAAGATCAGTGCAAGCAAGTCCGAAGTGCTTCATGTAGGAACCACAAATCGGCCAAATCTATATCTACCTAACGGAGAGTGCATAGCAGTGTGCAATGAGTTTGTATACCTCGGATCCAAAATCTTTGATGTTGACCACATTGTTCAGCAGTGACGCGGCCTGGCCTGGGCGGCGGCGAAGGGGCTGTCGTCTGTGTTCCACTCTGATGCTGCAGATGAAATTAAAATAAAACTATTTCGGGCAACTGTTGAGTAGGTATTTGCCTATGGTCTGGAAACTGTTCCCATGATACAGTCTCGCAATGAGAGACTTGATGCATCGTATCGAGCTCTGCAACGTTTTGCCCTGGGCGTTCACTACCCCACACGACTGTCAAATGTAGCTCTTGCTGCAGCTGGGCTGGAAGCACCAAGTTTACCGACGTGCTTCAGAGGAGGCGGCTTGCACTCATAGGACATACAGCTCGGGTTTCATCACGAGATGCTCCAACTCCACCGCACTGGTACTACAATATCCACCGACGGAGGCTGCGACGGGAATGGCTTCGATTAGTGACCCTTCCTGCAACCTTCGATGCCGATCTTTGCAGTCTGTGGCCTGTCGTTTGAGGTCATGAAAACTCTTTCTAGGGATCATCTGAAATCTATCTTAGATAACTTGTAGCGATCAAGCGAGTTGTTTCTCGTTCCACCTTAAATTTTGAGGGTTATATAGGCCTATATAACTTAGGGAATACAATTTTCAAAAACAAGAACTTTTTGGCTTTTTCCATTTTTAATATTCTCTCAATAATTTTTCTTAACCCGAACCATCCCATATCCTCCAAAATCCTCCAAAAATCCTCCAAGGCACCTTTTGGGAAAAATACAGCATTGTTGAAAACTGGTACTTTCATCTCTTCAAATGGGCAAAATTATTACGTGACAAGAAGTATAGGCCATAAGTGCTGAATATGAAAGATCAACGAAAATGCACGGTGCATTTTGAAGATGGGCAATGGGCATGTTTCCAAAAGTGCACTGATGGATTTACGAGGATTCAGGAAGGTTCCTAGCCAGAATACTTAGGGGGTTAGGGTTAAACTATAGATACTATTAACTATTACATGTCTAGGGAGAATTTTAATTCTTATGGGCAATTCCATGTTTATGTTACATTGTTGAGGTTTTGGACCCACTCTTAATGACATAATATATATTTCACTCATGAGTTTTTTCACAGTAGTTCCATTATACCCAGACCTTACTCTGCACAAAATAATAATTTAAGAAATTTGTTATGAGTAACCATGGAATTGGCATGTAAATGTAATCTACAATAACCTGAAATTAATTAAATGTACAAAGGAATACAATTTTCAAAATCATGTATGTTTTTTAAGTTTATGCATTTCAAGTATTCTCTCGATCATTATTCTTAATCAATTCAATGCCTGATGTTATTTGAAAACAATTGACTTTTCAACTTACATGTACTCATGATTTCAATGGGGCCGGTCACTTCAGAATTGTAATGTACATTGTACGTGTAAGACCAGAAAAAAAACTTTGTTTTATGGCTCTGAATTTATACCCCAAAATTTTCTCTCTCTCTCTTTTTTTTGTGGGGGTGGTGGCGGGGGAGGGAGAGGCACAAAAAGTACAATATGCGGATTTTTTGTACACATTACAAATGTTGATGTTTGTCAAACAACATCCCTGCCCCCATCAACCAACTTGACTTGTTAACTTACTCAAGACCATTCAGTCTGTAAAACCAATTGTTTTCTGTGTTTATGTGGCTTCAAATTAACTGAACCTTTTTCATAACTATGATCATAGTATTAGCCAGCAATACCTTTGGGTGTCTTTTGGATGCCCTGTTTGCTAAATGGACACCCTGTTTGCTAAATGGACACCCTGTTTGCTAAATGGACGCCCTGTTTGCTAAATGGACGCCCTGTTTGCTAAATGGACGCCCTGTTTGCTAAATGGACGCCCTGTTTGCTAAATGGACGCCCTGTTTGCTAAATGGACACCCTGTTTGCTAAATGGACACCCTGTTTGCTAAATGGACACCCTGTTTGCTAAATGGATGCCCTGTTTGCTAAATGGACACCCTGTTTGCTAAATGGACACCCTGTTTGCTAAATGGATGCCCTGTTTGCTAAATGGACACCCTGTTTTATTTGTAAAACACATGCAAATGTAATGCAATGTAAACATATGGACACCCAGTTTTTCAAAGGATAACCAATTTGGACGCTCTATCTCCAAACCCTGGCTTATACCATGGAGGAAGAAAACAGAAGGAGTCACATCGCCCAGCCTTTCTTATGTCATAACCAATTAGCACTTCGAGTGGCCCATTGAAATACGTTAAGGCCGCCCGCTGAGCTTACCAGTTTTACGACGCGATAATCCCCTTGTGTACACGTCTTTTGCCAGCTCGGCCTGCTCGCGACCAGCATACATAATTGGAGGGTAGAAATCTGTAGCAAACGAATAAACACAAAACGTATGCGCACTACTTTTTTCGGCAGGCTTTTTATATTGCGCAGTTCATTGTCTTCAATAGCGATTTTTCCACGAGTATTTTGGTGTTTTGATCGTCGAATTTGGCGAATCCGAAGCTGACTTCACGGTAAATATAACCATGGAGGTATACCTCCATGATATAACATTCAGATGTTACAATAAAGTGTCTTTTTAGCAACTTATTTTAAGGATATTTCCGATGATCTCCGGAAGCCAACCAATTGTCAAATTCAAAGACGTGTTGTTAAGCTTTTTATCATTTCAATCCTCATATTTGTGCGATGCTGTGCACTGAAGATATTGCAGTGTTGGATCTGTAGGTCGAGTTGGATCGAGCCAGCCTTCCGTAGTGCAATAGGACAACGCTGTCAGCAATGCTGCACGCGCATGTGCAAAGAAAGCCTGGCTGTAGTTCTCCTCGATAATCGGATTAAACGATTAGCGCTGGCTTGGAAGTTTTACGACCGCGGCAAAAGACATTGAACCTTTGATATGCCTTCGTTGTGACTCCTTCTGTTTCCTTCCTCCATGCTTATATTCTGTTTTCTTCCTCCATGCTACATGTAACAATGTGATTGAGTTTTAACGTGAAATGTAAAAGCAATAAATAAATCAAAATACACATCAAATGTAAAACTGTTTCATTTCTTTGGACTGAAATCACTGTTTGCAAAGTTGGATTACACTGTACAGTATTGCAGGTCAACTCACATTTTTCCAAAGTCAACCCTTTGCCAACTCCATTTGAGAAGCATTGCCTGTGGGGGTGCTATTTTTTCAGGAATATTTATTTTCATTTTAGAAAGGAAACAAAATACTCAAAATCTTAGTTTAGGCAAAAACAAAATTAATTACTTGGATTTCAGAGATCGGCTCCTTCATGTAAATTGGGTGGGCAAATTTTTATTAATTTTTTTAAGTGGCGGGCTTCTTGTGTAACAGTGAGTGAACCAATTGGTACTTTGAAATTCAACCATGGAAAAAATTAGTGCAACAGTGGGAATTCCATTGCACAAATGCTTGCTCAATAACAAATTTTAATGACTAATAACTCTATGCTGCAGGAAGCTTAGGCAAAATTGAATGTTGTTGGTGATGTTTTTTTAAATTGGATGCATTTTGTTTAATTGCATGACACAAGAATGCGATTGCATGCTCATTAAATAAAACTGAAGGATTGTTTTGAGAAGCAATCAGTTTTGCGCAAAATTGATTGACGCTGCATTGAGATTGGATGCTAATTTGATGAATTTGGCTGGGAAAACCTGTATTAAAGATTGTTGCAAAATATTTGCTTTCATTTTTTAAAGGAATTTTGAGGGGTTTGCTAAATATTTTCCCATTTCTATATAACGTTTTAAAATATTATTTTAAAATAACTCCATTTGTGGCTTAAATGTTCAGTCGGAATTTTAAAGTCATTTTGGTGGTGGAACCAAAAATGGAACTGGGTAATGACAGTTTTGGTAGGGTATCCGGGTACCCGGCACAGCCTTATTTCAAGCGAGTCTCCTGTACCAGGCTTCCAGTAGATGTTAATCATGACTGAATGCTTCATTGAAATGAAGAACATTCGAGAAAAAAAAGACATTTTTTTTTACAATGGATGAAACGTGATTGCATGAAGCGTGATCATGTGGAGGTGCGTATCAACAGCAAGTAAAGTAACCAACCAGCCATTATGCGCATTGATCACTACCAGCTGTTATAAGCCGCATGCATGGGATTGAACCAGTAGTTTGCAATTTGCATTATGCAGACTCATGGGCTGAGTGGAATGTTATCTCATCTCACATGTAGATAAATTTGTCACTTTATTTCTGGCTCCTTGTCAATACAAATGACACCAGATATTGACATTTTGAAAACGAAATCAAGGTGGGCATTTATGAAACAGAATAAAAATTTACCCCGCAGGATAAAGACATTGGGCACATGGCAAAGGGATTTTCTTTGACACGGTGTGCGTAACACAGTCAGCCTAAATTCGCAATTTGACACTCCGAACCGGATGTTGGAGGTCAAGCATTATTTCTTCATTTTCTCGAAAGTTTCCAAGCTTTTTTAATATTTTATTTATTACATTGTAAGTTTTAAATGTAATCGTTCCATCAATATTATACACGCGATAACCTCCCATAGCTGATGGCTCAGAGGTGCCCGGAAGTCAATGGTGACCTTTTCATTGCGAGACTTACAGTCTATTGTGTATTGTGTAAAATGGGAAGCCAAGTTGAGAAGTTCCAATATGTTTTTGTATACATGTACATACACTTGGTCAAAAACAATTTTGAAAAACTTACGTCAACTTGGGAAGCCAAGGTTTTCTTGCATCTTCAGGTCAGAGCCTTTGATGGTCACCAGTGAGCGAGGAAGTGAATGATTGAAAATGTCCTGTGTCCTGAAGGAATGAGAAAAAAGCTTTCATTAATTATTCTGCATTACAAAGAAATGCCTAATAGATCAAGACAGTTGAGACAATCTGTTGAGATGTGACCACATGGAGATGCATCGAGGGCTGATATTATGGGTGCAACCCACTAAATAGTGAGGAATTCATGCGCCGAGCTGTTTATTATAAAGTGTATGCCCTCAAATTTTTCTGAAAAACAAAGATTTGAGGCCCATTCATGTGATGGATTGTGCAAAAATGGCCCATAACCTGGGGGTCCATGGCTTCCAACTGTGAGTATTTTGGACACACTAGGCCCTGTGGTCCTAATTTGATTTCAAGCGTAAGGCCTTTTTCCAAAATGGCTGCTTTTCAGTGTGGACGTTTTCACTACTTTTGAGGGTGGTTTTCATTGGGATGAAAATAACTCCCTGGTAACCTGGACTTTAGACAGTAAATAGAGAACAAAATAAAAGGTTATATATCGATCAATATTTTTTCTTTTGGTTTTAAAAACTGTGGGACTTCTAAGTATTTTTTAATGATTTTTGAATATTTTGTATTTAGCACTGTTTACTATGGGAGTTTATTTAGTGGGGTGCACCCTGATAGACTGGTCAGTCATCAAATCAGATTCAATGTGTACATGTATGTACATGCATTTAGCAGGGAATTTGCTAAATTTGCAAAAAGAGTTTGTTGTGCAGGATGGGGCATGGACCAAGGTAGATGACATCTAGTATGTTTAGCGACATCCAGGGAAGTCCAGTGACTGATCCTATTTAATTATAGGGCTGTGTTGCAAACTCTACCTCCAGGATTAAGACAACTCAACCCTTGTGACAACTCGACCTAAGAAAAATTTGACCTCTTGTGACAACTCGACATCTGTGACATTTTATCAATGCTTTCTAGTCGAGTTTCTCTTTCAAAAAAAAGAAAAGATTATTGATGACTAGGCTAATTTTAGCACCCAGTATGTGTACCAGCACAAATTCAATCATGTCCAAGTCACGCAGTCATACAAGTCTGAATAGAAGGCCAAAATGAAGATGAAATCATTTAATTTTGATGGATCAAGAGAATACAGTTTGTCAGGCAGTCTTTACTGCAGGTTTTGGGTGTGGTCACTGGCAATAAGGATTGAGTGAAACACAAGGTCCTTCTTGCCAATGACCACTCCCACAACCACTCATGAATCTGTGTAAAAAAAAGAACAATTTCAAGGTGGGTAAAACTTGTAGCTTTGCATGGTGAGGATGAAAAGTAAGACTAATTGCGGTGACACCATGTGGAATCTCACTTGAGTAGTAATTAGTTCTGAAAAGAACTGGGGGTACAACTCGTAATTTCAAGGTGATTGTGCTGTAGCACAAACACCTAAATATATAAATCTTCATAACCATGGCAATAACTGATATAAGTCAATTTCAACCTTGGACGTGGCAATCATTAAAATGAAGGAATAATGCTCCCATATATTAGTCCATGATGAGTTTGATCTACACCTAATTGCAATAACAATGCAGGTTTGAGCTGTAAGATGACGGACAGTCTGACTTTAAAAATTGGAACAGCCACCCACATGTACACTGTATTGTGTGCTGACTTTTGATGTGTTTATGTTGTGGAATTAAGGCTACAATATTGATCTATGCCATGGATTTCTTAGCTAATTAAGTCAGTACAGAGAGAGATCTGGACAATCATTTTTTCATGATTATAAATTCTTCCAAGCCTAATTTAAAGCAGCCCTTTTTCAGGGACAGAGTATATGTGCTGTTTTGATTGTGTCTAAGTCTCTGAACCGCAACATTGGGTAATTCACAGCATTACTAACACTTCATTTTTAGCATTTTAGTATTCATAAAATACATGTAGTGTACATGTATATGATATATATAGTACCATGACCAAGTATCGTGATACATTATTGTAAAAAGTGGTATCGTTACACCCCTACTTGACAAGGGCAGATGTAGGGGGAAAGAGGGCCAATGCCCCTCCTTGAAGTTGACCAAGTTGACCTCCTTGAAGCCTCGCCCTGTTCCCTCCCCAAAAAACAAAACTAACAAAACATCCCTAACTAACAATTGTCAAAATCACCAAAGATGGATTTTTTCACTCATTGCTCAACAAATTTAAATCCTTTGTTTTCCACAAAGGATATATGTTTGTGCACATTAACAAATGTACATTTGTAACTGTAAATACCTGTGTCTCATCCCTTGTTATTACTGGATGCAGAATTTTGTTTTGCTATACTGTATTTTCACATGTCAAATACCACATACATTGTACAGTATGGACTTGTCACTTGTAGTGTGAGTGCATTTTGATGAGTCAAGTATATCTATGAGTACATCTCTGTAAGTATGACTACGAGTACAAACAAATGTATTGGGTACAACTTACAAGTAACATTCTAATAAGGACGCACCATGCTCAAATGGAAACTGTTTTGTCAGATACATGTACATGTATTATATGTTTATGAACCAATTTCTTGCACTAGTTACAACTTCTCCCTTCCCCTGAAAAATGAAATAAATAAAAATAATTAAAAACATATGTGATGTGTTCTCCCGAAATCAGACACTTTTGGGCAGAGCTCGGAACTGAGAAATGGGCAAAAATATGCCTGGGGGTGTTTTTTGTGGAATTTGAGTTTCTTGTAAATTATCAATATTTATAATGTTTATAACATCTTGTGAGAGTTTCAGATTTAAAATTCATTGATAAGTACAAGTTTTTACCAATTTAGAAGGGCATGTCAGTTCAGAAAATGATGAATTTGTTCTAATTTGGTTTCAAAATGAAGCAAAATTTACCAACTTTGCGCAGTATGTTTTTTGCTTTCCTCAGCAAGTCATTTCATTAATAGGTAACCCTTAATAAAGCAATTTAAGGCAATATTAATCTGTTGACATGCCTGTTGCTAGGGGAACAGAAGTATCTTTGTAAGAAGTTAATTACTTAAAACATATCAAATGAAACTTGTAACTTTAAAGTCGATTATCTCCGTTTGTAATTTTTGTAAAGACAAACCTAAAAATTACGTAACTCCGCTTTGGGGAGTCCAGTTTAAAAAAAAAAGGTATCATTGTAAAGCTGAGGATCTCTACTTTCATAATCAATAACTAACTCAATTTTGATAACCTGCCCAAAAGTGTCTGATTTCGGGAGAACACGTCACATATAAACCCTCATTACCATGGCAACAACTGACAAAAGCCTTCATTCTTCAATCCAAAATCCTCTTCAATTTCAACCTTGGACGTGGCAATCATTAAACTGATGGAGAATCGCTCCCTAATATTAGTCCATGATGAGTATTACCTACACCTAATTGCAATGATAATATGGACGCTTAAATTGTAAGATGACAGACAGCCAGCAATCTGGAATCGTCCATTTATCTTATCCACTGAACAAATTACATAACATACTCTTTACTAAAGAACTCCTTCAACTAACCCCCTCCTCCTTCCTCCAAAACCATACCAAGAAATCATGAAAATATAGTATGCCCAGTATGTCATCATTTATACTGACTGACAAAAGTAAATGTAAATATAAATCTGACATTGAAGAATAGAACACCCCACATGTACTGTATTGTGTGCCGTCTTTTGATATGCTTTTGTTTTGGAATTAATCTCTCAAGGCTACAATATTGATCTATGCTGAGATTTCTTAGCTAAGTTGGTACACGCGACAGCTCTGATATAATGACAATTTAATTGCAGTGTGGAGTGTAAAATAAGTCAGTGCCAGTAAAAACAGGCATTAACTTTCTTGGTAAACATTTGAGTTGCAGGTTCTCATGCAACTAGGCTCTGGGCGAATAGTAAAAAATTTACTATTCGATTAATCGCGCGCAACTATTCGCGAAGAATCGACTATTAGCGAATAGTTGGCCATTTTTTTCCGCGGTTTATAAAAGTACTAAAACATTAAAAACAATTGCTTTGACAGTAATTTCTGGCCTATTTGTAACATTCAGACAATAAACAAACATATACATTAAGCTCTTTCATGCCTGTTGTGTTTTCTTTATTTCTTGCAAAATTATACTCGAAATAATACATTTTCGTAAGTGAAAATCCAATCGCCGTCGAGTTATTACTCTGGCAGCGTGGGAAACTTCCAGCACAAATTAGCATTAACAGTGCACATTGAGCACATGCTAAGTCACGCGCAGTTACGTTCATCCCATGTCAACAGAGGGAAGTCCACCTAAACCCCATAAAATGAACGCATTGAATAGATCTTGTTTATATTTAAGTCGCCGTTAAGAAATACCAATAAGTTGACGGTCACCCCTGTTATTTCAAATCGATTAGCCTAGTCCTATACACAAAATAAATAACCATGCAAGCAGTACGTGTTTATGCTCATGCAGGGGCCACTTTTTAGACGTGTTCGTTGTTTACGTCCAAAGCTAGCTTCCGCAGTGTGCCCCGCACTATGCTTAAAAACCTTTGGTTTAGGCACGCACGTGGTGAGTGTACCCTGAACTGATTTTGTACGACGGCCTATGCGTTTTGTGATTGATTTGTGCTCGCCGCAAATTATGTTATCATTATTGGACAAACTTTTCTTGGGAACCAAATGGGGCGTGGCAAACAATTACGTTATGCAATAAGTGGATCGGTGGGATTTATCATTACTCATCAGTAGACCTACGTTACCTGCAAGTGCAAAGACAATTACACCAGCAATGCGAAAGACAGTGACCAAAGACCATGCTTTCAGAGTTAATATTTATGAAAATAAATTGACATTTTCAAACAAATCGATGAGTAATAAATAAACAACATGAAACATTAATCGCAGTTGTTTAATCATTAATTCATCATCTCCAGCTTTTCTTCAAAAACAAAAACGTTACATGATTTTGTAGTGTTCAAATTTAATTAGTAATTACCTTCAGTTTATGCTACTTTTAAGTTTATGCTACTTTTACAGTCGATGCAGTCACAGCCATCCAGGCTGCCCTGTCGGCTCCCTCAAAGGCACTACTCGTGAGTACTATTCGCGAATACTACAATGCGTACAACTACCAGCAGTGCCTGGACAGAACAGTACAATTGGCAGCATTGCTCGCGAATAGTCGCGAATAGTTCACGAACAGTTCACGACCGCAATGTTTATGTTGTGTAAAGGCAATGCATTATAATTGCAGGTAACAGTCGATGCAGTCACAGCCATCCAGGCTAGTGCCCTGTCGGGTTCCTCAAAGGCACTACTCGTGAGTACTATTCGCGAATACTACAATGCGTACAACTACCAGCAGTGCCTGGACAGAACAGTACAATTGGCAGCATTGCTCGCGAATAGTCGCGAATAGTTCACGAACAGTTCACGAACAGTTCACGACCGCAATTTTTATGTTGTGTAAAGGCAATGCATTATAATTGCAGGTAACAGTCGCTGCAGTCACAGCCAGCCAGCCTGCCTGACTTGTCAGCTTCCTCAAAGGCATTACTAGTTGCAAACACTACAACGCTTACTACCATGACTAGACAAAACTGTAATTGCCAGCTTAATAGGATTACTCACGAATAGTGGTAGCGAATAGTTAGCAAACACTTCACGACCACAAGTTATGGATGGTTTGGAAGGCAATTGGTAATTATTCGCGAATAGTTGCCAGGTATTCGCGCCTACGCGATTAATCAAATAATTCAAATACCGCGAATACGAGTACGATTAGCAACAACTATTCGCGAATATTCAAATAATCAAATTATTCGCACAGGCCTACATGCAACCAAGATCAGCATAGACAACAATAAATCTGAGTTTAGTACTAAAACAATTCAGAAGCACTCAAAGTGATTTAATTTATAAACCACCATGGCATTGATGCGTTCAATGATGGTTAAGATTTTACTCATCTATCTGATGAGTGGATGTCACAAAGCTAACGGGAGATGTAGATCTGCCAAAGGAACCTGCCCTAGTGATTGGAACCAATGGGGAGACAACTGCTACAAAGCAATTGAGAAACGACCATGGTCCGAGGCACGGGATGATTGTGTCAGGATTGAAGGTGTAATGGCCACCCCAAATAATCTTGAGGAGAATGCCTATATCAAAAGTCTCACATCTGCTTGGACCTGGATCAACTGTAATGATGAGACGGAAGGTAAGCTTCAAAATTGCAATTGGACACCCTGTTTTTCAAAGGATAACCAATTTGGACGCTCTATCTCCAAACCCTGGCTTATACTCTGACTGTGATGTACATGTAACAACGTGATTGAGTTTTAAAATGAAATGTAAAAGCAATAAATAAATTAAAATACACATAAAACCGTTTCATTTCTTTGGACTGAAATCACTGTTTGTAAAGTTGGATTACACTGTACAGTATTGCAGGTCAACTCACATTTTTCCAAAGTCAACCCTTTGCCAACTCCATTTGAGAAGCATTGCCTGTGTGGGTGCTATTTTTCAGGAAAATAAAATACTCCTGAAAAATGATGATTTCTTTTTTTACAAAATAATTGTCAAAATCTTTGTTTAGGCAAAAACAAAACGAACTAGAGCTTAAGTGTTTGTTAGAACAAACACACGGTGTTCGAGTCAACTTCAGATTCAATCAAATTATCATCAATGATGTCAATATCATATTGTGCAAGGGTTTATCATCTTTTATAATAACAATATAAATTTCATATTCAAAAGACATATCAATTTTGTGTTAGAATGTGTTGAATTTGAACTTCCTGTTTGGACACGAAGTAAAGGTCACATTAGGTGGTTTGAAGGTCATATATGACCTCCTCATGATTATGAAAAAATAACAAATTTGTCAACTTATACATCAAATTGAAGCTATGAGATATGACCTTTAAAATTTGTAAAATCGTTACTTAGTATTGCCACTAATTGGACCATTGGCAAGCATTTATGGTAACTCATTTCACAAGAATTACAAGCTATTAATGTAAGGAATTCAATTGTTTTTTTTGTTTTCTAATAGGTCATTTAGTTCTTGAGATATTGGCTGTTGAACTTGGAAAAGTTGTGAGATTTAAGCAATAAATTAGAAATTAACAAGTGTGACTTGGAACACAATGTTTTTTATTTTAAATATTGACACTAGCCCAACACATGCCTTTTAAAAACATGCTAGATTATAAATCTACATTAAAAATCACTCATATGAAAATAGTTTGCCAGGGTTGTAGGTAGCCAGATCAACCTATTCAGCGTTATTATGGGCATAAAGTCACAAAGTTGATTTAGGGTAGAAGGGAACTACATGTATAGTAACTGGATTAAACTTGGCTGCAAATTCAAAGAGCAAGAAGTGTACATGTGGGTTAAATTGTTTGGGTGAGTTGGGGATTACTGAAGACACTGAAGCATGGAAGACCATATAAATATTTCCCCTTTCCTTTCCTTCAGCTAATTAGCCTTTCATTAGAAAACAAGCTTATAACTACTACATGATAAAGTTGGAAGAAAGCTTGCATCCGTGCTTTCCATCTTCCACTGCCCCCTGCAGAAGAGTTTTTGTCAAAAAGTAAATAATTCCCAATTCAAACAAAATTAAATGTAATTATATCCACTGGATCAAATCTGATAATTGGTTGCCCTTTTCACTTTGTTTATGGAAAAACCTTTCAATTTTAGATTTAAATGAAGCCAACATTGGTATTTATCTCTTGGTATTAAGTCTTGTACAAAAATAAATTTAATCAGGTTAAGTTTATAACAAAAACATAATGATAAATTGACAATGATAGTGACACTGTAATCAAGCATCTCCTTATTGTGACATGCTTATAAACTGTCTTTGTTTTCACCTATACTGCAAATAATTAAAAAATAATGTATAAAATTTGAAAACAAATTCTACATTGATTTTTACATTTTCAAGGTTGTACACATGATTGGCAAAATGTCTGTAGCTGCATCCATACTACAGAATTACAACCTAAAGATCAGATGCCATTTTGTACATAAATTGTTAGACATTGAAATAATCAAAGAGTTGTATGGGTGCTTGTAAATTGCTGATAAAGCAATGAAATATATTTATTTTAACTGTCTGTTGGGTTTCATGACTTGACTTTTGTGGTTACACTTCCCTCCCCCACAATCAATTGAAACCACTTTGTTGACCTGTTTAACCTACATGTACTTGTAACCAATCTAGAAATGAGTGTACATGGTCTTACACATGTAACAAGTGAAATGACTTCAGTGTAAATGAACCCAACCATGATCCTTTGTTGACAAGAAAACAGAATATATATCCACTGGATCAAATCTGATAATTGGTTGCCCTTTTCACTTTGTTTATGGAAAAAACTTTCAATTTTAAATTTAAATGAAGCCAACATTGGTATTTATCTCTTGGTATTAAGTCTTGTACAAAAATAAATTTAATCAGGTTAAGTTTATAACAAAAACATAATGATAAATTGACAATGATAGTGACACTGTAATCAAGCATCTCCTTATTGTGACATGCTTATAAACTGTCTTTGTTTTCACCTATACTGCAAATAATTAAAAAATAATGTATAAAATTTGAAAACAAATTCTACATTGATTTTTACATTTTCAAGGTTGTACACATGATTGGCAAAATGTCTGTAGCTGCATCCATACTACAGAATTACAACCAAAAGATCAGATGCCATTTTGTACATAAATTGTTAGACATTGAAATAATCAAAGAGTTGTATGGGTGCTTGTAAATTGCTAATAAAGCAATGAAATTCCCCCCCCCCCCACAGTAGTGTGGGTAGGGTCTACGAGCGAATACTTACCTGTAGAGCGAATACTACATTTGCATAATCCCTATGCCGGCAGGCAATATTGCTAAGAACTTACACACAATAGCGCCCTCTGCTGTCCTACCCACAATGCCCTGCGACATGCACACCACGTTGGCGTCCTCTTTTTCATGAGTATTGCCAGTTGCAAGCGTACACACGCCCATCGAGTAAAGTGGGAAGGAGGAGGGTGCTCTACAGGCAAGTATTCGTCAGAGACCCTACCCACACTACTGTGGGGAGTCTACATCACCTACTTACCTGTAGAGCGAATACTACATTTGCATAGACCGCACCGAGGAAAAGGCGGTGGAATACGCGATGCTATCGCATGTCTACAAGGGCGAGGGACAAGAGGCCATGTCCGAAAGGATAAACCCCACGCCGCTCAGGATACCCAACAGAGCGTGATCCCGACCACACCACGAGGTAGCAGGTTGCCAAACGGAAACAATGCTACTAAACATTTAACCCAGTATATAAGTAAAAAACACAAGAGAAGGGGAACTCACCGACTAGCGTGGTCCCTGGTGAGAGGAAGCCCGTCGGAGATCCGAGGATCGGCCGGCCGCCTTCAACACCTCTCTTCCAGCTCTGCCATCTGCCTGAAGGACATCCTTCAGGTAGCACTCAGAGAATGTGTTGGGGTTCTTCCAACAGGCTGCCTGGGTGATGTCACTTAAAGGAACACCCTTAAAAAAGGCCCATGAAGAGGATACCCCTCTGACATCGTGCGCACGAATCGGCCCATCAGCTGCTGGCCAACCGCCCGGCACGGAGCGAATGGCTGTAACGATCCAGCGTGAAATCGTATCGCAGGACGCCGGCCGGAAAGGCGAAGTCGTCGTGACGAACAAATGTTCGTGCCCAGCTCGGAGTGACTTAGTACGACTGACATACCACTTTAGCGCCCTGACAGGGCACCAAAGTTTGTCATCTGCCACGGTCGAGAAGGATTTTATGTCTGGGACAAAGATGTCCGGGGGCATAAAAGATTCGGATTGGTTCTTTGTCAAAAAACCAATAGTCGGGATCAGACGGACCCCACCTGGTTCCCACCGGATATGGCCCGACGCCACCGAGAGGGAATGCAGTTCGCTACGGCGCCTGGACGTGGCGACGGCTAGCAGAAAAACAACCTTGATTGATAGTTGTAACAGGGTTGCGTTACCAATGGGCTCGAAGGGGGGTTGCGACAGTGTTGAAAGCACACTAAAGAGATCCCATGACGGAACTAGCTTACGAGTAGGGGGACGAGTAACAAACATCCCCTTGATCAGCTGACTGATCGCACGGTTGTCTGGGACCGAGGATCCATCCGGGAAACCTTCATGGATCGCAGAAATGGCGGACCGGTAATTCTTCACCGTAGCCGTCTTGAGACCACTGTCAAAAAGGTATAATAGGAAATCCCCCACCTCCCCTACAGAAGTAGTGGGGGGATGCAGAGATCGCTGCCTACACCACCGAAAGAAATGATGTAGTCGGCTGCCATATACCTTCCTGGTTGAGGCCCTCCGAGAGTGGGCCGCAAGCATTGCAGCCCGTTGCGAAAGGCCTGCTGAGCGGAGAGATCGCGAGACAGCACCCAGCAGGTCAGGTGGAGATCCCCCGGAGCCGGATGAAGCATGCCGGAGCTGGGTTGGTATAAGATATCTGCCCTCCGTGGGAGGATCACCGGGCGGTGAACCAGAAGATTGATTAGCCTGGGAAACCACGGCTGGCGGGGCCAGAACGGGGCTATGAGGAGGACTCGACAGTTCTCCTGCTCGATCTTGGCCAACACCCGAGGGATAAGGGAGAAAGGTGGAAAGGCATAAGCCAGTAGACCGTCCCACTGAAACGCCAGCGCGTCTATCTGCCACGCGCTGGGGTCTGGTCTCCTTGCGCAATAAATCGGTAGTTGGTTGTTTGCCCGGGAGGCAAACAAGTCCACGTGTGGCCGGTCGATCAGGAGGAAGAGCGACCGAGCCACCTGCGGAGCAGCGACCACCCGTAGGGACGATCCAGCCCCTGGAGAGAGCATCGCTGTCACGTTCTCCTCGCCTGGGAGGTGGACCGCTGACAGTGCGCACCCCATGGCGTATACACCAGTGGATGAGATCCCATGCCAGCTACAAAGGCGACTCACCGAGTGCCCCCTTGGCGATTGATGTATGCTACCACCGTAGCATTGTCGCATTGCACCAGGACCGCTCTCCCCAGAATGTCGGTCCGGAAATGCTGGAGTGCATTGGACACCGCTAGCATTTCCAATATGTTTATATGGGACAAGCGATGCTCTGGACCCCACAGGCCCGCCGCCTGACGCAGGTGCAAGGTCGCCCCCCAGCCGGAGAGTGACGCATCGGTGGCAATGGTCACCATCGGTCGAGGTGGTCGGAAGGCGCGACCCTGGGTAAGGTTGGCCTCGGCTAGCCACCACTGAAGGTGGGGGACTAACCAGGGCGTAGTGGGCACTAGATGGCTTATCTGGTGCCGACGTGGTTGATAGAACGAGAGCAGGTGAAGTTGGATTGGCCTCATCTTCAGCCTGCAAAAGGTTATCAGATCCACCATGCTGGCCATCAGGCCAAGCAGTCTGAGCCAGGCACGTGCCGGGGCCACTACTGCCGGAAGGAAGAGGGCCACACATTGTCGAAGATTCGACACGCGGTCCACCGAGGGGCGGGCCAGCCCCCTCTGAAGGTCGAGAGAGGCACCCAGGAAGGTGGGGACCTGAGGGGGGACTGGGTGGGATTTCTCGCCGTTGATAATGAACCCGAGGTCGGACGTGAGGCGCCAGATTAGCCTGAGCGCTGCTTCCTGCCGCCGCGAGATCGCCCACAACCAGCCAGTCGCCGAGGTACATGAAATCATGACACCCTTCCGGAGCGCCGCCCGATCGCCTTTCACGATCCGGTGAACACCGGTGAAGTGGACAGCCCGAAAGGGAGCACTACAAATTCGTGATAGGATATTGTCGCATATGAACCGTAGGGAATTTGCGGTGCTCTGACCTGATTGGCACGTAAATAAGCGTCCTTCAGGTCGAGGCTTGCTGCCCACACAGGCGTGACAATTGAATCAGGGTGGTCCTTAGCGCTCCATGCGGAAGCGCTCGGACGTATAAACTTGTTCAAGGGTTTCAGATTTAGAATCGTCGCCATACGCCGGCTTCCTTCTTGGGAACCAAGAAGAAGGTTGACATGAATCCCGTCCGCGCCTTCTTGAGCGGGCGACGCCAGACGCACGCTTTTGGAGGAGGGAGTTAATCTCTCCTCGAAAGAGCCGCCGCCGCTTCGCCGGACGGTACCGGAGTCGGGTAACAAGCATGTCCGATGGGGGTTTGAAAATTCGGTGCTGCACCAGTAGCCGATTGTCCCGAGCACCCACCGGTCGGGAGTTATCTGAGCCCAGGACCCTAGAAATTCCCGGCGGCCTCCCACGGGTCCCTCGGCGAGAGCCGCTCAGGAGAATCAAGAGTCACTTGCGCCCACACCCGGTATCGGTGGCTGCCCGGCACCACGATATGATTGGGGTCGTTGTTGCTGCCCGGTGAAGGCTTGGGCCAGTGAGCCACGAGCGCCAGTTGTATCGGGCGTGAGTTGAAAAAAAACTGCCACGGGCAGATTTCTGAGGTTGACGCCGGGTATCACAAATGAAGTTTGCTTTTTGGGCCGGCCCGCGCCTTGGGCACCGGGAGACTTGTGGCTTCTTCCGTTAATCTTATCGGGCGGCTTCGAGCCGCTTGGCCTCGCCTTCCATTGAGTTCTGAAACTTGCCCGCAACAAGTCTGGGCCCGTGAGGAAGGGCATCCAGACGCCATGCGCGCCTCAGAAGGGAGAAAGCGCGCCCAGCACATTCGAACGGGCGGTCGACGCTGCCAACGCCGAGATCCTCGCAAACTGATCAACAACTGTGCATAGACCATGGTCAAGGCAGTGTAGGGCCGCCACCATCATGTCGGCTGGGACTGCAGAGTTCTCATCACAACCAAGTGCTAAGTACTCCGAAAGGAGGAGGAGGAATGATGTCGCTCAAGATGCCAAAGCGTGAAGACGAGTCTAATTTCTTAAGACCTCTTCCAGTTTACCGCGGTCTTATCCGCGAAGGAAGTTGATGACGCTTCCCTGTCCGCGCGTAGTTTATCCTTCGCCGAGTCAGGCAGTGTTGGAGTCGCAAAAATTTATTGAAATCCTCAGTAGGAAAACGATAATATTTTTCCACTCGTGTAGAAAAGAACTCCATCTGCTAGACCCCATAACATCGGGCGCGGTCGACGCAAACACGGTCCAAGGGCATTGTAGGAAAACATCGGCGGTCCCCCGGCGTCGGGTCCGACTTCCTCTTGAATGATGGGCGCCCGCGGAGTGGGTTCTGCAACAGGAGGAGACCCAGGACTCGTGACATGTCCCTCTGACCAGGCGTAATTCCGGTTTCTCGAAATCGATAACCGCTGAACGCGAGTCAACTCGCCCTCATCCTCGGCTGAGGCATCTCGGACCGAGGGGGTCGAGATGTCCTCCGAGTGAGAACCAGTCAGCGCCGGTGGGGCCAGATCAACATGTTGCCCCGATAATGAGTCCAGATCAGACTCATAGGCGCCGATGGATGCAATCCAATGGCCGGCGGGCCGGGCGGGCACGGCTAACCGTGGTGCGGTAAACCCTGCTGGGCCGAGGTCACCCAACCATGGCCGAGTAGGCTAGTGGCACGGGCCGGAGCATGGCTGGCCGAGTCAGAGGGCCGACTTCCACACCCCCAGGCCGACCAGACAGCGAGGCCGCGAGGGATTGGAAAGCTTCCAAAAATTCAGCCTCGAAAGCGGTCGTCGCCTCCGCATTTGCCACGTGTGAACGACCGATGATCCACTAGAGCCAGACGAAAGCAGCGGTTCGACGGTTTTCTTGGACTTCTTGGGCGTGACGCCCCGGTCGTCACTGAAGAAATTTCAGACGATACCTGGGACACGGGATGCTCTGAACAATGGTGAACCCCGAGGATGAGGCATGGCCTCGAATGTGTCAGCCCGGAGGATGACTCTGGAGATCCAAAAGAAAACACAAACAACTCTACGGTATTAAAAACTTTATTCATCAACAATAGTTGAAAATTTCACAAAAGACGATATTTCTAGAGAGCCTAGAAAATAACGCTTACCTGTCTTGTGGCTAAGAGAAAAAGAGGACGCCAACGTGGTGTGCATGTCGCAGGGCATTGTGGGTAGGACAGCAGAGGGCGCTTATTGTGTAAGTTCTTAGCAATATTGCCTGCCGGCATAGGGATTATGCAAATGTAGTATTCGCTCTACAGGTAAGTAGAGTGATGTAGACACATATTTATTTTAACTGTCTGTTGGGTTTCATGACTTGACTTTTGTGGTTACACACTTCCCTCCCCCACAATCAATTGAAACCACTTTGTTGACCTGTTTAACCTACATGTACTTGTAACCAATCTAGAAATGAGTGTACATGGTCTTACACATGTAACAAGTGAAATGACTTCAGTGTAAATGAACCCAACCATGATCCTTTGTTGACAAGAAAACAGAATATATATCCACTGGATCAAATCTGATAATTGGTTGCCATTTTCACTATGTTTATGGAAAAACCTTTCAATTTTAGATTTAAATGAAGCCAACATTGGTATTATCTCTTGGTATTACTATTAAGTCTTGTACAAAAATAAATTTAATCTTTATTTATAATATATCACTTTCAGGTTAAGTTTATAACAAAAATATAATGATAAATTGACAATAATAGTGACACTGTAATCAAGCATCTCCTTATTGTGACATGCTTATAAACTGTCTTTGTTTTCACCTATACCGCAAATAATTAAACAATTATTTATAAAATTTGAAAACAAATTATACATTGATTTTTAACTTTTCAAGGTTGTACACATGATTGGGAAAATGTCTGTAAAGATCAGATGCCATTTTGTACATAAATTGTTAGACATTGAAATAATCAAAGAGTTGTATGGATGTTGTAAATTGCTAATAAAGCAATGAAATACATATTTATTTTAACTGTCTGTTGGGTTTCATAACTTGACTTTTGTGGTTACACACTTCCCTCCCCCACAATTGAAACCACTTTGTTGACCTGTTTAACCTAATTGTAAACAATCTAGAAATGAGTGTACATGGTCTTACACATGTAATAAGTGAAATGACTTCAGTGTAAATGAACCCAACCATGATCCTTTGTTGATAAGAAAACAGAATCAACCTGCATTTATAATAAATATACGCTCTGTATGTATGATTTAGTGACAGTTCAGAATGGGTGATATTCAGGGTTGTCATTGGAATCGGTAATTTTAGAATAAATGTCTGCCCCCTCCCCCAAGTTCTTGGTGATGGCATGTACTGCCACTGGTGATGAACCAACACATTTCGGTTTTTCTCTAAAATTCTTTGGTCTATCATTGCAGCACTATAGAATCCAAGAACTAGGGAAGAGGAGGGGCAAACAAGCAATAAAAGTATAAGGGGGCCCAAATTACCAATTCCATTGACTGACGACTGGTGCTTCATTATGTCGAAAATCACACCCAGCATCAATTCTGCATAGCTGAAGTTGCAAGATGTTTCTGTCCTTTCTAAAAAAAAAAAGATTTAAGATTGAAAATAGGAGTAAGGGCTTAGATTTAAATAAATGTTGTTTAACTGACATGGATTGGAAAGGTGGTTATCAGATACACCCCTTCTCTTGGACTGAAATGCCAGTACTGCTATAGCAAAAAATAATAACAAATTATACTAAACCTTAATTTTTTGTAATAAACAACCATTAAAACTAAATGAAATGTTCATCATTGGTATGAAGACCCCTTCTCAAACGATCTGTTAACATAAGACGTTAAACCATACCAAGATTGTTGATGACTTGAACAGTTACGATACTGCATTTGGATGTGGTGTCAACGCCGTGTTGGGGGTACTGTTGGCTGGAACTCAGTCTGAGCCATGATACATCGGAGTCAACATGCTGTAAAAAATAATAGTTAAGTTTTATGGAAGTACATGGAATAAAGTATTTGAAAATTCAGATTAGTTCTAATTTATGGGAATGGGGAAAATAGTGTATAATTTTAGAGTAGCTGGACCATTGAAATTGAAAAGGGCATTGGTTTGTTTTCAAAATTGCACACAATTATTCTTGACAATGTGTAATAAATTAAAGAAATGTTCTCGCACGAAACTCTCATCAAAAGAGAAAGGTATTTAAGGAAATTGCAGAGTCTCATATACCATATAATTTCATGTGATTGTGATGTGAGTGATGTCTGAGAGAGGCCTCGGGAGCAGGGACCTACAAGTACATGTATTGTGTCATGAATATTGTGCATTTTTCCTGTGAAATAATTGTCTATGTAAGTTTATTTGTATCTGAGAAGGATACAAAATTAAGGAAAAGTGCAGTAAACAATCGCTAGGCTACTTATTTAATTTAGTGCACAAACTGAAGATTTTTGGAGAAAACAAAAATTACAAAATATATGGCATAAAATTTCTACTGAATAATTGCCATAACCTTAACAACTGAATTTTCCTATCCTTATTTATATTCTAAATACATTTTGGTGACATCTGGTTCATATTTTGTTAGTTGTTTACTGTCCAAAGTATACCACGTAGGCTCAACTAACGTTAGTCATGTTATTGTTAGTTAAACAGGCACAATGCAACGTTAATGGACAGCTTAAAAATGGTTTTTCTTGTATAAAAACACGAAGATAAATACAGGAAATCCTCTAAAAGTAACTTCAAAATACTTACTTTTTATGACCGTACTGTTGGCGCATCCATTTTTACAGCCTAAATGACGCCTGGGCCATGGCACAACACACTAAAGCTCCATTGTAACCAAATATCGTACTACACGATATTTGGTTACATGGATCTCCATGTACAATCGATATCGACGCTGTTTGCGTACGTGTTGTGCTCCATGGCCCAGACTAGCGCCATATTGGCGCCTTTTTCGGCGCTTATACAAACTTTGATTCTTCATGCAACGATATGAAACGCTTTAAATATTTTACTTTTTAGCGTAATCTGACACCTGATGAGGTAATCATGACGTCACAGAAAACGGTTTCGTCTGCTTGATATGTTCTGTTCATGTGTTAAGTTTGAAGGCTGTAAATGCTTTGCAAGGATGCCTTTGTTGCCGGACAGTCGCCACTGAGATTAAGAAGTAAAAGTAAAGTAAAAAAAAAAAAAAAAAAAAAAAAAAACAGTATTAAAACAATAGGGTGTTCCTACTGCGCTCTCGAACACCTAATTACTTGGATTTCAGAGATCGGCTCCTACATGTAATTTGGGTGGGTAAATTTTTATTTATTTTTTTAAATAACAAAACAATTTCCAATTACGGCTTTGAATGCATGTACTTGTACATGTATGTATGTACACAGTACAAACGCATGTTGTTTTCACCCTATGGGACTGTGATTTCACAAAATCTTATATTTTCCGATGGCAGGTCCGTAATCCAAGTTATTTAAAATATTGAAAAAATGTAGCAGGAATAACGCCCTCAATTAATTCTACGGGACCCACCATCAATTTATTTCTACTGTAAAACCATGCTTATTACAAATATTTTAATAAACACTGATGGAGTATGACAAAAGATGATAGATAATAGACTACGATGAATGGGTCTGTCCTCATCCTTGCACATAGGCTTTTCATCGCCCGGTAAAACCTTCCCCAAAAGTCCAGTGCTAACACGGCTTAAGATGAATGTACATGTGTTATTCATGTGGTCTCACGATGGGACTAACTGCTTGTCACACAGTCTTTACTGCAGGTTAATGACTGTTTTTGGGTGTGGTCACAGGCGATATGGACCAAGCCAATGCAGGTCACTTGAGGCTGAACTGGGTGAGTGACAGACAGTGACTTCACTTTGAGAAAAAGAAATTATGGTGCGGCAATGGTAATAGGGCCTCATCATGTGGGTATTATTTTCAGTCACTGAGTTAATCTAAAACCCTTTAAACAATGAATTTGTGAGTACAGACTGTTCTTGCACTGAAAGACGGTTGGTTCGCATCAACCTACAATCAGTAGTCCTTTTTACCCTGCAACAATATTTTTCGCTCATGTCGTCAGATCGATATTTTGTTGATCTCAAAACAAGTCTGCTTTTTTATGGGAAAAGATTTTATGACTGAGCAGCACTCGCTCATACTGTACCCGTTTACAGATGCCATAATTCTACATACAGTGTACATGTACATATGTAATGTACATACAGTGTACATATGTAATGTACATGTGTAGAAACTCTGACGAGGGGAAATGACAACTGACAAAAGCCTTTGTTGAAATCATCAGTCCCTATTTGAACTTGAGTGTGAAAAATCAATAAATTGCTCAAATTCAGTTTGTATTGCAATTGTATACATGTACGTGTACTGCATGGAATTTTTAATTAAGCTTTTGATATAAATACAAGATATTGTGACGGTTTTGTCCTTCATTCATGCACCTGGCCGGGTCTCAGCCAACGCCAGCGCCAGCTGCAGTTAGTAGGCCGGTGACGACGATCCGCTTTGGGCTGCAGTTTACCACCAGGCTCGCAGCGCACCACCAGGTTCTTATTCCTTCTCTAACTTAAACACAACACACCCTCAGGGGAGGGGGGAAGAGCACAGACAATGATGGAGACGAAAAGAGTTATATTGAAAGTCAACCTGTGGTTATTTATTCTACCAGAACATGCGCCCCATTAACTCAAGGCGCCGCCTACGCCACATAATCTTCTTGGCTTAATGTTGATAATTGATTACAATGAATTGTACTGGAATTATATTACCGTGATTTAAATGATTTACAAAGAATTGACACAGCTATGTGATTTATTAGACTGGCAGGGATGCAAATTATTAAACTCACACCAAAATATGAGGCTCTTTCCTAGACTTGATTCAACACCCTTTAATCACCAGTTAGAAATATACGCCTGCACCCGACTTGCTGCAAACAGGAAAAGAGAGCTGAAACACGCCCGCCTCCGGTGGTTTTATAGAACACTGCTCTAGACTGGCACCTCCAACAACTGTCACATATATAGCAAATGATTAGACACTCAGCCAGGGTTACCGCCCCAACCCAGCAAACCTAAATATTCGAATACACTCTAATCGATACTGCATTATGCTTACATTGGCGCTTTTCTAAGTTTCGGTCAGTGTTCACCTGACCTTAAAAACTGATATAAAAATACAAGCAATGCACTTACAAAAATATAAAGCTCGACATACAAAAATATAAAGCTCTCGACAAGAAACTTTTATACAATGAAAAGGTAAACTTTAAACAACAAACTCTGTATTTATACAATGGAAAGGTAATTTTAAACAAAAAACTTATAAAAACGAATGTTAAGAAAACAAGGCTCTAAAGTTAACAGTCAAACAAAATCCGACCAGGTAGTCCTCGCGATCCAAGTGTCCACAAGGCGAATTCCACGCCCTCCATGCATGTCGCCAACAGTTCATAGTTCACCTTCTAGCAGATTCCAGCCACGTTGGTTTCGAACACCGCTGGGTGTGGTCTCTGTGATCAACATTCCTTCTGGAAAACACCGCGTGTCACCGTCTCCGTGATTTTCTTAACGGTAGCGATCTTCTCCAACTCCACGCTGGTTATCCCAGGTCCCACGCTTACGATGCCGCCCTCTTCCCGCACTCAATCTGCAGACTCGGTAGTTTGCTCAACTGCAGCATCATCTGTGGTGGTCACCGGGCTTTCAGGAAAACAACATCATAATGACGCGCCATGTTCATGTATGTTCTATGCTGCACCAGTAATCACAGTTGTGGCACCCTCCTCTGTGATTCTCACGGGTTGTCCAGCCAGTAGGTGATGGATACGGAGTTCTGGAGGCGACTTACTTTCCTCCAATCGTGGGGTAGGCCCATCTGATGCCATCGCCTGCGGCACAACTTCTTTATGCTGACTTGGGGAATTCGTCACCCTTGATTTCGGAGCAGGCTCTTCTTCTACTTCCCACTGAGCCATCGACGTAGGTGACAATGACAGAACGATCTCTGCTACTTCCTCATCGTGCTGTCCACGCAGGCTGCTCGGCTTGCACTTCAGGCTCCACATATGCCTCTCTAGCTTCCACCTCCTCGCTTGGCTGAGGTACTGCCACCTGAGGTGAAGCTGATGTCTTCGAAGGCTTGTGTGCGCCACTGCTCCCACAGGCGGCAAAAGTCTCCTCTCTAGGCGCTTTAGACACTGTACAAGGACTCTTCTAGGTAGCTTGTAGGTCGCTCCTCTTGGCCGCCTACCTCCATTCCCGGTACCAGCTGCACCTTCGTAGAGCGACGCTGGTATCCCAATCACGCTTCCGCTTCCTTTCTGGGGAGGATGTACTTGTCGCCTTCACGACTCTCATATTGTCGCTGCCTTTAGGCGCCTCTCTTTACGCCTACCCCGCCTCCACGGCTGTGGCTTCTAGGCGTCTCTGTGTGCCCAGCCTCCCTCTAATTTGGAACTTTCGTGCTCACTGAAATCAAGGTTTTTTCCTGGATCAAGTCAGACCTCATCTACATCCTTAGGGTGGCAATCCCGTAATGGGCACGGAGATTGTCTCTCCTACTGCTCTTGTGTGAACACCTTCTACACAAGTACTGGACCTGGTCCGTGCTCGCTTGCTAGGTGCCTGTCGAGACCTCTTATGCATTGACATCTTGCATTTCGGCACTGAGTCTTTTCTCCCTGTTGGTCACGGGTGACTCCTTCTCCTTGTGATCTCTTCCCCATATTCACCTGGTGCTTTACTGCCTGCAACGACACACAAGGAAGAACTGGTTACTGTTGTGCTACCATACTAAACTGCTACTGTCACCGCTTACTTATTATCTGTCGTTATCTATATAAAATATATGTACAAGCTCCTTTTCGCCTACAAATATCTCTCTTTGGCATTTTATGTTGCTCTAGGTGGGCAATCTTCAGCGTCTGATAATCTTCTCCGAGCCTGCAGTTCCTCATTATACACACACAGTACTGTCTGCCCTCAGTGTTTGTGTCTGCTCAGTTGGACGATGACGCTGCTCAAGGATGCTTCTTCAGTCATGGAAGAAGGAACCTGCATGTCACTATATTGTACATCTCCGCCAAGCGGTGAGCTCATAGGGACTCTGCATTAACTCTTCTTGCGCACCTTGCACCAGAGTCACACCATTATTCACCTGGCTATCCTTCCGAATAGGCGAATCGTAGGTTGTACCAACTGGGTCCATGCTTTAATTGGTTCACCTTCATAAGCTTTCAATCTGTCACAGTGGACTACCTTCTTCTTCCTCGTGGCTTCCTCTGAATCCTGTACGTCACATCGATAGTTTGTGTGTGATCAGATATGGTCCCTCCCATCTGTATTGTAACTTAGGTGTTAGGCCTCACGTTTTGCAGGTTATGCAACCATACAAAGTTGCCGGGTTGTGAGTTACCCTGGGAGGTTCTGGGCCGATCTATTGCGCTTTTGCCTCTAGCGCTTTGCTTTAGGCATTCTCGTGCGTTCTTCCATGGCTGCCCTCATCCGCTGCCGTAATTCACATGCGTAGTCAGTCTCCATAGCACCTATTTCATCTTTGCTGTCACCCGCATCTCAGTTGTCAGGTCAAGAGGTAGGCGCAGCTCACGCCCCAGCATTAGCATGTTGGCGCCCGCCAGTTGACTCTCGCGGTGTGGCACGGTAAGCAAATGTGGCTAGTGGAAGTTTCCTCGTCCCAGTCACGCTTGTCGCTTGTTGGGCTCAATCATCATTGCAACCATTGTGATGAGAGTGCGATTGAATCTCTCAATCATTCCATCCGATTTTGGGTTATATGGACATGTACGTGTCTTCTCAATCCCTAGAATTTCACACATTCTGCAAAACTCTGATTCAAAGTTACGCCCTGATCTGAATGTAGTGGTAACATCAGGCACACCAAACGACACACGACTCATTTACAAATTCTCAGCAACTGTTACCGCTGTTTGGTCCGGTATGGGGTAAGCTTCCATCCATTTAGATAGGTAGTCACCCACAACCAAGATGTACTTATTTCCTCTTTGTCTCTGGCAGAGGACCAATGATGTCCAAGGCGACATCGCTCCATAGGCGCCCACTGTATGCTGTTGTAATGGCGCCTTCCTTAGCCTTGGCTGGATTTCTTCGGCGCACACGTTGCACTGTCTTATAATTGATCTTATATCGGCGGTCATACCACCCCAGTAGAACCTTGGCGCAGACTTTGCCATCGCTTTCTTGACGCCCAAATGTCCACTCGTCACACCACCCAGTAACTCCTTCACTAGATCTATCCGAAATATCTCAGGTAGCACTGTGCGCCCACTTCACCTGGCGGTCATTATCCTACTCCCATCGCCTGGTAAGAACGTTGTCTCTTATAGCCAGTTGGTCCCACAGGCGCCAGTATGTTTTGCTGTAGACGATCTAGAAGAAATCTCCTTCCAGTCAGGCTTTTTCACCTTTTTCCTTCTTCTAACACCCATTTGATAGACATATCCTTCAGTTGGGCTTCCTCATCTCTTCACATGTGATCAAAGGCCTATTGGCAACAGCTCTACGGTGCTGTCTCGCCTTTGTCTGAATGACCTTCGCCTACCACCGGCTCTATACTTGTCAACATTTCGGTACACGCTCATCGCGCCACATTGAGTAACACTCTTGGCGTGGACAAAACCATCGGCGCTTCCGCGGTGATCAACCAGCTCGATGCACTATAGTGAAGTTGTACTCGCCTTATCACCTGTAACCAGCGAGCCATCTGACCTTTGCGGTTCTCGGAAATTAACTAGCCAACGCAAGGCTCCATGATCAGTTCTAATGGTGACTTTATTTCCGTATAAGTATTGCCTGAATTGCTTCAGTAAACACTACAACGTGCCAGCAACTCCCGGCGCGTAGGACGCAATAGTTGCGCCTCTGCTTCTACTTAGCAAGTGCCCCTGTTAGGGCGCAGGAGACCACCTCCTCCTGACCGCCTGTCACCTGCGACAGGACTGCACCTATTCTGCCACACCACTAGCATCGGTATCAAGTATGTAATCGGCCTCAGTGGTCAGGGTACTTCAACACGGGTGCCTCCTGTAGGCAGTTCCTCAAGTCTTTGAAAGCTCTTGTTGCAGTCATCATCCCACAAAAACTCCCCGTGGTTTTTCAGTATATGCGGTGCAAGGGACGTGCTATATCAGCAAAACTTTTATGAATTCTGCGATAATAGGACGCAAGACCTAAGAAACTCCTGCACTTCTTTCACAGTCGAGATGCGTTTCCAATCCTGCAGACAGCTCTAATCTTCCGGGGTCTGTGGCGATTCCATCAATCTCCACTACTATGTGACCTAGGGTACAACATTGCCACTTTGCTTTCTGGAACAAAATGACATTCTTGGGTTTAAGTTTTAAGCCTGCTTCACGAAGGCATATGCTGGAAAACTGCTTCAAGGCTTAATCAACTCCTCCTCAACTGTGTTTGCGAACACAATGACGCCTTCGTCAAGGTAGACTAGCAGTATACCTCCCAATGTAATCCCGATAGGACCCTCTCCATGAGTCTTTCAAAGGTAGATGGGCATTACACAGCCCGAATGGCATGACTCGCCAGCTGTACAGGGCCCCCACGGACCACAAACGCAGACTTTGCGCTGGCCTCCCTGTCGAGTTCAACTTGCCAATATCCCGGACGCTTAAGTCCAAAGTGGAAAACCAACCTGAGCTTTCCTGCCAATGTATCCAAAGCGACTACATGCTATGTGTGATCGGGTAGGCGCCCTTATTGTAATCTCAGAATTTAGGCGACGGTAGTCCACGCAAAAACCCTCTTACTTCCATCCTTCTTTTTTCACGAGGACAACGCTCGATGCCCATGGGTTATCTGTAGGCTCAATGGTACCATTATGCACCATGTCTTTCACTCTGTCGCTGAATCTCATCTTGTTCCTTGGGAGGAAATCTTCTGGGCCTCTCCTTTATAGGTCGGGCATCACCGGTATTGATTTGATGGCGCACTCCAGTCTCGTATGCCCAATGTCCGAGTCTCCCGTGGAAAAAGATGTCTTGGTAGCCTTGCTTTAGTAGTTGGGCTATGCTGTTGTGATGCCTATGGTTTACCCTTCTTTGCTTCTTGTCAAACAAGTCAACAAGGTGATCGGGAACCTTAACACGTTCCCCAGGCACAGGCAGCGTCTAGCGCCCTTCTTTATCTATGTCAGCCTTCCCTCACTGGTGTCAAAAAACCAGCCATGGTTCCTCTTTCGCACCACATTACATTCCTCTTCTCCTGGTTGAACACTCAATAATAGCAGTGTCCCTCATTGGCCTCTTCACCAGCACCCGAGCAACCACCACGCCCCTTTGTTCGCGTATCTCACTCCTTTCAACTGGCCTCAATAACTGCAAGTCCACTGTACCTCCTTTTTCCTCATCGCAGACACCCCCGGTAACAACGCCTCGCGCCCGGCTGGTACCTCTCGTGGTCTCGCTTACATAAAACCACTCTGGCAGCGAGATTCCATATCCTTCATATTATCTATGCACCTGATTCTCTCGCCGCTTCACTTTTTAATTCCAAAGTCTGGAAGTCTAGGTTTCCCTGGTGGGAAGCCAGAAAATCCATCCCTCAATCATCCTTTTTGATCTTTCCTGTGTGTCCCAAACACAGCATTCAAGGAACAAGTAGTTCACCAACCTGGACTTCAATCCAGGCGCTGCCGAAAGTGTCTCCACTTACATTGCCATCGGCAGTGCGTAATTCTTTGGTCCGTTGATTTTTAGATTTGGCCTGCTTTCCTTTGGTATTTGGTAGTACAGTTCTGATGAAAGCACTGTATCCGTCACTAATCGGTATCAATCAATAACTTGGCTCTTTGATTCCTCTTATCACTGCATGTACTAAATAACCCAAAAGGTGAAAAGGCATACATCAAATGAATGAAATGGCGCCGATTCACCATCCTTTCCTCTTGTGCCTCTTTTGCACCTATTGGCCCTGTTGTGCATCCAGCTTTCCTCCGGGCCGCTGGGTCAGCTGGTCTTCGCTTTCCGACTTCGACTTTCGCTTTTCCAGGTGAATGTTGTGGGCAATTACGGCGCGAAAGTGTCCCTTTCTCCTTACAGTTATAAAGTAACTGTCATTGGGAGTCGCCTCGCCTTTTGATGTAGGCGCCTAACGTGATGGTCTCACTGTTTCCAGTGGTCTTAGTGGACAAACGCCTTGGCTGATTTTCCATCCACGCCAATACCTCACGCTTGGTTCTCTAATAATGATTCTCTTTCAACTGCCGTTGCTCTTCTATCACGCCTTCAAAGGACATGACCCTTCCACTCTCCACCATTCTTGCTAGCTTGGAATGCCTACCGCCTCTGTGTTCCTCTCTATCTTGGAGGAAACCCTCTAAAGTGTTAAGCGCAGCTCTTACTGCCTCATCCAGTGGATGAAGGTCTTGCACGTGAAAACTCCTTTCCTAACAACCTGCTCTTTCAATCGCATCAGAGAAGTGGACCACGAGCCAGGCGATCCCTGCCCTCCTTCGTTAACTCCTCGGTAGGCCAAAGCAGTCAGCTCACGGATTGCTCTGGCCAAGTTCCTGCAAAGATTCCCTTGGGCCCTTGTTCTCCTGGGCTAAGTGACGCAGTGTCCATGAGGTGATTCTCAGCGAGCTGCCCTTGGCTCCAAATTCTTTTCTCAATAGGGCTTACTAACTCAGGTGTGTAAGTCACGTTACCCGCCACCCTGGGGGTCAGGGTTCCCCTAACACCTTTACTGCAGACCCTCTTGGGCAGGCTCGCTGCAAGAAAAACTTCTCAGGCCTGGTTGTCCGTCCAGTTATTCGCCACTCTGCACGCCCTCAAAGTGTTGCTTATAGTCCCGCCCATGGGGTTTTCCCACAGAACCTGTCGGGCACAATATTCAAATGGTTCTTTGTCACTTGTGGTTCGCCATCAGTCTTCAAGCTGTGTCACTCTACTTTTTATTTATTTCTTCAGGGCTGGTAGACACGTAGTCGCTCTACTCCTGTGTCGCGGGAGCCTCTTGTAGACTGTAATGAAGCCCCCACTTGATACTCCTCTGCCGGGCATACAGTAGAGCTCCCATGTAGCTCAAAGGCTGGCAAGCTTTCATCTACTAAGTCATCCATCAACGCCTTCCCCGAAGCACATCGAAACCGCCAGGTGGTGAAGAAACTGGAGTCGGTACAGGCTGCTAGTGTAGAACGTAACTTGGTACGTGTCGCAGGTAGGCGCCTAAACGTAAGCCAGGCGAGGCGCTGCCCAATGGTAGTACTTGTCTTCAAGCGCTACCAAACTGGGTAATTATCGACGCACTTACTTGACTGGAACCCTGGAGTCCTTTTTCGTCAATGCCTCTCTCAAATTGTAGCGTCTCAATCGATCTAACTCCTGTCTTTAGCTGCCTCTTATTTCGCCCGCACCGCCCTCGAATCATCTCCACCACTCAATTGCACTCCACTTCAGTCAATTCATCCTCACCAAAGTCAATCAAACTCTTCGCCATGTCGCCTATATAGGTGATACTTGTTGTTGTCGTTGGTACCTTGTGGTATGCGTGGTGTTAATTATTGAATAACCTGTATGTGAATACTCCGGCCGCCTATCCCACTTCTTGACACCATTTTTTTTTTTTTTTGTGACTGGTTTCTTTGAATCCTCTCATTCTGCACCCGGTCGGTCCCAGCCAATCGCCAGCGACGCGGCAGCTTAGTAGGCCGGTGATCTGACGATCCGCTTTGGGCGTAGTGCTTCACCGCCAGTTCGCAGCGCATCACCACAGGTTTCTTATTCCTTCTCTAACTTAAAACACAACACACCCTCAGGGGAGGGGAAGAGAGCACAGACAATGACGGAGACCTAAAAGAGTTATATTGAAAGTCAACTCTGTGGTTATTTATTCTACCAGAACATGCCTCCCATTAACTCAAGGCGCGGCGTCACCTACGCCACATAATCTTCTTGGCTTAACAAGTTGATAATTGGATTACAATGAATCTGTACTTTGAATTATATTACCGTGATTTAAAATGATTTACAAAGAATTGACAGCAGCTATGTGATTTATTAGACTGGCAGGGATGCAAATGTGTAAATTACAACTCACACCAAAATATGGAGGCTCTTTCCTCAGACTTGATTCAACACCCTTTAATCACCAGCTAGAAATATACAAGCCTGTGCACCCGACTTGCTGTGCAAACAGGGAAAAGTAGGAAGCTTAAAACATCGCCCGCCTGTTTCCTTCCGTGGTTTTAGTAGAACACTGTTTCAGACTGGCACCCTCCAACAACTGTCACATATATATAGCAAAATGACGGCTAGACACTAGCCAGGGTTACCGTCGCCCCCAACTCAAGCAACCTTAAATATTCGAATACACTCTAATCGATACTGCATTATGCGTTACAATATACATGTCGATGTTTAAATGGTGAATTCTGGATGTTTCACAAATTGGTATTTTATATATTATCATTGGCATATATCCATTATTTTCACTGGTAGATGGGGGCAAAGGGGTCCATGATCTCCTACCAGTAGTTGCTAGTAGCTTTGTATAAACTATTTACTCAGTACCATGGCAACCAGTGACAAAAGCCATTGTTGACAAAAACACGCTCGCTTTCATTAATCTCTTATTCAAACTTGTGTGCAAAAATCAATAAATTGCTCAAATTAGTTAGTATTGCAACTGTAGACTTTTGATTCATGGGATTTTTATATTTT
>CM055816.1:79646265-79747437 GCA_029582265.1 Zoroaster sp. YZ-2022 | reverse complement strand
ACCAAAAGTGCAACTTGCACTTTTCTGTTTCAGTACATAAATGACAATTTGCATTTCATAAATAGAAATTCTCCTTTGAGTAAACATAAATGGCGGAAAATGTCTTAACTTATATTCTTACCCTGGATTGTTGATTGAGAGTTTCTTTGCCACCTATATAAAAAAAAATTAAATGAAGATTGTGATATTGTATTATCCTTGAAGATGCACGTAACAACTGAAAACATGTTACAGTCAACTGATAATGCATTCCTATGAAATTTAATTGTACGTAAACTATGTGCGAATACATAATCGTTTCGTGCCATGGGAAATAGCCGTTGGGTTATGGTGGCGAGCCTGTGTCTTAATCATTAAAGAAATGAGATGCACAAGCAGTGTACGTGCATAATTTAATATCTTAAATAATGCAGCAGAGTAATAATTACCAATAGTTTCGCTAACATGACGTAGTTCAAATCCATCTTGGTCTACCTGTTGGAGACAATATCGCCTTGCATGCTCATACGGGGTTGGTGTAAACACATCACGTTCTTTTCTACATCTAAGTCGCATTGTCAAATCTATAAAGAAATCATAACACAAATTTTAAACAAAGGTGTCTGAATTGTTTCACTTGTAGAAAACCTTTTGAAAAACTGAGTCACACCAACGACTACAAAGCCCTTTTGATAAGTAGTTCATGTAAACATTTTAATTTTGGAAGTTCAAATTGCACTGACGTTTCTAGTTTATCTAAAAATTTCACTTTTTTCAAATATCTACCAACATCTTTTATGTCTCATCCATGCTTCTGAATAAGTACATGTATAAGACACAACTCTGGGTTTGATGGGTTTGTGGGGTGTTTTCCCAAATACAAGTCCTGACGAGCATGAAAAACAGTTACAATACATGATTTACCTAAACCCCACATGTACATTGCTGTGACTTACATGTATGTCCATATTATCATTTTTTTAAGCAACCATCATAGGAGCCAAGTTACACTGACTAGTTGTGCATGCAGACCTAGTAAGAGACTGACAGTAATCTGAAACATACATGAAGGCATGGATGTTGGTTTAGTTTGTAAGTGTTGAGAGGTTCATAAACTAGTAAATCACATTGGCAACATAATTCTTCTGCAACAATGTAAATAAACAGTGACATCATTAGTACAGGGGTCTATTTAAGTCATGTAAGTGGAATTGTGTGCACACAAAATATGCACCCCAAAACAATAATTTTTTTTCCTCAAAATTTGTTAAGTTTTCCCAACAAACTCCAGCGGGAGGTTAATCTACTCAGACGGGGATCCTGAAGGTGGGGTTTGGGGGTCAACCCCCCCCCCCCCCCACCTCCAATCTGACCAACAAACCACCCCCCAAATTTTTTTTTTAAATTAAAATAAATAAAATAATATAAAAATAAATAAATAAAATTACCCCCCAATAATTCGCTGTGGGTTTGCTTAGTCTGTAAAGTGCTAGTGTCTGTTGTTGTAGTGTATATACCATGTATTTCTATGGGAAGCCGATCAGCTCGCCCCCTTGCAAGGTCGCCCCAACAAAGTTGCCCCCAATGTCGCCCCCAAACAAGCTCAACCCAGGTAGTTACAATCTCACCCCCAGACAATGTCTCCCCCAATAAATATAGAGATCCTCCATCAGGGACCAATGATAAAACATAAAGCAGGTCAATATGCAGAGATTCTGAAGTCAACGAAAGGATTAAAAATATAAAATCTGACAAGTTTTTACTTGTTGATTTTTTTTCATGAAAACAGCCTCAAAAGCAACAAATCTACCCCCTGTAAGAACAAAAACAAACATTTGGTAGGCCTACAGTCTACAGTATCATTATTTTTTAAAACCATCTTCCACCAAAAGTCCCACTTTAACAAGATTTTCAGTATGAATTATGTAATTATTAATAAAATTAGGCCTTTGAAGTTATTTTATTGGTCTGTTTTTGTTTTTTAGTTTTCATTGCAAAATTATTAGCTCACAATCATTAGGCTCTACTTACCTCATACTGAACCACGTCTGTTTCAGTACATTGCCAGCAAAGGTTGAAAAAACAAACAGCAAACTGAAAATGAAAGTAGAAACGTCCAGCGAAAACCGTCTAACAGCAACACTTTCGGTGAAAAGAACACTTCGTTTTAAGTTCGCAGTTATGAAGGTATATTGATCACCTGTCCAATGCATAAAATGTGACAAAAAAGGATTGGAAATGTGCTACGTTGTGGCTCACGCTCCCCTGCTTAAAACAATGGCGGCGATCAGCCCCTGCTGTTGAGGAAGGCGCATGCGCGTGCGAACCATCGCGTACAACCTTGAAAAGCTATTATTTCTCTGAACGTTTCTTTAAAAAATTGTATGGTATATTTTATTCCAAATACAATTCAAACTTATTCAGCAGCAGGTGATGTTAAGGGCAACTGGGCAAATGTAATTGTATTGTTAGCACATTAAAATAAACGAACAACTTGTAGTTAAAATCACCTTTTTTACTGGTCACCTTATAGCAGCAGTGCAAACCAAGCATGCTATAATTATTTAGTTTTTTTCACCATGAATTTAGGTCTTATTTTCTCAGCGGAAAAACAAAAACTTCAACCAAAATCATATGGAACGTAAGTTTGGGTTATTACTCTTTCTGATAACCCATTTTTTAATATAATTTTCATGGGGTGAATGTACCTTTCAAAGCCAATGTCTTAATGGCGACCACATTTTGGTCGCCATAACGGCGTAGTATATCACTCGTAAGTTTTATGGCGACCAGCGGTCACCCTATTAGTTCATTTACAAAGATATATATATATATATATATATATATATAGGCCTATATATATATATTTGGGGGGGGGGGGCGGGGGGCGCAAGTGAAATCTTGTAAAGAAATTGTTTTTTGTTGTAATTTCCAGGCGCAGAGACGCCTTTTTCACAGGGGAGGGCAGTGTAACAAAGTTTTTTTTAGCCCATCATTTTTTTTGTTAGTTTGTTCCTTTAAGATTTCAGTTTATAATTAGAGCCCTCTATTGGTCACCCCTGGTCAAGTTGACATAGCTTTTCTTTGGAAAGTTTAGATTCCTGTAGCACCACAGTGATTTAGTTCTTTTGTTAGCCTATTATGATTGTGGCCTTTGTTATAGGTCTGGCTGGTTAGTCCAGTAGAAACTATTATATAACTTCTTTATGCATGGGCTGAATTTATTTACAATGGAAATGTCCATTTACACTCTAGCCACTTGCTATATAAACTACTGGCAGCACAGTCCAGGGTGGACTCTATGATTGGGAACGGCGGTGGATGGTGCTATCATTTTTTTTCTAAAACGGCTGAAGTTGCCAGGGTGCCCCATTTTGGATATATTTATTTAATTAGGGGTGTATTTTACCTTATTTTAGACTGCACCATCCACCACCTCGTCTGTACTGTGCTGTTGTAAGTACATTTTTGTTGTATTACTTACATGTGTACCTTGTACTTGTGTTTATTTACCATGCCTATCCCATAACCTGAACTTAAAACATAGTCTATTATATTTCTTGAGATGCCATAAAATTATTTTTAGTTGGTCTTTTTGGCAAATCATGACTGGCGGACGGCCCCTAAGTCGAGAGTAAGGGGCGCCGTTACAATATTATGACACAGTCACTTATGTCTGCAGGGTGTACGAATACTATGCTATATTATTGAAGTTTACAATCTGACCAAAGTATTGACAATCGAGGCATACCTTGAGTACATCCTGGAGTTTCAGTTTCATCATCACCAGACGTGCTTTGCGCTTTGAGCATGGTTTTACGTATGTAGCGAAGTCGCTCCTCCAAGTAACCTGTAGCAGGCCGATTTTTTGCACCCTTTGTATACCAGGTATCCTGCAGTAAAACATTTGAATGGCATTAACCACTACAATGAAAAGGCGAATTTGAAAATGAAAGAGAAGGACAAGGGCTAATAGGAAATAGCAATTTCATATATACCAATATAAAGCTAGCAATCTACATGTGATTCCATAATTTTGTCATAAACATTTCTAGTTGGCATCTTACTACAACAAATTTGGGAAGAGCAATCTCTTTGAACTAGTTGTATAAAAACAGACGACTGTTCCATATTTGGTGCTATTTCTGTGTAAGTTTAAATGTAGTGTTTATGTGGCTTAGCTACATAAAAAGACAGGCCTTGAACTTTGCTGTTGAAGGGGCACGGCAATTTTCCCCTGGTAAGGGGCACTTCTTTTAAGAAAAATGTAAATTTGTATTGGAACTTTGCAAAGGGCACCACAGCAAAAGCAGAGGGCACCTCGGCAATTGCTGTGGGTGGCGTGGGGAAATTCGAGACCTGAAAAGATATAAATCAAACACAATTTTCGTAAGAGCGAATTTGTTTCAAGAAGATTAGTACCTTTCAACTTGACTTAAAAAAAAATTCAAAATATTCCTTTTTTTTTCTTTGAAGGGTGGAAAAACAATAAATAATATGTTGACTTACATATCCACTCCCCTGTCTTTGAGGTATGGAAAAGCTTCAATGGTGCTCTCAGCCATCATCTCTTTCTCGTATGCACTTGGTCTACCAGAAAAGAATGGAGTGTTAAAACTTGTCATATGTAGACAGATCAAGGAATCTGTAATCTTTCTTAAATGTAAAGTGTCCAAGTTGACATAAAAACTATTTCTGAAGATTAATTACTTCAAGCCATGGTTATCAACCAAATGCCCTACGAATAATGAAGTCATCTTGCACCTGTCTTGCTTGGTGAGACATTTGTTCTTTTGCAAGCATGTCAAAATGTTCCTTCCAGGCAGTGATTTTTTTAAGAATCTGTTCATCCTCTAATGAGACAGGTAAGAGAAATGAAGGGTCAAAATATTAACCAGTGCTACACACTCATACTCAGAAACGTTTTGAGAGGCATTTCCTTTGTGTGTCATGTGTGTGACATCAGGGAATGATTTGAACCAGCAAAATTGCATACCAAATTTATTAGATGAGATATGTTTTGTGCTAATTATGAGTCACGGCTGTTTCACGCGTATGTGACGCGCGTAAAGAAGTTTTCCCAGACCGTAGCCACTCATGCATAATTCATGTCAAAACGATGACGTCACGCCAATAATGGCTGCGCCCACAGATCACAGAGCTGACGAAAACAGGGTCGAAATATCAGCTAAATTAAACCTTCACACGAAGGAAATAGACGTTCTATTAAACTTCTGATGAATCATAATTAAATTATACTCTTGTGGTTAGTGGGTGCTTACACAAATTTAAAAGCCAGAAAAAGACAAAAAATGTATACGTCGTATTCGTACATCGTCTTTTGTTGTTCGAAAGATTCAAACGATGTTCCAAAAACCTCCCTTTTTACTTAACAGGGGCTAGTTTTAACTTTTCAAAAATGATTATTAAAATGAACTACAATGTTCACTTTTTAAACGTTTAATCTCATGTAGGGCATTTCGTTTAAGTATTCAATACCGTTGTTGAAAACTTGTAAAAACCGAGGCCTAACAAAACTTCCATTAAAATCGTTTACTAACGTTCCGTGCAGACGGCCCAGCCGCAGTAACTTCTTCGCTGGTAATCCCATTAACTCTATCATTTTGTACGGTGTTGTGTGGGCACCGGTGATATACGTCAGAACGGCGCGCTATGTAAATACGACATAAAACACAATAAAGGGGGCCACTTTGCATCTGTCACGTTAGCAGTTTTTTTAAGTACCTGAAACCGACCAAAAAGTGTTTCAACATGTGAATGGACATAGTCTTATACTAGAACTAATTTGAGTTGATTTATTTTATTTTTTTTATTGTTTTATACATTTTTTTACCCTCAAATTTCCATAAAAATTGGACGGAAAAAGTTACCGCACTTTTCCGTCCATTTGTTGATGGAAATTTTAGGGTAATTAAAAAAATTGTAATAATCAACTGAAATTATCTTTAGGATAAGCATGCATGTCTATTCAAATGTTGAAATTCTTTTTGGGTGGTTTCAGATAAAAAAAAAAAAAATTACAACCATTAGAAAAACTGCTAACGTGACGGTAGGAAAGTGGTCCCCTTTATTGTGTTTTATGTCATACACTAGTTTACACAAAACTTTCATCAATATTCTACACAGTAGATTATACGGGAGTACAGTGATAAAAACGCACAGGAACAAAGATGAGTTTCAGTGATATTTACACATATTTTATTCATTATGAGTTTCAAATTCCATCAACAAGCTCTAGGAAAAATCTGTACAGTATGTACAAACAGAATCACAATTCACGGTTCTCGTAACCTTCCAAAGGAAACCAGTGAGTATAGGAAAGAATTATTGAATAATTTCGGTATAAGTGTATGGGAAGATTCAGCGGACCAGCATTCATGAAAAATATGTGAAAAATGAGGGCGCCTTTTAAAACGGTGAAACAGCCGTGGAGTAGCAAATAATGGTTTTTGAGTAGCAGCAGATACATTTTTGTGTAGCATTTTGCAATGCTATACAAGCAGAATCGTTCACTGGACAGTGTCTACCAATTGACACCAAGGACTTTAACAACAGAGATCTGCTGGGCTGCTTGACAGACCAAGAACATCCTTAGTTTTATTTTTGAAAATATTCCAAGTAATATTCTTAGCATTCCTGGAATACGGGAATTTTCTTTTCTGTGTTAGTCCTTGGATGATGATAATGGAGTACCGCCATGATGATTCTCTTTCAGTAGCTTGTGGAGCACTTTCCCCAGAAACAATTAGCATGTCATCTACGTCTGTAGTGGAAAATGAACCTTGTGGTCGTGGGATTTCTTCCTGCTTCTGAAACTGATTAACAATTAAATTTGGGGTGTTAATTAGCTAACACTGTGGTTCCTTTACTGCATGGGCTTTGAAGGTTACTGACAAAAGTTACACGAGTACTAAGTTATTCAGGGGTGGGAAGAGGCACAATCTTCAATCTGTTCTTGCATAACCAGACTTCTAGTCTTTAATTGTTCTTTATCCCCTTACCATTATCTCAAGCCAAGTTGAATGGCACTGCAATATGAGAAGAGGCATCATGCTTGTTGTAGGTCTGGCACAAATGATGGGGTCTATAATCAAAAAGCTTGTGTGGTTGTGTCACAAAGATATTGTCATCCATCTCTTGTACAGTATATGCATGGTAGTGTCTATTAAATGAAGTCACCTGCCACGAGCTCGGAACTAAAACAATTTCACCAGCAAAAAATTAGAATGTGCTTGACTTTGCCAAACTGCGGTCCATCTTCATTCCAGTTGGTTAACACCAAGATGGTTGGCTTCATTTTGTAGCCTTCTATGTCTGCTTGACTTGCAACTACAATAACATAGTCTCCAGGGCCCATATTCATAAAAGCCTGCTAAGCCTAGTTGGTAACTAAATTGGCCCCTAACTGCCAATTAAGCCTAGTTGGATGCTAAGTGTTATTCATAAAATGCCGCTAAGCTTAGTGGACTGCTAAGTTGTCTGCTAACTTTAGAGGTGATCTTGGGTACCTCTAAGTCACTAGTTGACAACTAAACCCTTCATTTGTATGTTTGACTCTGACGTGAAAACATGGCTAGATTTGGATTCTGCAACTGGTACAGTTGCATCGTGCAATGAGGAGGGAAAGAGTATTCAGAGACAGGCGTAATCCAATTGAGATTTTTACTGATGATGAATTGATCAAGAGATATCGATTTTCACGGGAAGGCATACTGTTTATAACGGATTTAATAGCACCCCAGATTGATCATCCAACTAGACGTAATCAAGCACTACTTCCGTATCAGCAGGTGCTGATTGCATTACAGTATTATGCTACAGGAACATTTCAAATGGTTGTTGGCGACCCCATACAAGTCTCACAACCAACATCCTGCCGCGTTATCAACAGAGTTTCACGAGCACTATCTGGTAAAATTAACAACTTTGTAAAGTTGCCTGAACAAGGGCAAGTTGATGTAATTAAAGATGGATTCTACAGGATGAGGAACTTTTCAGGTATTATAGGCTGTGTTGATGGGACACATATTTGGATAATTTCACCCCATCTTAATGAGGCTGACTATGTCAACAGGAAAGGTTATCACTCCATAAACGTTCAAGTGATATGTGACCATAAGGGGAAATGGATTAACATTGTGGTAAGATGGCCTGGATCTGCACATGATAGTCGTGTTCTGAGATCAAGCCGAGTGTGGGACATCATGGAAGCTGGAGGTATCCGTGGACGTATCCTTGGTGACAGTGGTTACCCATGCAGAAACTGGTTAATGACCCCTCTTCTTAACCCACAAACTCGAGCCGAACGTAGGTACAACTCTGCACATAGAGCTACCCGAGTATTGGTTGAACAGGCCATCGGTAGGTGGAAGCGTCGATTTCACATTCTGCATCTAGAAAATCGGATGAGAAGTCCCGAAAGTGCTTGCAGGGTCATTGCAGCCACAGCTGTCCTGCATAACATTGCCCTGGATAGAAATGAACCGGAAGTTGCAGATATCGAACCTGGACAGGAGCAGCCCGATAATGAGATGTATGAAGGCCAACTTAATGGACCAATGACAAGAACTTACTTAATCCAGAATAGATTTAATTAACTATTTTGAAAAACTTGAGGGACATTCACAAGTACATGTGTCTACAGTTTGAAATAGACTCGATCATCAGTTCGAACAGTTTATTTACTAACTTGGCGCTTCAGTAATTCAATTTGCAGTTTCAGTTTTTCTTGTTTTAGGAGGAGATTCTGACGCTTAATCAATAGATTTTCTTTTTCTATTTCAACTAGATCATCAAATTTCCTAGGGATCTTTGAAGCTGGAATGGTCGAATTGCTAGCTGCACTTGTTGATGTTTTACATGTAGATGTCGATGGTGGATATTCATTGTCACTGGTCAATGTAGCGTCATCTGCATCGTTGGAATCTGTAAAATAAAAATCTATTGACAAGAGGTTTAAACAGTTGGCCCCGCACATGTTGAGGCATTCAAACACATTTAAATGTAGAACATTGATGCGTTAATTCACTAAAACCAATCACATAATATTTTATTCCATAGTACTCACCATCTTTGATGACTTCATTCTCGGTTACAACATCCCCAGATTCAACTCCAACCAGTCCTTGAAAGGCAGGCGTGTCCTGACACAGATCTATAATTTTCTGTTGGGCGGGTGAGGGCTCTGGCAAAGGTTTTCCTCCTCCCGTTTGAATCCGAGATTTTTTGCGTTGCTGAACACAATCTTTCGACTCGGACTTGAGTTTTGTTAATTTGTTTTTGATATCGTCAAGAGATCGATTGTTCATAGAAAATCTTCCCTGATATTGCGTGTAAATAGTCTTCCAAGCATTAGCTTTCTTTCGGTTGGTGTTTACATCTTTATGTTTACTGTCGATGACATCCTTGAATTCATATTTTTCAGCTATGAATAAGTTCTCTTCCTGAGAATAATTAGCTTTCCTTATTTTTTTTTTGCCTTCTCGTGTATCCGCCATTCTGAACCTGTGTGTTCACGATGCTGAGAACATAGAACTGCCTGTACATTGCATTCGATAGGCGCACACACACAGTTCGTGCATGCACAGCTCTATTGTTAGACACATAAACATGCCACTCATATTGAAAGTGAAACTTACCCATATTGTGTTTTGTGGTTTGGAACAATGCCAACTGCTAAGTTAACAACCAACTAAATCCTAGTTGACAACTACCTGGCACTGTCCCTAGCAGGGTTTTATGAATATGAAAATAGCAAGAAACTATGGAGCAGGCAACTAGGCATTTAGCAGCCTGCAAAGGCCTAGTTGGCTGCTAGTTTAGCAGGCTTTTATGAATATGGGCCCAGATATGCACAGATTACATCACTCATATGTTTATCTAAAGATGACACAGGAACAGGGACCTGGTACTGCACATCAACACCAGTCTTGAGTATTCCTTTAGATGAGAAGGATCCGCTTGAACATTGTGCTTGTTGGTGTCTCATTGCAACCGTCTTGGCAATGTTCCTAAAGTTATTACAAACTGAAGCCCATTTTTGAATTGTCTATGTTTTGCTTCGTATCTCATACTAGAGAACTGGATTAATCGACCAAGGTTCCTAATTGCTCTTGGGTAGTGCAGCATGAAGTGCTGCTTTGGAGTTAGACAGCGTTGTTGATGTACTGTAGGAAGAGCTGATGGTGGTCACGTATCCTGTGTTTCAGTGAGTATTGTGACGAACAGCGCAGACTGTGTGCAAGTCTATTCTAGTTGTTTGTAAGTAAACATATTGCGCGCGCAGGTGGCGGACGTGCAAAAACTTGTCACGTTGTCACGTGTGGTTCAGCAGTTTGGTCTGGTGCTGAAAACGGGCAGTTGGGTTTTGATTTCCTTGGCAGATGGTCAACGTTCGTGAAGCTCACCTAGTAACAGGTACCATTATTTGCTCTGAATTTGATGCATTGATTTCAATTAGCGCTAAGGCTTAGTGTGATTGAGATAAATTAATTCACCCTGCGGTGTGCTGCCAAGTGTGCATTAATTTGGCTAAGCTTGCTTTGTGCTCGCTGCGAAAAGTGCTATTTTGTGGCTCGGTTTCTGGGTGGAACGGCCATTGTGTTTTAGTGCATGTACTTGTTTCTGCTTGGGCAGCGGGGGTTAGAACTGTGGGGTAGGATACCGGGTCAAGTTGTCCGCTGCTGTCAGACAACATCCAAAGGGTTGGGTGCAGTTACTCTGACAGTGGTAGGGTGGATTACTGACTTGTGTGTCGCCTCCCGGTTGGACTTTCGTTAGATGATAAGTGGGTCAAAGTTGTCAGCCACTATTTGAATTCATCTAGAGACGTAGGTGCAGGGATTCAGATAGTCAGGAGCTGATTTACTAACCCATGGCAATATATATTTAAATGGCAAATTGTGTGAATTAACAGTTGTAATTTGAGGCAGGATTCAGTGTCAGCTTGTGTTCAGAATTCCCCGACAAAGAAGGAGCCGATATTCGAACAACAAGAGAGCTGACTTGCGAATTTATTCCACCCTTTTACACTTACGGTTTATGCTTGCGGTTTACGCTTCCTGTTTATACTTGCGGTTCAATAAGTATCAGAGCAATAGACAAGTACTGTGATTTATTGTAAATACTTTGTTGTGATTAGGGCTGGTACCTGGACACAGACAAAGCCACACAGTTTATTCCAACTTAAATATAATCTTTAATAAAGACTTATAAACTATGATTGCTCCCTGATTGAATGAAAGTGATTGAATAAAACAGTACCATTGATTATATTCCTGCCAAGAAATCAATTGTTGAGGTTGAATTATTGTACCAAGTTTACTGTGTGAAACTCAAAGGGTTGACAATCGATTAACAATCGGTGGCAAATTACTCCAAAACGAGTCCATGTTTCTCGGGCCCTAGATCGCTCCGACGATCTCCGTTCCAAGTCAGATTAAGTTCGGGAGTCAGGAGAAAACCGCCACAATATTCATGAAATCTTACTAACTTAACAGCCAACTAGGCCTTAGTAGGACACTAAAATGTCTATGTATTTAGTTGACAACTAAATTGTAATTCATGAAACCTTAGTTAATTATATACTAGGAGAATTTAGTTGCATACTAATGAGTAACTGGAATTGGGTGCTTTTGGGTGGAATGGGCATGTTAGTGGGGTGCCCAGGCACTCAGTCATTTCAAATTGATGCAAAAGTTTCGTTTTCAGTACCAATTTGAAAGTAAGGGTCTATAGAACAATTTTGGTTCGAGTGTCAAGTAGTCAGATAAAAAAAATCAAAATGGCCGCCAAAATCCAAGATGGCTGCCAATTTCCAGCTTTTTTTCGCATTACGCCTCATAACTTTTGTGCTATTGAACCTAGAATGGTGATTTTGGTCTCTATACCTAGGTTTGCATGTATGAGTAATTGAATAAAAATAAAATAAACATGATTGGAGCATATCTTCTCTTATATTGAGTCCTACTTCCAAGTAAATGCTTACACAATTGCTTGAAAAAACTCCTTGAACAATACATTCAATAAGAAAATGGCTAACAAATTAACCAAGACCCCTATATACATGTTAGTATTGGAAATTGTTCTAGTCCAGCTACTTCTCGCATGTGCACTTGCACTGACGTGTGCACTTCAACTTTGTCTTCACGCATTTGCACCGAGAGCAGGTAATTGGGCAAGTGCACTTCACATCCAGGTGGAACACATCCTTGGCGAGGGGCAGCGTGGTCCAAATGGGAAGCAGCTTGCCGTCCTCTTCCTTCCACCCATGGTTAGTTGGGTTGTTGACAGGCATCATGGACATGTGGGCTGTTGCCCACATGCTCGCTTGGAAGACACTCCTTTTGAGATGTTGATCCATAGCATCACCAGTTGGGGAATTCTCTCCACGTCCCTAGTCTTCTGTGAGAACAACCTCATTCGGACGAGGTCAACATCATTGTCCTCGTTTGATTCATTTGAGTACAGCCTACAGACAAAGTTTGTTGCCACTTCTTTCAACCTTGGCGATGTTTGGAATGGAGTGTCGACAATAGTTGCAAATTGCTCCATAAGGGATGGCACTTCGTGCATCAACGTGCAGCAGGATCGCTTACCCTTGAATTTGAAGGAAGAAGTACTGTCTGATCCAGTGAATGCGTGGAAAAGGGCCATGGCTTTGCACGTTGTCGTGCCCAGGTTTGTGGCGATAGTGTTCAGGGAGATAATTTTGGTTGTCTTTCCCGCTTTGAAGGAGATCCAGATTTCTGCGGCCGGATTCAGAGCCTTGATGTGATGGAAATTACTCAGAAGGATTACGACAACATCTGTGTCTCCAGTATACACCATCCCAAGTGACGAAGATTGGAGGGCGTGGAGGAGATGTACTAAGACACGCGTGTCAGCTTCCTCATGGTTGCATTGATCCATTGGTGGACTGTTTCTAACATGGTGGACTTGATCACCTGCAGTAGTGATGTAGACATTCTTGTCATCTGGGAAATGTTCTTCTGTTATCTTTTTTGACAGGAATGAGAACAGTTCCTTCTTGTTATCAACGTTCGCCAGAAAATTCTGCCAATTTCCTGGGATTTTGGCAGTACCAGATATGCGTTGTCGGATGCCTGTTCCTCATTTTTCCCTTGTGCCTCCTTTGATCGTCAGTGCACGATACTGGTCCCAGACAATATCTACTCTTGTCGATCGCTTCAAGTCGTGGCGAACTCTTGGGCAGAATACCTTGTCGAAATATGAATCAAAGGTCTTGCCTTGGACAGTTGTACCAGGAAGTGAGTGTATCAGTACTCCACCGTCAATAATAATGAAGTCGTAAACATCTGGCGCAACTAGCTCCTCGTCGACAGAAATGGCGCTACTTGTACTGGCTTCCATGATATATACCAACAAATCTGACTTGGTACAAGAGTTCAGGGACCCTTCGGATGACAATGCAGGTGGGTATGGGGAAGATTCGTGCTGAAAAAACTCCCCCAAATCCCCCCCGCGGCTGTCTAGTACAAGAAAAGCTTGACCAAAAAGCTCTGCATGACGTTTGAAGTGCTGCATTTTCAGCTTAATTGCTGACTTCTTTTGTGTTTTCTTCTCATGGAACAACAGTAAGTTGTTTCGCTTGATCGGTGCTGTCAGAGGTGTGTCATTTAAGTCAAGCACACTCTGTCTGAAGTTGTTGTACTGCTCTTGTCCCATAGACTCGACTTTATGGACAGATACGGCAGCAGCCGCAGACTCACACACCTTGTTGTCTAATGTAACCAGGTCTCCACTGTGCTCCTCAAAAGGATTCCCATTGCTCAGCAACACCTCCATCAGATCTTTGGCATGGCGTAGAAATCGGTGCTGAGATGCATATCCTTCCTCATGATGAGGGAGTTCTTCATCATCATCGTTATCATTTGCACCAGTAAACTCCTCAACGACACGGCTGATTTCTGGGCCAGTCACGATCCAGCGTTCCAGCATGTCACGGTTCTCTGTGAGACCAATAATGCCACCAACTCCTTTCACCCTTTTGTTGGCTTGCTCGTGTGCTTGATCGATGGGTAAGGATGAGAAACGGCGATTGCTTCGAGTTATTGTCCAGTGTCCCTTCTTAAACTCTTCCTGGATGCTATCTGGTAGACCTTCCAGGTCTCGGATAAAGATTGGAATCCACCTGGAGTAATTCTGGTGATCTAGAGCAAAGAACAGAGGCACAAGCTTCTGCAGGGTAGTAACCATGAATTCTAACTTCCGCTCCCGATGTGCCCGGATGAACATGAATATGATATGTTGGTACTTGTGTACGAGTAGCCAGAATTTGAACGTTGGACTCTGTTGGGAAGCTACCACAACCCAATCCCCAAGAGCCATCTCGGTTCCACTGTCTTCGTAGGCTCGCTTCAGAAGGCTGTCAAGTACCATAACAGTAACTTGATGGGCATATCTTGTTCTCATTACATTGGATGCATTCAGAAAAGCTGTGGCTGCTGCTTCTGTCTTCACTAGCCCAGCTTTTTTCAGGGTTTCAGGCCATCCAGACCCACGCAGAAGATCTCCCATGGTGCTCCACAAAGCCATCTCAATGTGGAGCCCACCTAGCATAACCACAAACTTGTCTTCCCCGTAAATGTCAGGGAAGGTCCACTGCATTTTTTTGGCGAGGTCATAGAGTGGTTGGTCCACTACCAACACAGGGACTTGGTGTGGGTTGAGGTGCTCAGTTGTCTTTTTCACCAGTTCCATTCCATGTCGAATCATTTCTGGAGTGGCGGCTTTTTCATGGAAAAGTGGCAGGAGGGCTTCAATGCATTTTTCCGGTTGTCCAACAGTATCTGATCGAGCAGCATGGTAGGAAGACCACATCGCTGGAGTGTGTTTTTCTGTATCACAATCCACATATAGGATATCATTTACTGCAGCCATCCATGCCTGTTCGTGCTGTTTCTCTTCATCGAATGAACTCGTTGCCACTGGTTGCACATCTTTTACCGGAGGTTGGGTGACAAGATTTCGGCCCACAGGTGATCAGTTAGTAAGTTATGAATCATACATAAAAACATAGATATAGAGACCAAAATCACCATTCTAGGTTCAATAGTACAAAAGTTATGAGGCGTAATGCGAAAAAAAGCTGGAAATTGGCAGCCATCTTGGATTTTGGCGGCCATTTTTTTTTTTTTTATCTGACTGCTTGACACTCGAACTAGAATTGTTCCATAGACCCTTACCTTCAAATTGGTACTGAAAACAAAACTTTTGCATCAATTTGAAATGAAAAAAAAAAAATACACATGCACGGCCCCCACTATGTATGGAATGTGATGACAATAGATACAATAGTGTGACAGGTGTATTAGGCTAATCCATGTCCATCACTTGCAGTGGAGTGTCGTGGCCGAGCGGTCTAGCGCACCGAACTCAAGTTCTGGTGTTGCCAGCAGCAGGGTGTGGGTTCGAGCCCCGGTCGTGAAACTTGTGTCCTTGAGCAAGACACTTAACCATAATTGCTTCGTCCTTCGGATGGGACGTAAAGCCGTAGGTCCCGTGTGTTGTATAATGCACGTAAAGTGGATTGTCGTGCGGTCTAGCGCACTGAACTCAAGTTCTGGTGTTGCCAGCAGCAGAGTGTGGGTTCGAGCCCCGGCCGTGACACCTGTGTCCTTGAGCAAGACACTTAACCATAATTGCTTCTCTCCACCCAGGGGTTAAATGGGTACCTGTGAAGGCAGAGATGATTTGCTCTATATGCGCTAGAAATGGCAGCAATTGAGCTGTATACTCCCCACACACTAAAAAATAAAGGTGCAAATGTCCACCTTTTGGGGTGCTAAAAATGCAACACCACGAGCACCCTTTAGGGTGCATATTTGCACCCCAAAAATGGGGTGCAAGTTTGCACCCCATGTAAAGGTTCAAATACTCACCTTTGAGGTTCAACATTTAATGATTAGCGATTAGCTATTCAAATAATCTATGTAACGCTATCTATACAACATAAAAATATATGTAACGCAAATATGCACAGAAACTATTTCCAAAAGGTGCAGTTTTGCACCTTCAACTTCACTCCATTTTCGTATATCTTCAAAGAGGTGCAAAGTTGCACCTTTTTCATACAAAAATGAACTTTGCACCTTTTTTTTAGAGAAAGGTGCAACTTTGTACCTTTTTTAGTGGGTCTGCACCTTTTTTGCACCTTTAGTTTTTAGTGTGCAGGGAGCTGAGATGGTTTCAGGAATGATTTATGAGCCTTATGAGCCTTATGAGCAGGGATAATAATATAATGCGCCTTGAGCGCCACTTAGTTGGTGGATACGTGCGCTATATAAATCTATACATTATTATTATTATTATTATGCATTACCCACAAAAAAAATGGATCAAGGCCTATAATAGTGTACTGCATGTAAGTGAATCAAAATTAAATTCTCTAGCAATTACATATATAGCTAGGTTACCAAACATGGCTACACAAAGGCCAAGGAAGGGAAACTAGATCACCTTGAAATACAACAATCACCTGTGTCTCACTTTCAACTGGAACTGATGGACACCCCTGAAAAAAAAAAAATGTGATCTTTAAAAAGCAATAGTTAAATATTTTTAAGAAACATACAGCGATTTTTAATCATTCTGCATTTGCCAATTTAACATGATACCTTTTAATCACTTAGGCCCAAATGCATAAATAACCTGGTCTTATAAATCCCCCAGTGTTGGCCCGATCTCAAATTAGCCCGGTGTGACTCATGAAAGCTCTCAGTTACTCAAGCGTACCGCTTGGTTGCCTTCTGGTCTCTGCCTCTGGGGTCGAACAAAAGGCTGGCTAATCGGATAAGTCATTATTGTTAAAGTATTATTCGTTGGCTAGCGATTTTGGAGAGTGGCAGAGATGCCAGTTACTTCGATTTTGGTTTAATTTAGACGATTTCTTCACCCTTTTCTTCAAGACTTTTCTGTGTAAATTTCCGTTGATAACATGCACAGGTCTTGAGTCCTTATTATTTCCCCAGCATAACATCAGGATGCACATACCTGGTAACAAACTAATACTTGTATGAATCTTAGCGCCTAAATCAGCGACTATGTGGCTGTGTGTACATAAAAATATAATTCTCCTTGGTAAATTCGCCTGTATCGGCGTAAACAACCGCCACAGCTTCCCAGGTCTCCGCAGTTTACGCGCAAACATAATACATCTATACGTTGGAGACCGGCGTAGACAAATCGTCTTAAAATGCTCCTGTAAAAGCTACTTCTTTTGCATGGGGCGACGATTAATATTCCACATGACTTGCGCGGAACAGTGTACAAATGAAAATTTGAACGTGGATGCACATTTCAGCTGTATCGAAATTTATACGCTTTCATTTCGAATTTCTTTGGCATGGTGGTTTTGGTTTCCGTTTTTCATAAGTGAAGCACATAATTATAGAATACAGATTTATTTAATTTGTGAACTAATTTGCTTTCGTTCATGACAATTTGAATCAAAGTAAAACAGAACTGCGATCGTGATGTATATTTGGCTACCTTCAATGATGAATATCTTGCGGAGTTTATGACTCCTAAAGAAGAGATCTGTGAAGCCGTGTCCGCCTCACTTGCCAATGGAATAAACAAAATGTTTCAGAAAGGTATGGATTTTAAGGTATTTCGAAAGAAATCGACGGAAATAAAGCGCCCTGATAATTGCACCGAGCTGATAATTGCATCATGTTTCATCCGTACCGTACCAATGGGTTCCGATTGACTGTGATGATTTATTGTGGCCTCTGCAATAAGGTCGGTATGGCAACGACCGGCCGTGAGCGCGAGCGCGCGACGGAGGCGTAAGGTGGCATAAATAACCACACTCCGCCGCATGGTGGCGCCCTGCAACACCCTCTGCCTTATGTACGTAATGTACGTACATGTACGTACATGTACGTCTAGTCCAAAGATCGTATAGCGCCGCATAGCGGCGCAAGATGGAGAACTAAATCTATATCATGAAATTTGCATGGAGATAAGCGGCCGCCATTTCGGCAAGCTGGTAAGTCGGGGATTGGTGGAAAGTTTAAGGGGATACGGAGTTTACGAGGCCATTTTTCATTCAACAATCATCATGTCGTTCTGCTCGGCCATTAACTGCCAAAATAATAAGAAGAAATGTCCGAATCTTTCATTTTTCAGATTTCCAAAGAATAAAGAAAGGTGAGTTTAGTAGGGAAAAATGGTTTAATTTTAATTCTAACGGCTACAGACAGGATGGCATGACATCGTCATCGGGCATGATCGGCTAACGGTGTTAGTTTTTTGCTATAACGTAACGCAATTGTGGCACACTTTTTTCTTTTTTTTCACATTTTTCATTTTAAACATTTTGTTTTATAAATTTATTTTTAAACTCAAGACTGATGTGACCTCTTTTGAATACATTATGAAGGAGAACTTAAAGTAAACGTTGTTGGGTTTAATGTTAGTTCTGACATTCTGACTCAGTCTGAGTCTGATCCATTTCCTGCATTACTGGAATAGGCCTACTGATCATTTTGGCCTCACTTTACAATTACATTCCCTTATGTACTCATTTCAGAAGCCAACAGTGGGTGCAGAACACTAGGCGTAGAGACCTGCAAGGGAGAACCCCGTGGTATATGTACAATAATTGTCGCATATGCTCCGAGCATTTTGAGCCAAGTCACTTTGTCAACACAGAGAAAAAAAGGCTCAAATGGAATGCAGTTCCAACAGTTTTCAGCATTCCCAATCAACCAAAATCAGCTGAACCAAGAAGGAGACCACTGAAAAGGAAGGTCATCAATGCACAAGACGACATCCCTCCAAAGCGTTTGAAAGGTAGATGTAAAACTGAATTTCAAGTAGTTTTGAGTGTCCAAGGTCAAGGCTTAATGTCATCTGGTTGAGACTGTTCAAGGCCTTCTAACGGCTGTTACCTGTATATTTGGAATTATAATCACCAGGCGTCTCACAAACCTGATACATACGTATTGTCCAATACAGATGTGAAACTTCTAAACTTTGGTATATCTTTGTCGATAATAAATATGTGTTTATTGATTAGGTTTGATGCACTATACTGTCCATGCATTTGCACAAGAGAGGCCTATAAGGTGAACATTTTGCAATGACATTTATGGTCAAATGTTGTCCACACTTCCTTGTACTTTAACCATAGAAGAATGAAGGGGAGGAGTCTGTGTCTTTTCTTCTTTTAGCACAAAGAATGAGCCTTGAAGAATTGTTTAGTTCATGCCTAAGCCATATTTTAGTGCAAGTTTTTTTTAATGGATTAATCGTTGTCCCCCTAAGTAGGAAAACTTCTATTATTGTTTCAGAGACCTTGTACATAGAAGCCATGGTTACACTCAAGGTGGCATGTATCATAAAATACAAATCCATTTTTTGGATTAAATTTTACACATCACTGTTTGCCTGAGATCAGTAGCTAGTTAAGATTTGCAGTTAAAATATGTTTGTAATTTTTTTTTCCTTTTTGTAGTTTCCCCTGATGTACACATCCATGTCGATCATAGTTATTGCAAGCAGCATGAGGATGATACTTCTCCACCTTTGCTTGATGAGAAGCCATCACATGAAACTAAAGCTCTTCACAGAGAGCGGGTACGGACCACCAGGCTCAAGAGGAAAGTGCAGCATCTTCAGACGGTGATGAACAACATGGTGTCTGGGGCTGAAACGATCAAGGAACTCATCGATGGCGCAAGCAAATACCTGAATGAGCCAGTTCTGTCATTTTTTGCTTCACAGCTCCGAAATTCCTCAAAGCGTACTAAGGCTAGGGGTAGGAGGTGGACATACACCGATAAAGTCATTGCATTATCTCTCTATCACCAAGGCCCTCGAGCCTATAAATTTTGTTCCAGAATTTTTACTTTGCCTTCAGTTTCTTCTCTTCGAAAGTGGCTACACAATATAGAAATCCATCCTGGCTTCAATGAACGAATCTTTGATGTTATGAAGCACAAGGTTTCCTCAATGCAAGAACGGGATAAATACTGTGTAGTCACATTTGATGAGATGAGTTTACGTTCTGGGCTGACATATGACATCAGTAATGACAGAATTGAAGGCTTTGAGGACTTTGGTGACTTAGGTAGAACTAATAACATTGCAAACCATGCATTAGTTTTCATAGTCAGGGGCAAGCTTTCTCATTGGAAGCAACCTTTGGGTTATTTCCTTTCAAAGGATGCTGCATCAGGAGAGACACAGGCTGAACTGGTAAAGTCATGTTTAGCCAAATTGAGGGCTATTGGTCTGTGTCCAAAATTAGTTGTGTGCGACCAAGGTTCAAATAATGTCAAAACCTTCAAACTGTTGGGTATTTCAGTTGACAACCCATTTTTCATATTAGACGGAGAGAAAGTATTTTGTATGTACGACCCTCCTCACCTTCTGAAAAACACAAGATCAAACTTAATGAAGTATCTACTAAGATTTGATGGTTCAGATGGGGACACAAAAAATGCTAAATGGTCATATATTCAGCAGTTCTATGAATTTGATTCCCTCTTACCAATCCGTATGGCTCCAAAATTGACAAAGGGGCATTTTGAGTTGAATAGTTTCTCTAAAATGAGGGTAAATATAGCAGCTCAAGTTCTCAGTCACACTGTTGCTGCAGGAATTTACACTTATACATCTTTGGGTAAATTGCCTGCAGAAGCTGTTCACACTGCAGAATTTGTAGAAAAGATAGACAAACTGTTTGATGCTTTCAACTGCAGGAGTTTCAAAGAGAAGAAGAAAATTCACAGACCTCTGTCTAAGAACTCCGAGCATGTTCAATTTTTAATGAGTGTATTCCATGGCTGAAGAGTATTAAGTATGTTGGCTCCAAGAATGTATTGTGTATCAAGGGATGGCTTTTGGACATTGCCTGTATTACTCAAATGTGGGATGAAATGAAATCCAAAATGAAATCAAATTTCTTCTGACAGGCAGGTTCAACCAAGATGTTGTGGAAAACACATTTTCGACAATCAGACGTAAGGGTGGTTTCAGGGATAATCCTTCAGCTTCAGAATTTCGATATGCATTAAGAATGGTCATGGTAGCTGAACTCATAAAGCCAGCCCTCGGTTCCAATTGTGCACCTGACTGTGATTCATTTCTGTTGAATTTAAGTTGTCTTTCAAAGAAATCTAAAAACAAGGACAAGTCACACAAAGTGGCTGGTAGTTTGCATTATGTTCCTGTGACTCAAAGTGCTCTTAATATATTTGAGCAGAATACAATTTCTTACGTTGCTGGGTATTTATGTAGAAAAGTTATGGCAGGCCATGAAGTTATTTCTCCTTGCAGTACTTGTCGAGCAGCACTAATATCTCCTGACACATTCTTGGCTGAACCTTCTCAATTATTCATTCATAACAAAGCATGGGACACTACAAAAACTGACTTTGGTTCACTAATTGTCCCATCCAGCTCTTTTGTTCAATTCTGTGCTGTGTGAAAACATATTTAGAGCAGAATTTGATAGGCAAGGCATGACTCATAACAGAATCAGTAGTTTGATCAAGAATGCCATCTGCAAACAAAGTGCATACACAAAACTGGGGGTATGTAGTGAGGGGATTCGAGCTCGAATAGTAAACATTTTTGTAAGCATGCGCATTCAGTATGCACTTAAATACAAAAATAGAGAGCTGAAAGATGTGTCTTTGAAGAGAAAAAATAGGAAAGCGCAAAAAGTAATGCACAAATAAGGAAACTTAACCCTAAAATTGGAAACTTAACCCTAACTGTTCAAAGTTTTAAAATCCATTCCATGATTCTGTCTGATTTTGATGTATTAGGAACTGTACCATTTTGTACATCCAAACTTTTAAGGGGCGTGATAGACAGTTTTATGTGTCCAAGTCAAAAGGTTTGGGTTTGCTTTACATTGTACTATATCCTGTGGTAGTTTGATGGATGAATTAGTTCATAATGAAATATGCTACATGTATGTGGAGTTAGGGTTAAAGTGTATTAAAACATATCCGACCTACCAATAAGACCTGATAACCCTTTGTTTGGTATAATAAATACATGTATCTACATACTGTAAAAACCCTATTAAGTATAAACATTTGTTTTATTTGGCTTAAATGCAGAGGCTGCAATTTATCATTGCTTTGGAATTTAATTTCCTATCATGGTCAGTTGTAAAATTCTGACCTTTATACTTAACTTTGCCAACTGATTAACGATGATGTGCAGTTTGCTTTGTTCCCGGGTGATGCTCAGTAATTTTATACAATTCATCTTGCAATTTTGAACTAGTACCACTGGCCAATGCTGAATATAAGGACATATGTTATATGTTCAATGCCATCTGCCTGTAAACTAGACTGATTCTATAACTAGAATATAACCACTGCAGGATAACCATAGAATAAGAATGTCCTAATTTGAACAATAGCAGACCATCCCTTGACTATGAAAACTATGCATTTCCATATGAGCTGTTTAATGCAACTTTTCTGAACCATTGGTAAATTAAAATGTCCAGTGTCAGAATAAATGTGCTTTATGCACCTACTGTCAAATAACCACAGTGTGTATTGTTTTGTCTGTTGCCTACATGTTTCTTTAGCACTGTATTTTTTTCCCAACATTTTAAATATACGCATTAAAATGTTGACAAAAAACGTAGAAAAAATTTCCAAATTTTAACACATGATGCGTTGTAGCACCTAGGTCTAAGGGACGTGACCAATATCTACGATTATTGCAGCTAGTATTATGTCATAGATTTGTCTTGAGCTGCAGTAGAGTTGTCACTGCTATTTGCTCAAAGATCCCAACATCTTAAAACCACTCAATTGCATACACCACGGATAATGGCAGGGTGCAATGCACAAACAGGGCTATATTTGGAAGAAATAAATATTTTATTTCAAAGTTTGGCAAATTTAGAAAATTCCACCGTCATTATCACACAAAAATTAGAGCTAGAGCTACAACTATCGCAGCTAGCAGCAGAGCTAACATTAAGGGGATCGTGAGTTCAGGTTTTGCATAGGCAACCAACCATCTTTAATTTTCAGGACTCACAGAAACTGAAAGCACCAAACGAACAAATATATAAGCTAAATCAAAATGTCAGGAAAACAGTAATAGTATGCCAAACAAAGTGCTTAGTGCTGGTCACTCCAGTGTATAGCTGCTGTGATAATCGCAGCTCTTGGTCATGTCCCTTAGACATAAGAGCTATGCCTATGACCGAGCATTGGTAACAAAAATTGCAAAATTTGTATGTTAAGATTTCAAAATATTTTCAACATTTCAAATGAAGCCCAATTGCACCACCTGGCACCATACACAAAATTAGTGGTCTTTCAAGTTTTAACTGGCAATAAAATCCAAATTTATATATCATTATCAAAACGGTGCGCATCGTACGATCCCTCATGACTGAGTCATGATTGATGATCATCATGTGCAGCTTTTTTACTCCACCAGTGCAGCCTTACCATGTTTAAAAAAAAACAATAAATCCTTGCAGGTAATTTATTGATCCGAGAAGTCGACATTTACACTAGAATACAGATTCCTCTTACCCGATTTGTAAAGAAATGATAGCTGTTTTTCGTGTACTAACACTACCGACCGTCACGGTGGCTATGTTTGTTTACATTAACATCCGGGATATTTCTCATTTCCCAACTTGCCAGAATGGCGTCCGCTGACCTCCATGTAAATTTCACGTACTTGCATAGCGTTCGGGTCAAGTTCTCCATCTTGCGCCGCTACGCGGCGCTTTACGATCTTTGGTCTAGTCTGCAGCCCGTCATAACGCTGCATCCACATTTGCTCGCCTAAAAACACTAACATGTAATTCATGTTGTGCCTGTTTTATTTAGGTAAACTAAATAAATAGTTGAAAATATTATTTATCGCAATAGCAAATCTTTTTCGTTGTTTTTTATAGTAATCTTTCCACTTGAGTGTCTGTTTCTTTCTTGCAAATAGTTTTTCAACTGTTTTGAGTCAAACCTATTTAAAGGTATTAAATATTCTGTATATAGACAGAATTTCAATTATTTCCTGCGTGTCAAACGTGTGTAAACGATGTTTGATTTTGGTCCTTGTTCATTACAAAATTTTGCCGAGCGTTGTCTGCTACGGCGAACGTTTGTAGTGTATATCGATTGTGAAATCATGACCCCTGGATCTAAGTGTCGCGTACGTTAACTGCTATGCACATACGTGATCTATGTAATTAATTTGGCATAATAAAATGCAAGAAGACAACAATTAACAGCATTCTCCTTCAATTTTTTAAAATTTTTTATGCAATATACATGTATTGTTTTAACAAAATTTAAATATTGCTTTCCTTTGTTTAGGCTATGCCGATCAGGTGGCAGTTTTAACACTGAAAAACTGCAACAGCAGTGATAAAACATTTCGGCAGAGAACACCACAGTTGTCAACAAAGCCAGCAGCAGTCTGTTTTCATGATACGTCTTTTTATTATATATATATATATATACATTTTATTCCACTGGTCAAAGAAAATTAATCTCTGACTCGAAAATATTGGCAATTGTGGTCTACTCTGCATAACCTTACAAAAAGTACTTCAAAATATGCGGACTAGTGAAAATGCATTTGGAATAGCAAAGTCAAACCGGCATTTATCATACATGTCATTATGTTAAGTAAGCACTATGTAGTTTACAACAGTAAATGTTTTTATGCTAAATAATACCCTGGGTGCCCCCAAGTGTCCCCATCACCAACAAACAACTTGCCGGTATGCTACATGTCGATACAGGCTATGAAATAACGAATTTCTGAGGATTAATTTATATTAATTAACTTGGTTTGTTTATTATTATTTAACTATTTATTTTATTTAATTTATTTTATTTTTTTAAATTTAATTTGTATTGCGGTGGGGGAAGGGTAATTGGTAATCAAATGATTACGCAATGGATAGTATGGGAATTATCCAAATAATATTCCAAAACTAAAGCCATTGTCTTGGTCACGTCCCTTATTTAGACCTATGGTATTAAGAGCTACGAGCATTGGTTAAAATTTGGCAAAATTGGCTTTTAAGTTTAAAATAAAATAAAATTTCACTTTCTTTAAATGTTGTGATATATAAATTTAGATTTTATTGCCAATTAAACTTGAAAGACCACTAATTTTGTGTATGGTGGTGCAATTGGGCTTCATTTGAAATGTTGAAAACATTTTGAAATCTTAACATACACATTTTGCTTTTTTTTTTTACCAATGCCCAGTTATTGCCCTTATGTCTAAGGGACATGACCAAGAGCTGCGATTATCACAGCAGCCATACACTGGAGTGACCAGCACTAAGCACTTTGTTTGGCATACTGTTTTCCTGACATTTTGATTTAGCTAGCTACTATCTTAACTAGGTACTGATCTCCGGCAAACAGTGATGTGTAAAATTTAATCAATAAAAATTGATTTGTATTTTATGATACATACTACCTTGAGTGTAACAATGGCTTCTATGTACAATGTCTCTGAAACAATAATAGAAGTTTTCCTACTTAGGAGGACAACGATTAATCCATTACAAAAAAGCTTGCACTAAATATGGCTTAGGAATGAGCCAAACAATTCTTCAAGGGTCATTCTTTGTGCTAAAAGAAAAAAGACAGACTCCTCCCCTTCATTCTTCTGTGGTTCAAGTACAAGGAAGTGTGTACAAAATTTGACCATAAATGTCATTGCAAAATGTTCACTTTATAGGCCTCTCTTGTTGTGCATGGACAGTATAGTGCATCAAACCTAATCAATAAACACATAAAATTCAAATTCATTCAAATTCAAAATATTTATTAGTCATGTATAAAAACATGAAAATCTACTTCCAGGTGTACAATAAAAATATATAAAATAAGCAAATTGAAAAACATAAAAATAAATAACTAAAAACATAAAGTTCTACTTTCAAATATAAGATTAAATTAGGTTAAAGTTAAATTAATAATACACTGTTATAATAGAGTTATAATAAGTATAAAGGTAAAACGGTCAAATTTACCTAAAAACTATACATATTTGGAACAGGTTGTAGAGACCAAAAAAGACAGTAACAACAACGCAGACATACAGGAAAACCACTGTTTGCTCCCTACCCCACCCAAAATTTAACGAACATGCCTTTTGTTGAAAAGGTGAATTGCGCTTGGGAGAAATTAAAACCTGTGACGGTTTGTTCGTTTCAAAGAGGGGACAATTCTACCAGACCTAGATAAAGTTACCTGTGAGTTTAACGGGTGAGTAGCATCTGTATAAATGAGTTCAAGTTTGGTCATCAGAGCTTTTTCATAGATATCATTAAGTTCTTTAACATTGGTACCAATACTTTTACAATACCACAGATTTCAACTGATTGAATCACACTCTGGTAGAATAAAAACATATCTCTATCTACATTGAAAGACCTAAGTTTACGAAGGAAATAATGCTGTTGATTTGCCTTACCACACATTATCTTAATGTTAGAATTCCAATTTAAATCTTTGTCAATATAGGTCCCGAGGTATTTATATTCGTCGTAAATTTCTACATCTTCATTATTGATCCTCGGAGGTTGTCATCACATTCTTAATTTTATGAAAATCAAAAACAATTTCCTTAGTTTTTCGAACATTTATCACCAGGTGGTTCTCATCACACCAGTTAACAAAACGAGTTACCTCATCTCTGTATGAATTCTCGTCATCATTAGAAATAAAACCAGTCGGTGAAGTATCATCTGCATACTTAACAACTGAGCAAGAATTACTGCTACGGTTAAGGTCACTAGTGTATTGTGCAAAAAGTAGTGGTGACAGAACACAGCCCTGTGGAGCACCTATGTTGGATTCCACACCATTTGAAAAGGATTGCATAACTTTAACTCTATGTTACCTGTTAAACAGAAAATCATTGATCCATAACGACACAAGGATTAGTGTTCAGTTCTGTAATTTACAAATCAGTACATGGGACTGCATTGTATTAAACGGAGATGAAAAATCGATGAACAGTGTTCTAACATAAGACCTAGGTTTGTCTAAATGTTCATAAATTGTATATAACATTGTAACAACAGCATCCTCAACACCTATTTTTGCACAATAAGCAAACTAAAAAAGGATCAATAAACAGTTTTGTTTCTTCAACCAAAATATCCCTTATAATACGCTCAAAACACTTCATAGCAATAGATGTAAGTGCGACTGGTCGATAGTCATTTAGAATACACGGTTTAGATATTTTAGGCACTGGAGTGACAGTTGAGGTTTTCCAAATAATTGGAACAACACAACAATTGAGTGACCATTCAAATAAATTATGAAAAACTGGAGCTAGTTGTTCAGAAGACAATTTCAATGTTTTTCCTGAAACCATATCTGGTCCCAAAGCCTTATTAGTTTTAACTGTTTTAAATATCTTCTCCACAGTTGAAACACCAAGTTCAATTTTATGAGTGTCATTTACATTATCTTTGAGAATCGTTCTTGTGGTATTCAGTTCTTCATTAAAATCCTGAACATCGAAACGAGCATAGAATTGGTTTAAGTCATTTGCAAAATCCGTTAGGTGAACTCCAGCAGGAAGGTGTAGAGATTGTTTCTTGCCACAGCCTGTGACTGACCGCATTCCTTGCCATGCTTTTTTGGGATCACCACATTTGAAGTTATTATTTTTATTTTTTTTCACCAAACTGCCATTTGCTACGTCGGATATGCTTGTTTATTTCTCTTTGGAGTTGTCTTTTACTGTCTCGATCATTGTTCAAAAAAGCTTGTTGTTTCTGTTTTAGTAGCTCCCGAATATTTTTGTGATCCAGGGTTTGTTGTTTGGGTAAACTTTTACCACTTTCTCAGGTATGATCACACCTTCACAGAATCTGATGTAGTCACTTATGACTTCGGTAGCATAACTTATATTATTTGAAGATTTGAAAACTTCCCAGTCTGTAGAATCAAAACAGCCTTGAAGGGTTTCAATACTTTCTATTGTCCAACTCCTAACTCGCTTGATAATCGGTTTTTCTTGTTTCAATTTTTGCTTATATTCAGGAATAAGATGTACCATGTCGTGACAAGACAGAGCCAGCTTCCCTATGTGCTTTATATGCATTAATAATATTACCATAACACTTGTCCAAAGTTCGGTTCCCTCTTGTAGGCAAGTTGACATATTGATGATAATGTGGCAACACTGGTTTAATATCACATGCATTAAAGTCTCCTAAGATGAGCTTAAATGCATCCGGTGACTGTATTTCTAGTTCTTGAATTACTTCATGGATCTTCGCAGATGCAATATTCGTATCAGCTCGAGGATGAATATAAACCACGGTGAAAAAAATTTGATGAAACTCGCGTGGCAAATAAAATGGCCGTAAACCAGCAGTCAGCAATTCTATGTCCGGTGTGCACAACCTCTGTTTCACAGATACATTGTTGCACCAACTATTGTTAATATAGATGCAAACCCCACCTCCTGAAGATTTCCCAGATTTGTGTATTCTATTCAATCGTTCACATGTAAACCCATCAATATCGGTAAAACACATCAGATTGCTTCCCCGATATTCATAACGTTATCAAGAACAAGCTTTCAATTCATCCAGCATATTTCGTAGCGACTGCACATTTCCAGTTATTATTGATAGTAATGGTGGGGTGAACTTCCTCTGCCTAAGTCTCTTCCGAATACCGCCCTTTTTGCCCCGTTTCCGTCGCTTAAGAAAGTTAAAATCGGAAGGTATGGGAATTTCGGAGGAATGCCTGACCTGGACCTCAGTGCCATAAGGACGTCTCTCCGTAGACAATTGGTAATTGGTAAGTATCATAGTGGAATCCGAAGACTAGAAGAACGAAAAACACAAACTGCCACACAAAACTTGAACTCCATCACAAACACACGACCCATAACGGAACATAGTGCACACGAAGCGATCAAAAAATAAAAATTCGCCGCGCACGCTGTAGGTCATATTACGGACTGTACCACTTTGATATGGGGATACATTTATGGGGGGCACAGCGTAACTGTGATACTCGCAGTTTAATTAACCGATGACCAACTGTATGGATGTGGTTTAAAACATTAAAACGTGAGATAATGTGCTATTTTTTGCCAATACTTTCAGATAAAGCATGGCTCCGTAATGTAATACTGATTTTTTTTTAAATGTAAATACACACCACACGCAAAACATCACCGAGGAAAACGTACGTGCATATAATAATTATTAACACATTTATTGCACAACAAAAACATGCATGACGACCTGTCGTCGCGAAATCAACGAATTTATAATGCTGCCACAAGTCAAATTATACCATTCACGAGTAGATAATTTCATATTCTATCCAAAAAATTGCATACTTATGTCGGATTTTTGCTAGTTGGGCGCAGTTTTTGGCAACGTTCTTCCTGCAACTCATTACGGTCGTAGAAGGATATCGCTTCCAAGACGCCCGCATGGCTTTCCGGCATCCTGATTGGTCAATAAGCATTACATCACAAACTGTTATTTCTCATTTAATAACCTATTTTATATTATTCTATTTAAAAATTAGACTTTTGGAGGAGAAAAGGATTGTTATTTTCCCCAATTAACCTATAGGATCTTCGATTATTAAAAAAGAGCTCCGTTTGTTCACGTTCAGTAGTACGGGAGTGCAGCGGGCATTCTAATTAAGAACAACCCCACATGCTTGCGCATGGGCATTGCGAAATACATACATACATTCGTACTGCACTGGTAGTAGTGAATTCCGCGAGTACGTCGTGGGGGTTTATACCTGTATATGTATATACGTACATATACCTGGCTAGATACCACTGGTGTCGAAAGAATAAAGAGAGGCTCCTGTCATACCATTCAAGGGAGTCTTGACATACCTGTATTATTAGAGGACTCTTGGTAGGGTAGCTGACCGGGTTCCGGGTGTGGCGCTGGTTGTTCTTGTAGCACATGAAGATGAAGAACAAAATGAGGATCATGATGGAGCAATAAGCGATAGACACTATCATCACCATCTTCTGCTTATTAGCATGTTGATGTTATAATAATATTATAAGGTGTGTCGGAATCGGAAGATTATTTCCCTGGAATGAGGTTCCCAGATTACATACAACACAGAAAATGTCATAGGCCCGATTCGGATTTATTCATAGTCATACAGCTTCAGAGCTGGTAATCAGACCTAATACTGCCTCTATGATCTATCAAAGTAAGCTTAATTAATCCACCTAAAATTGGATGTAGAATTATTTCTGTTAATACAGGATGTCCTTACTGTCCATATTATACAATAACGTTATCTTCACATTATTACGGTAACTTATATACAGGCTCATTATAATATTTATCAAGTTATTTGACAACTATAAACCTAAATTCAGCGATACAGTCAGTTGGTTTTTCAAGGATTTTTGAACATACCCGTCCTTCGACTGATCACCCTGCCATCTTCCGTGTTTCTTAAACAATCTGTCTGGAACCCCTACAGATGCAGCTGCTGTCGCTCCGCCTGAGCGTAAGCTGTGTAGGCCGAACCTTGTCGGATCGGCTCCGACCTCTTTCAACGCGTCTTTGAATATCTCTCTACATCTAGAATAAGAGAGCTGACCTTTTCTTAAACTATAAGTTCGAGTAGATTTTGTGTACACAACCGGTCTAAATAGGAATTGTTCAGTAAATTCTGTGATCTTGGCTAATTCAATGTATTTCAACAACATATTAACCGGACATGTGATGGTTCCGGTCTTTGCGATGTAAACCCACGCACCTTCCCTATACTGATCAGTCTTGCTCTTGGAGAGAAAGATTTTAAGAAAGGATGAATGAATATCCAAGTCACATTCTCTGGTGTTTGTGAGTTCATCGTTTCTGAGGAAACCTGCGAATGATATTAAACACATTGTACAGAGACGAACGTGCATTAAGTTATCTGTCAATCCAAACTTGACAACAATTTTACTTCTATCGTAACTGGTTCCTTCTTGGAAACGGGTTTCGCGGTGATCCGCTTTATTCCCTCCAAGGTTAGACGTAAAAATTTCTTGTCACATGGATTCTCTGTTACCTTTGGATTGCAATCATGATACCATTTAATACTGTAAAAAATATCTTGAATTCTTGAAAACGGTACATTTCCTTTAAATAATTCCATAAAGAACCTTGCTATATCTTCTGAATTGGCTGGGAGAGCTGTAATGTTATGCGTTTTGCACCACGCTTGCCACTCGGCGAAACATCTTTGGTATTTGTCTGTCGTTCTAATTGCTCTCGATGCCCTAGGCTTAGTACTTCTTGTAATTCTTGTGCATGTAGTTTTCTGTAAGAACTCATGCATCAATAACAATGGATTGATGGCTGTTTCATAATAAGAACAGAATATTCAAAGAGCAACATGCATGTCCATTGTTTTAGAAGGGTAGAGCAAGAGTTTAATATGGAATTGGTCCTCCATTATTCTCCATAACTGAGTTCTTAACTATGATATTTATGTTCATATTCCCAGAAATTACCCACTAATGACCAAATGAACATCAAAGAATTTATTAATATTTGTTAAATTTTTGAAAAAACTTCCATTTTGAGGATGTTTAGTTCTTGAAAAAAATCATGCAAATGCAAAGCATTTAACATTATAGATTTTGGTTTCTGCAGCCAACAGCTCACTAACAGAATAATGTTGGAACATTGACATCACGGATGATCATGAAAAAATGAGGTCATGTATATCCCTTAATTAATATTTGTATGTATTAAACTTTTAGTAAAATCAACATTGGTTAAATTCAAAAAATTGTTCCACTTTCACAAGCACTAACTTTCAATTAAATCATAATGTTCCAATTTCATTCTGATTGTTATTTTTAGTAAATAAAAGCATGTCCTAAGACATTAGATAAGTTTATGCAACCACTAATGATGTAAATGCTAATACGTCATAACGTTAACATTAGTTTTGTTAATGTTATTGTAAATGCTAAGTTTGGTGGACAGTATAAAGTTCTAGACCCTACAGCTCATTTTTATTGTTTAACGATATGAATATCACGTGCATAGCAATATGGCCTAAGAGTAATTACAGTTAGTGTGATTGAACAGAGCTCAAGCAGACAAAAAAAACATTATCCATTTATAAGTACATGTGATATTATGTTATTGTTAGTTAGTACTAGTAAAAGTATTACTTAACCAACACATACAACAATATTGTTATTAAGTATACCACCGAAGTTTAATGTCAAATGATACTTTCTGTGTGGAATTCTTGGTTGTTTCTTCTGAATAAAAACACTTGTTTTAGTAGTAGCATCAACAGAAGGCTTACTTGTGGATAGGGGTGGAATTCTATTGAACGGGTCGAGACGAAACGCGCTCCCTTGATCGGCCCAGCATCTCAGATTTTTTTTTTCATAAGCCCATCCGGCCTCGCGCGAAACGGTGAACACTTACTTACTTAAAGGGGAGTATCGTCATGCGATCAGAGCAAACTTTCAACAGGGCACGGAATGTCCTTGTTTAAGATGAACAGTGAATGGAAATTACTGGCTCATTTATGCAATAGCAATGGTAATATGAGCTTATCATGTGTTTTTTGGTTTTTGTCAGTGACTTTATCTAAAACCAGCACTCTGATTCCATGCCCTGTTGAATGTGATGCTATTCAACAGGGCATGGAATCGAAAAAATACTGGCTGATCTCTACAGCATTTATGGTAAAACGACTTTATCATGTGTGGATTAATGTTTAGTCACTGATGAGTTAATCTAAGACAAGCACTCAGATTCCATGTCCTGTTGATCGTGACGATACTGCCCTTTAACTTCTAGCGAGCGACAACACGTCTAGTGCGACGCGACAACACTTCTAATGCGACGCGACAACACTTATAGTGTGACGCGACAACACTTCTAGCGCGACGTGACAACACTTCTAGTGGGACGCGACAACACTTCTAGTGGGACGCGTGAACACTCTTCTTGCAATGTGATTGTGTCCTTTTTAGAACACCGTACGATTGTGCTTATCAAAAATTAGGACGCATCCATGACGACAGCTTCAAATTTTCAACTCTCCGCACTGCAGGGGGCCGCCTTGGTGTAGACTGTACGGTATACGGCGCCTATGTGCTACGGGTTGGTGTGCCGGTCCAGCGTGCCAGGTCCCCGGTTTCGGGTGTCAATACATTGTATGATATTGATTGTAGTATTGCAACTACAACTTTCACTCAGGTAATTCTATTGTTTTAGGTTTGCCCAGAAACCTACTGGTAGTACTATAATTTATAAAACAAGATTTTATTCATGGACATGTTTTGTTTTAATTTAAAAAAAAACATGACAAACATGGTAGCCTATAAAAATAAAATGCACCTGTTATACAGCCAGCTGTTTTTAACTTTTTTATTCAGACACAGGAAACAAAAAGCTTATCATCATTTTCCAATTAATTTTTTTTATATTGTTAGACCTGTCTGAATAAATTAAACCAAAAATAAACAAACTGAATAAAATTGTATCCTTATTATTTCTTTTAAAAAGATTGGAGGATGTACAAACGGCAAACTTGAATGACGAAAACCCTCCAAAAGATGGAACTGCAACATTTTGAAGGATAATCAGGTACAGTAGAATAAACAATTAAGAATGTTTTATTTATTTATTTATTATTTTTGGGTTCATTTGTTAAAGACTAAGAGTTTGGGGAGTAGCAACCAGAGTCGAGTACTTGTATTCCTAGTACTAGTAGTAATACATTTTTCTGTATTCATACTCATGAAAAGGTATATTTTAGAACTGTCGGCCACTTATTTGACTCAGTATCGTATTTAGATATTGAAGACAATTATCAAACAAATTACAGAATACTTGTAACTTAATGTACTTAAAGGCTGATAAATATTGACATGATTTTGTGTAACTTGACATGAAATGTTTTTACTTATTTTAAATTTCACTTATCTTTCTTTTGTAGGATGAATGGAATTAGTGGTAACTATTGATGCACACCAAGATAATGGATGACACTTCAGGGGTAGAATGTCGTATCCGACCGCCACTTTTTCTCATTCAATATAATCAATAAAGTAAACCTACCTACCTCGTAAGGTGGAGAACATATGGATGATGATGGACATATACTTCAAATTATTCCACAATATTTATTTCATGAAAAATCAGGCATTTTTTGATATACAATAACTTCCTCGGTCATGTCAGTCTGATCTTGCAAATTGTACATGCGCAGTGGCAACTATAATTAGGATCCTTCTATTTTCTGAAGGATTTTTTTTTAGATAGGAAATAAAGTCCGAAAACCATAATAAAAGTGGATTTTAAAGAGTTTTCGGTTTCTGTACCAACAAAAATCAATACAATTTTTAAACTGGTTGCAAAATAATTCCAAAAAGCCCTTAAAAAGTGGCAGTCGGATCTGACATTCTTTCCCACTTCAGAAACTCTCCATAGATGAGTGTCCAGGATGATTGAAATTAGTTGTAAACATTTACAAATTTAGTGACTGATAAAGTCTGATCAGAAAAATTATATTTTTAGAAAAAGATGTAAATGAAATAGTTGAAGCAGCATATTACAGAAATTACTTGCTGAATAGAGAAAATCAAGTTCTGTTTTCCTCTAAATGTATAATTATTAGTTCCACATCCCCATGATCCTAGGCCCTTTTTCTACAATAAAAATAATGAAAGTTATCAAAAGGATGATTAATTTGGTTAAATTCAAATGATTTAAGGAACAGTCGTTTTCTAGTAAGTGTATAGTTTATATTTGATCATAATAAATATGTTGCGCATTTGTAAGAATAAACGTAAAGATTGTCATGTTTTTGCTTTGAATGTTGTTTTACTGTACCCCTTAGTAAAATAAATTAAACGAGAATCAAAACTTTAACTGCTAGGTCATTAATAATAATCCGGGAAGTGATGCAAACAATTTGACATGATGGGTATGTGGTCTTTGCTGGTCGACTGTCAAAGAAAAAAACCAATGTATATTTATTTATAATAATTATTATTATGCAAAATAAATATTAATTTCATATGGGCCATTAAAATTTTCATGTTTGAAGTCTTGGCATGAAAATTTTAAGTATTAATTGAATTTTCACGGAATGGGTGCACCCTCGCGCCATTCATTTGCATGTCCCATATACTTTGTGTAGAGATCAAATTCCCATAGGGATTGCACGTGAACTTGACCTTCAAACCGCAAAATAGCGTGACGAGATTTTATCAGCAAGCAATAAAATAAATAGTTAGCTCTCTACTTATATATCCGTTTAATTAAAACAACATATGAATTGCAAATAGATGGATTCAACATATTTGGGAAAATCCGCTTAACTTGAGAACTTTGCCGATTTCAAAGGGTTCGTTTTGCAAAGTAAACAAACGTCAACACAAATCTGCATAGTGACGTCACAAACGCGCACTAATTAATGAAGTCACGCGTTAGGTTACGTAGTTGTTAACGCGCAAGCTCAAACCGGATCCCGGCGCCAGCGCGTCTGACCCCACGGTCTAATATGCTTCACCGGCAATTTATTCCACACAATGTAATTAATTAGCCTCAATTTCGCGGGAAAAGCTATCATGTGACTGTTAAATTAACTTTGTATATTCATAAAAAAATTCCATATTTAACTTGAAAACCAATCACAAGAAAGCAAATTGTAAACAATCCATATATATATTTGACCCACACACGTTCCCCTATACGCCCACGATGTATGAATGACGGTTCAAACACCTTATTAGCATACTTTTTAACTTTCGACAAAAGAGGGCGCACTTTTTCTAAAGGAAAACAGCCTGGCCGTGGCCGTGCGAATAAGATTATGAGATTTGTGTAAAATGTTATCCAAATAGGTACCCGGACCCATAGACCTTTATCAGGGGGCGCCATCTTGAAAACGAAAGCGAGGCTCCTAACCCATAACAACAATGGCGCACTACCATTGCTGTGTGCCGCTGTGCACAAATGACTCGCGATATGACCCTGAAAAGAAGCTGTCATTTCACTCCATTCCGATAGATATCAGCTGGAGAAAAGAATGGATTACGAAGATTCGCCGTGATGTTGGTACAAATTTCGAGGTATATGTTTTGTTCAGTATAAACCATGAAAACTTCCTGGTTTTTTTTGTCACGTCAACGTTAACGTTAATCAACGTAATGCCGGTGGTTTCGTGCATGGGGGCCCTGGCTGGATGAATACTTAAGTATTTTTGCTCCGGTCCACGCCACGGAGGGTATTATTCATTGCTTGCAAAGTTTTAATACAAATTTCAGTGAACAAATTTCAGTGAACATAACTAAAGTTGTTGTGCCACGGAGGGTATTATTCATTGCTTGCAAAGTTTTAATACAAATTTCAGTGAACAAATTTCAGTGAACATAACTAATGCTATGGTCCCACAGAGATTTCGACTCTCTAGATCGTGTTTCGTCAAGATTTTAGATTTTTTACAATTTTTTTTCGAGAAAAGTCGAAATAGTCTAAAGAGTCTAAAAAAAAATCGAAACTGTCGATATTTGTCGATATTTCTCGGAAAAAAAATCATTAATCGAAAATTATTAAACCTGACCAATATTTTTCGATAAAGTTTCGATCAAATTTATCGAAATTTTGTCGACATTTTATCGAAACTGTCGAAAATGAGATCGAAATAGTCTTAACAGTCTAAAAGTTCGAAAACCAGTCGAAATAAATCTAAACTCTCTAAATAGTCTAAACAATCGTTACAGTCGAAATAAAGCGGAACATTTTTCCAAATTTGTTAAAACAATCGAAAATTAATCGAAAAAAAATTAAAATCAATCTGAACAGTCTGAACAGTGATTTTGTCGAAATGCCAGTCGAAATGTTCTAAACAGTCGAAACTCGTCGAAATAAAATCGAAAATGAATCGAAATTGTCGAGAAAATACAAATAAAAAAAAATTCTCACGGAAAACAGATATTTTGTCGATATACGAGATTTTGACGAAATTATTAAAAATAACACCAAAAAAAAAGAATCGAAATATATTTCGACAGAAAGATCGAAATATTCCTGTGGGACCATAGCATAAAGTTGTTGTGCCACGGAGGGTATTATTCATTGCTTGCAAAGTTTTAATAAAAATTTCAGTGAACATAACTAAAGTTGTTGTGCCTCGACTCGTAGGCTATTTGCATTGAGATAATGTTTCACTTGTCATTTCAGTGGACAGTTAGTGTGTGTGGGGGGGGGGGGAGGGGCAAAGACAACAAATTTGGTGCAATGATAAAGTCTAACTACTAAACTAGATTTTACAATTTTTTGTTGCTGCAATTTTCTCTAAGCAACTATTTTTTTTAGCAATAGATCTGTTAGCTAATCAATGTCACTACTGTGAATGCTAATTGAATATTTTTGTTTGCTTTTTTTACATGCAGATAACAGATGCGACTAAAGTGTGTTCAGCCCATTTTAAGATTTTCGTAAAACACTGGCAGGCCTTCGGAAACTTAAACAAGGAGCAATCCCAACGATCTTCAGCTGGACATCTGGAAATAAAGACAGACCACCACCAAAGAAAAGACATGCAAGCCATGATTTCACTACTGGATTAGTATTTTATTTACTGAATCAACAAAATACTGAAGTGGTTGATTTTTGATTTTTTTTTTCTAATCATCAATAAATATCACTGAAATAATTTACTAAATTGCAGTCTGACTCGCACACATAATACAATTTTAGTGACTTTATATACATGCATTCTGATTAAAAAAAAAAATTATAAGAGACAATTTCTTTATCCTTCAATTTAAGATTGAACAAATGCAGCTACATGTTTCATGTGGGTCAATCAAATGAATAGACTTATTTGAATACACAGAATATCCACTAAATTCTTTGTAATATCTACAATGTTAAACTTGTATTATAAATGTCTGTTGTGCACTCATTATATGTTACGTACATGTACTATTTTTATCAATAAATATTTTGCATAATAATAAATAGTTGTAATTGAGCAATACCATTGAACAGTTTTTAAAAGTCTTTGAAGCCAGTAAGGTTGAGTGAGGGTCTGACCAAATCCGTTTTACTCCAAATCTCTCTCATTTTTCTAAAACATCAAAACGGTCTTCAAGGTGATCAATAATTATATTCAATATCACAATATACCATTATTTATTTATTCTTTAATAATGGCAATGCAAGTGAAATCATTTCAATATACCAATAACTTTCCCATAAATAATTTCCATTCTGTATTTTGTTATTTTATTTAGCAATGATGATACCGTATCTACTGATGCCTCAGCCACTGAGGCAACACTTCAGGCAGTGCAACAAGACCACAATTATGAAAGTTTGGTCACAACTGATGAGAAACTTGACCGTGCCAATTGTGCTGTTCGTCATCTTGAAGACCTTGTGGAGAAACGTGAGATAGAGAGATTTGGAGTTGACCGGATTTCACCAGACCCAATTTTATTTAACTTTTATACAGGCTTCAAAGACTCTGAAACTTTTAAGTCCGTATTTAAGAGCATTCCACCAACTGCTGAGAATATGATCAGATGGGGCCAAGTACAGAGAAACAAAGGTGCTGAAAGTGAAATACAGGGGTATGTGTTTAGAAATGAGTCGTTGCCTCTGATAGAACAATTTTTCCTTTTCTTATGTCGAATCAAAGTGGGACTTTTTGAGCAAGATTTGGCAGTTCGCTTTAATGTATCTCTGTCAACAGTGAGCAGAATTTGTATCACATGGGCAAATTTTTAGTATTTTATGTTGGGGTCACTTCAGATTTGGCCACCTTCAAATATTGTAAAGCAACACATGCCAGAATGTTTCAAAACTACATATCCTAACACCAGAGTTATTTTAGATTGCACTGAAGTGAAAGTACAAACTCCAATTTCAAAGGTTTTACATTCCGAGTCCTACTCAAACTACAAAAGCCACACTACTTTTAAGGGTCTTGTAGGAATAACTCCATGCGGTGCTGTGTCATTTGTAAGTGCTCTCTACACTGGTACAATTTCAGACCAGGATATAACCAGAAAGTCTGGAATACTTAATCTTTTTGACAGAGGTGACCAGATTATGGTGGATAAAGGTTTCTCCATTGATTAAATGCTGGAGTCCATTGGTTGCACACTAGTTATTCCTCCTTTTCTTCGTGATAAGGGTATATAATTATTATAATAATAATAATAATAATTAATAATAATAATTAATAAATATAATAATTTATTCATTTATATTGCGCAAATATCAATTATAAAATTTTCAAATGCGCATTACAATAGATAACTACTACAACTATAATGATGATAATAAAAACGAAACTATGTACAACTATCAATTAAATCTATTATAAAAGATATTAAAAAGCTAAATCAGAAAACTAGTAGTCGTCTTAATAATTAATAAATAATATAACAATAAAAAGAATAAAATTGTATATATATATAATGTATTTAAAAAGTTCTAAAAATGCAAGTGATGTTCCGAATTTCATTGGGGAGGTTGTTCCACAATTTCGGCGCCGCTACACTGAATGATCTGTCCCCCAATGTTACCATTGATTTGCCCTTAGGGGGCACAAGTACTATGCTGTCTTGTGAGCGTAAGTTATATCTAGTTGAATGTCTAATGGTAATAAGGTCTGAAATATATTGTGGGGAGAGCCCATGAATAGCTTTAAAAGTCATTAAAAGTATCTTAAAATAAACGCGCTGCTTCACAGGCAGCCAGTGCAGTGATCGCATAAGAGGCGTTATATGGCAGAACTTACTTTCCTTAAAAATTAGGCGCGCTGCTGCATTTTGAATCCTTTGAAGTTTCTGTAGCTGGTATGATGGTATGCCGTAAAATAAACTATTACAGTAGTCGAGCCTAGATGTGATAATTGCGTGGATAAGTGTCTCAGTGGCCTCCCTGGAGAGGTACCGTCTAATTCTTCTAAGGTTATATAAATAGTAAAACGCTGCTGAGCATGTCCGTCTGATATGAGGGTCAATTTACAGCACTTGAAGTTAGTTCAACACACCAAATTGCAAGATTACGCATGTACACATTGAGCGTGCTATCCGTAGAGTGAAAGAGTTTCATATATTTGATGGAGTGATTCCATTAGACTTAGCAGGTACGATGAATCAGATTTGGACAGTGTGTTGTCTTCTCACAAATTTTAGAGGACTATTATATTAAAAGTACTGTTTTGTTTTTATATCAGAGCAGACATTCAATACTGCATGAAAAAGCATCAAGTTTTGGAAATGGAGCTAAACTGGTCAATGAGATATACATGTGACATTGTTTCCATGAATTTGTGGGAAAAGGCCACTCTGGTTTGTCGGCCCTGTCACTGTGCTGGTGATGTCGGTTATAAATTGCAATCTGTAAAATATAAATAATAGGTTTTTAAGCAAACGTGCCTCAATAATTCCCTTCATACTGCTAAGGGAAATTACAGAAAACAAAACACATCGGGCAGCAAAAGACTCATTTTTGCAGAGCTGGTCACATTATGATCAGTAATGAATTAATAATTTTATAGCATCCTCACCTTATGTACAAATAAATTACAATAATTTAAATATAAAACTTTATTCTCATAGATTGTATTTTTCTGTAAAATATAATTTTGCACTGCTCTGGATAAATGGATTTAACTGGCAACAGTACCTTGACTATACTGTGGGATCATATACTCAAAGTAGAACCAATCCAGCTTTGCCTTCATTGTACTCCAGGTATCAGAGTTAAAATGAATCCTCTCTAGGTGTACATCTTCCTCACAATATACAAAAAAATCACACCATTTCATACCTGTCAAGGCCATTTGACCCATCACCTGGAAATAATACTCATGACTGTGTTTGAGCTTTCGCCCGTTTTCAACTTGAGTCAAGTATTTCACATCAGTGACTGATTTAGACATTGGACATTTTATTTCTAGCAAGCCAAACTCGGTAGTTTCAGTTGGGTCATACACTCCCCTATCTGGTGATGTACCTAAGTAAGAGCATGATGGATTGATAGGTAAAACTGGTAGCTTTGCATGGTGAGGATGATAAGTAAGACTAATTGCGGTGACACCATGTGGAATCTCAATTGAGTAGTAATTAGTTTTGAAAAGAACTGGTGGTACAACTCGACGTTTCGATCAGTATGCTCTGATCGTCCTCAGGAGAATGTCCTGAGGACGATCAGAGCATACTGATCGAAACGTCGAGTTGTACCACCAGTTCTTTTCAGAACTAATTACTACTCAATTGAGATTCCACATGGTGTCACCGCAATTAGTCTTACTTATGATGGATTGACGACAAAACCAGTCTCGTATATGTTATTGCCTGTGAGTGTTGCATATGACTCTGCAGCCTTGGGCTCTAAATCTATTCCCCTCTGCATTGGCTGTGTCGTTATTTGTTTACCTGATGCAAGTCTTTTTGCCAGTGAAGCAAATTCCCCTTTTCTACTACAAACTGACTTGAATTTTGATAAGGTAACCCTGAATTTTCGGATTTTATACCACCCTTTGCATTTTGACTGAGCTCTTGTTAGCTTTTCATACTCTACAGATTGCTCTCTAATTATTAGAGTTCCCTGCAAAAAGTCGATTTGAGATAAAGTTAACACAGTACTGTAATTGGACTGTATCTCACACACTAAAAAATAAAGGTGCAAATGTCCACCTTTTGGGGTGCTAACAAATGCAACACCACGAGCACCCTTTAGGGTGCATATTTGCACCCAAAAAATGGGGTGCAAGTTTGCACCCCATGTAAAGGTTCAAATACTCACCTTTGAGGTTCAACTATGCACCTTTCAAGGGTTCAAATTTGGACCCTTGTTGTTCATAAGGTGCAAATATGCTCCTTTAATTCACTGGCTGGGGTTCAAACGGGCACCTCCGGGGGTTCAAACGGGCACCTCCGGGGGTTCAAACGGGCACCTCCGGGGGTTCAAATGAACACCCTCATTTTACATAAGGTGCAATATTGATCCTCCAATTAATCTGGAAAATGCTCCGTTTGGTTAAATTGTGCATCGTATGGGTACATATTAGTATCTTGGATTCAAAATTAAACCGATAGGTGTAAAATACACAAAACAAATTATACATTTCATTGCAGTTACAATTACTCTATCCAAAAACGTGTCGCAAAGACATTTAATGCACTGAAAGGTATTCAAAATATCAATTTATCACACTATTTTAAAAACCTGTATCATGACGTTTTTGTAGCAACATTCTTTAAAATAGCAAAAAATAAAATGACATTCGGCAGGGGTCATTATCGGTATAAATAAATTCTGACGGGCCTGACCCCCCCCCTGGTACTAATGACATTTTAGTATCATAATGAGGCATGGTTCATCATATTCACAAGCTTGTAAAGCGTACGCTAGGTGGGGATTAGCACCAAATGTACCCTTTTAAAAACTGAGAAAAATGTTATATTTCTCGTCATGCGGTGTACATGTGAATCTAAGGCCTATCCTTGAAATAATCCGTAGCCAATCAGGAGCACTCTAAGAGTGTGTGGATGGGGGGGGGGGTTTGTGGGGGGTGGTGGGGGAGGAGTGGGGTTCAAAAGAGTGTCTCTTTACGCTTGTGAAAATGTTGAACCATCCCTAAAAGTAAACTGCACTTTGAATGAATATTTAAAGGTATACAGAAATAGGAAATGTCAAAGATGTAAAAATCTTAAATTAATACTTAATACATAATCAATAAAGAAACAAATATTTTTTGTATCCGAGTGATTAATTTTGCCCCAGACGTTGAAAAAGTCTACGCACACCCTGCCCATAAAAATTCTCCCTTTTAGCGAACCCGATCACAGTGTCTACAGGTGACGTCAATTCCAGAACAAATCAGCAGTGACTGCCGACACAGCGCATATGCTATACACACTAAAGATTCCGAACAAGACATTAACAATGAAGAGCAGAAAACATGGCCAAACGAAAGAATTTGCATTGAAAGCTAAAGGGGGCTTAAACGTACATTATGTTAGTGTGTATAGCATATGCACTGTGCCGGCAGTCACTGCTGATTTGTTCTGGACATGACGTCACCTGCGTGCACTGTGATCGGGTTCGCTAAAAGGGAGAATTTTTATGGGCGGGGTGTGCGTGGAATTTTTTTCAACGTCTGGGGCAAAATTAATCACTTGGATACAAATATATATTTCTTTATTGATTATGTATTAAGTATTAATTTAAGAATATTTTAAAATCTTTTCCATTTCCTATTTATGTATACCTTTAACAATACATGTACCCGTATACATTAGCAGGATTAACAGTTATGTGTTAACTGAATGGCAAGAATGTTAACAGCTGTCTTTGAAGACTATGTACAATATTGTTATAAAAGTCACCTAGAGTTGCCCAAAAATATTATAATAAGACTGATAATAATCCGAGTACTAAACAGATGGAAAAGGGGCAAAATAGACTTTGCAATTCATAATTAATAAGAGTGTTCTTTATGAAAAGTCTACTATATTTAGGCAATTGGATGTGCATGCAGTGGCTAATAAATTTATAGTTGTATTGTAAACATGTTTGAGGTAATGTCTAAAAATACAAACGTAGTATCTGTTAACTTTTAAACCCCCCCCCCAAAAAAAGTCAGTTGAAACATGCATTCTCAAATTACAATATGATAGCATTACATGTACCTGATGTTTATGGGTCATTCCTGTTTGCAGGGGTCCAATAGTGACATATGACCAAAATTTCAAAATTGATTAACCTTAACATTTTGTTCAAATATAGAGAAATGTTTGTTTTTTTTAAATTCAAATGAATTGCTCAGTTAAATTATCCAGAAAAGTGTGTGGTGCCAACAACTGCAATTTATCGCGCATAACTGGGACACCAAAAGCACCTTTTTACCTCAACAATGCGAACATTTTAAATCTTAAAAAGCTTGATTTTAAGCATATTTTGCACTAAAATGAACTTTTTAAACTTGAAACTCATTAGATGTTCCTTTTCCATAATAAATGGGTTCAGATCACTGAACTGTTCACTTAGCGTTTTGCTTCATGTTTTTACTGTATACATGAGTGAATTTTTACAATTCTGACTGTCGCGCACAACTGGGACACAAACAAGTCCTTCAAATAAGTCCTTCAAATCAAGGATGCTATATAAGGTAATTATACATGGTGTTAAAACTACTTAGATACTTTTAATCCCTAATAAAAGGTTTTTTAGATGAAAACTAGAGGCTTTAGGAATGTTGTTGATTGTAATAAATGTTCGTTTCTATCAGTTACTTAACATAAGTCTGAAAACTGACTAGGTTGCCAAACTAGTCCTGTTGAACAAATCATAAATTATTAATTTGATTAACAAAACGCTGCACTTTGACCGGTGGTGTTATATCTCTTCCCAATGCCGCAATATACTGTTGGTAGTACACCAAAGTGTTCCTCACTGGCTTGGGGTACTCAACCTCATACAAATAGTATGACGCAAACATAACCGCCAAGCCCATGACTACATTAGATGGCGAACAGACACAGACCCCATCAAGCAATACTTGCATGTCTGCCGTCTTGAAAACATCTCCTTTCAGGACCAAGCAGGGAGTAGATGCAATTGGGTCCTGTAACAAACACCAAATTACACACAATTATCACATGGCCAACAATACATTTTTTTACTGGTTTTCTAAACGATTTCATGCCAACACAAATAATTCAGAAGATGGTTTGTATTTGTTGAGTTATATATTTTTTTTAGCCAACTAGCCATATTTGAACAGACTTCAGTTAATTTTTTTGTTCATATGACAATCTCTCAGAGCCATATTACCACCGATAGTCATTAAAGTCATGAGGTCTCACCGTTGATTCATTAACCAACAAGATCCCAGTTAACAGTCCAAACAATTCACAAATGGTATCGAATTGACAGGGAATGACTGTTTGTGTGATCAGACTGAGATATGGTGGGATTCACGAGGGTGTGATTAAAAATGGGTTTATTTTCATATTAACCATGTGCAGAGTGGTTAAATTATGGAAACTGATGTAAATACTTCCCCTAAGTATTTAAATTGTTGATTTCCCATGATGTTGAACCAAGCTGTATACTCAGTGATTTCCAAGACACTGTGAGAATGTTTTTTTTTTGGGCAGGCTTGCTTGGATGGGTTCGAACCCATGAACTCTTGTCTGCATGCATGGTTACTAAAATATTAAACAGTTTTTTTTTTTACATGTAGTTACCGTATCAGTGCAGTAAATGTAGTCTGGTTTTTCCCCCATCAAAATTGGAATGAGCAAGCAGCATGCTGTGATGGTCAGTTCTGAAATATATCAAACAAAGAACGAACAATATAACAATAGAGGTCACACAAATATCCAAACTCTCTGGAGTAAATTGGGAACTGCAATTTACCTTTTATTTCCTTTTCCTCTGTGCTGTCAGCAACCAATGCTCTGTATGTCTCCAGCAGACCATGACATGGCTTCATCTTGCTGCCTAACTGCAATATTGCATCGCTGAATGTATGCATTGTGCACCTCAAACGCAAGTAGATGTTTTTGGCACCAAACGACACCTCCACTTCTTTCAGGATCTGAATTTGGGAAAAAATAAACTATGAGTGAAGAATTGATAAATCGCATAATATATGAGGAATATGTTTTAGCCTTAATTGAATCTTTCTGGACAGTAACATTCAATTTGATTGAACAATATTACTTTATATTTTCTAGGAATTATTATACAGATATATGACTGCAATGCAGGTGATTGGCACTCTTCAGTACTTTTCACAGTAAATAGTAATTTGACAGCTAGAGCAGTGCAAGCGGCACACCATTTGGAATATTCCTATATATACGACGTTATTCCAAAAATGTCCACATCCATACAATTGTGAAATAAATCCTGCTAATTACCCGACTTTCCTGCCTCAGAACAGGAAAGTGTTCTAGGACGTCCCTCACTGGGTGTTCCGCAATGAATGTCGTGCGATAGGCCCGGGTTCTCCCTAGTTTGTCGGCTATGACGTCCTGGTCAGGGTTCCTCCTCTTTGCCAGTTCCTTCAAATCATCCACATGCTTCTTGATGCTATTTGCATCTTCTCCCATCACAGTATCCTAAGGTACAAAATAAAAATAGAATAAATTTAAATATAGCCCAAATAACATTAACCCTCCTATTTGACGATACAAACCCTTTTTTTTCATATACCAAAACACCCATAGCGTATACACACACACCACAAATCCATACTTTGCAATTCTACAACAAACCTTGTGGCAAACCATGCAGATGGTTTGTGTAGTAACTATGTTTCACTGTGATGTACAATGTACATCTATGCCGAATGGTTTTGTGTGGGTAAATAAACTTTCTTGTTTGGAAATCATAATACCTTGATCACATAACGCTTGACGTGTTTCACTGCCTGTTCAGCATTGTGTGCAGAAGGTGCTGCTTCCTTGGGGTGTCCAAACGTTCGTTTTCTTTTCAGGACATCTTCGTTAGTAGTCAGAGGCGCCCTTTCGTGTTTAAACTTATTTTTCAGCGATTCCTTCCATGTGTCCTGTGAATAAGGCAAGAAAATGCAATAGTGAATGTTGGTGAAGCAATACACTCAGAAAGGGGGGGGGGGACACCTTTTAATAAATGCGCATGTATCAGTTTAGGTGTACCCTTTTCGATGACACTCCTTATGAATTTCACTTTATAAGCACCATTAATAAATACCTTGGACAGTTTATAGATTCTGATTGGTCGAGACCCGATCACGTGGGGGTGTATTAATGTGTGATATGAAGACCGGCTTTGAAAACTAGCGAATAAATGGCCCCTGAACCAGCATATATCGTGTAGGCCTACAACTAGTGTTTGCGCATTTCGCTGTAACCCAAGTTGGTGCGACTTGGTTTAATTTGAGAGTTGGCACTGCGTGGACACGCGCTGAAATTTATCAATTTCGAGGTAACAGGTGTGCGCATATAAACCCATATTTCCATATATGGTGTTTACATTCAGAGCTCATAGTTGACAGTCTGGTTCTAAACCATGTGTTATTGGTGCATATAAAAGAGATAAGGTACCACACAAACTAGACTAGGTAAAATGTGGCCCTTGAACACGAGTACAAAATATATCGACAACTTTGACGGTTTTAACCGTTTCACCTTGGTTGGTGGCTGGCCGTTGTTAATGGACCTCGCCTTCAGCTCGGCCCATTAACAGCGGCCAGCCACCAACCCGGTCATTACCACATAGTGAAGACCGGGTCCACACACTTAATCCCCAATTCAAACATTGTTTTTGATAAATGACCACTATATTATTATCAATAGATGATCCAGTATGGTACATGATGCTTAAAATAACATGGCTTTGGTGACTGCAAATGTTTAAATTGGCCTATTGGATCAACATTTTTTAAGCATATGCATATTTCATAAAGACACCCTAAAAAGTGTATACGTAGGTAAACATGTTTAGTCCAAAGTGTACGCTTTGAAACACTTGTATATAAAACTCACATATCCTGCTGAATTTCCAGCTTTGTCTTTTAGCATCGGATACTTGGTCACAAGTGCTCTGGCTGCATCATTATACTGAGCTGATGACGGGTATCTATAAACAAAAAGTGTGAACTGGTGATGCCTGATTAAATAAATGTTGGCAACTCTTTCCTTTCTTCCTTGAATTCATTTGTTCCCCTTTGACTGTAAATTGTGCGCATGCCATTAACAGGGTGTTGAAAGGGTTAAAGTATTCATAAATAGTTGTTGACAATCATACTTGTCATAACTGCATATTCAGAAAATGTATTGATCAAGCTGGGGACATTAAATGTTATGCACAGTATATTTACTGGAAAAGAAGGCACTTATTTCACAACGGTTTCTGAGCTCTGCATACATGTACTTTATTTGTTTTTCTAATTGTACTGATAAATTCTCTCCATTCTGAATGTATTTACGCACGCTGTATGTTCATGTATGATACACTCCTCCCTCCCTCCCTCCCCATGTGCAGGGGAAAATTTCAAAAATGTTGATTTGATAGGGATGACCCACAACCAACTTCAATACAACTGTACATGTATTGCATGGAAAGTATGAAGTATACATAATTTCTGATTTACTCACAGTGTATATTTAATCATTTCTTCAAACGAAGCTTGTACGATTTTCTTTGAATATCGTCGGGAAAACACAGATTTGTCCTCTTTCTTCAGTAGAGCTTCAACATCATGTGGCAAAGCTGGCACACGATAAGATGAAGGCCACTTGGGCTTAGCAGTATGAACTGTCTCAGATTCAGCGGAATAATCTCTGAAAATCAATGGATTTAATTGCAATATGAAAACCAAGTCACTTTAATCATCATAGCAACATCACTTGCAGTTAAGTGCGAGTCCAGCAAGTCGTTATTGAACAAATGCCATACCAGTTCACAACTAGATGTGAGTGCCTTAACCCTAACCCCCTGAGCATTGTTTTTAAACAAAAGATGTTCGTGTATCAATTCCACTGCCACCATCGCAAATTCTTGTCAACAACAGCAGCTTCTTTAACATATGAATGCATCAGGAAGGTATAGTCGAATAAATAATGATTTTAACAGTGCATGTTTGTATGGTTGCCGATTAGCGTAACAATGGGATCTATACAAAAGGAAAAGTACGCACGTAGCAGTGGCAGCGTGTACAAACGGCATGCTTGAATGGAGCGGTTTTCATACTGCTAGTGGCACGGTATAAATCTAGCTGCGCCGTCACTAAGTGATCAACTTTACCATAATAGACATTTCTTACCCATCCTCAGATGAAACAGATTGACACCCTTCCATGAGTTTGCTCTGTACTTTTGTGCTGTCCTGTGGTTTCTCAGCTTCCATCACTACTCTGAGCTTAGACATTGTTGGTGGGAGGTCTTTGTCATCTATATCTAGCCAGTCATCCCAGTCACCATTATACACTTGAATTGTTTTGATTGAATTCCCATCAACATCAAATAGTTCTGTGATTTTATTCGTCAAAGTATTCAATGTAGAATTTTCCTCAATCGTTACAGGTTTTTTGAATATACCACAGGTTATATGGTACCGATGCATCATGCTGTCGTGTACAGATTGATAATATCTGTATCTGGGGGATGTTGAGTATATAACTGTCTGAAAATGAGACAAAGATGTAATGCAGAGTGTAAGGATTGATGCTAGTGCAGCACTGAAGAATGATGACCAAACACTCGGTGAAAAACTGCATACTGTAATTTTAAATTTGCTAGACAAAATTCACATATTGCTATGCAAATTTTTTTGCATTGCAGTTTTGCTCTGCAAAATTTTCAAACAAAGTCGTTCCTTGACACAACAACACTGACAAGTCAAACTTTACATTGCCTGTATTTAACAGACACCATGGATTTACCTGCAACCTCATACAGGTCCAAACACTGAAAACCTATTCCATTGTTAGCTCGGAAAACATGCCACTGACAAGTTGCTGCCACCTCATATGCATGGTAGTGATGATTGAAAGAAGTTGTTCTGTAGGACTTTGTACAAATAAACCATTCAGTATTGTGTCTTAAGACATATTTCACTTTACCAAATACAGGAATTTCCTCCTCGTGCACAATATCAGTGATAACAACATCACCTACTGAATAGCTAACTGCTTCGATGTTAACTGACTTAGTTTTCCAGAATGAAATTATTTCATCTCTCTGTTCACCGTCATGTATACAATCATTCAGCCTACCCTGTAAATTCTGAGGCAACTCTTCCAACATAATCTCCGTACAATCGTACAATGTACCCTCGCAGTAAAGCAACGCTTCAGCACTGAACTGCCAACATTGCAAATATTGATGCCGTGATGCCAATGATAAAGCAACATTTCTGAAATTTCGAACAACAGCAGCTATTCTTTTGAAATACTGGTGTTTTGCCTCAAATCTCATACACCAGAAATTACGCAATGGTCCAAATTCTTCCATCATTCTATAATAGTGTGTCAAGTAATGTAACTTGCATGGGAAGCTATCCGGCGACAACTCGGCAAATAAATCATTGTGATCGATTACCAATTTCTGCAAGTATGGCAGCCAAGATTTTCTTACAACTGGAGCTAAACAAATGTCAACTATTTCTCTGCAGATCAAGTATAGTTCCCATACTTTATTGCCCTCTGGCACAAAAGTTCCGAATATGAAGGAAAGCATACGGAACAAGCACTGCTTCTGTGACGCCGAACCAGGAATATTGTCATTTTGCCGGAGTGTCCTGACCGATATAGGAACAGGTTTATTTACAGTATCATTCTTCCCATACCGGAAAGTCTTCATTTCTCTGTTGACTTGTTCATAAGTTAATATTCTCTCACTGACCAAGTGCCTCAAAACAAGTTTCACAACAGCAGGAATAATTCCCTCGAGAATGTCATGCATCGCATCTGGTGGCAAACATTTAGTCACATCAAAGCACTTTAATTGATCAAATGCACATGGACCATTAACACCATATATTGAGGAGTTATTCACATCGGCAAGAACAGCATCAAGGTGATAAGCATGAACTTCACGTGTCCTTTGTACAAAATGAACTTCATCAAAACGAAGACGGATTGCCTCTTTCCTTGCCATGCAGAAACGACAAATGCGCCCCGAGCCAAAACTAGTACAAAATCCACCAACCAAATGACTAGACAAATTATCAGCACATAAGGCTATTACTCCCCCTAGACGATGATAATGATGTCCATTAACCACTATGGTAATGCCATCTGTCTCCAATCTTTTCAAGTCTGCAATCAAAGGTTCCAATATGTCATTATATCCATACTTTTGCACATGTTTGTATTTGACTAAGAGTGCAAGGTGAATATTTTTCAAAGTAGATCTGTACTTGGATTCAACATTTTCAATTACATAATAAAATGCTGCCAACTTCTGCTGACCTTTCTTTGCCCCCAAAGGATTCACAACCTCAAACTCATCAACATACAACATTATCCTCATGGCATCAGGATGAAATTGAAAGAACTCATTATTGGCAAAGTTAATACCACATGAGTAACCCACTAACAGATCTGGATCCATTCTTCCTGGTGGTGCTTGATTTATGCTGGTCCAGACATCATTTTGACCAAGGTATTTTTTCAACACTTCAAGCATGGGAACATACTGATAAGTATGTTTAACTTTATTTCCGTTCACCATTTCTTCACCAAGGACATATTCCTGTGGCTCAGTTAGATCCAAATCAGAGACGCAGTATTTATTTACCAGGTATTCAGATTCTAAGGAGCTAAATGCCAAATCTATACCACCTACATGTAAGCCCTGTGCTTCATCAACTCCATCATGTAGCTGTCCTTGAACATTGTTAATTGGTGGACAGAAGGACATCATAAGAGTCTTCACATTATCAAAAATATCATGGACGACGTTTTTGGGGAGGATATGACTTTCTCTTGTTTTCAGCATGAACATTGCCAAATGACGTTTCAACATTTCTGCAGTAGGCCGAGGGCCCTCAATTTCAGCTGGCACATCAACCTCATTATCTGACTCGGCATCAACTACTTCTTCCTGAACACCACCTTCATTCTCATCTTCTAGTAAAGCATTTTGTGGGTCACCTTCAACAACCAATCCTAGTGCATTTCTGTGTTTGCGATATATATGATTGCGATAGGAAGAAAACTTGACAAAACCACGACTACAATTTCTAATGTTACATGTCACACTGAAATCCGGATCGTGTTGATGAATTAAACTCATGTGGTTAAGCAACCTCTTAAGATTTTGCATGGTACGACCACAAGCTGGGCATTTGAATGTTCCAACATTTTGCAACCGTCTCCCACGCCGAACTACTTCATTCATCATGTTCATTAGACTACAGACCTAGTCCTAGCCTATTCAACTTGACCTACCGACAGGCTTGATTTGATTTTGGAAGTCAGAAGAAAATCAATTATTACGTTGGTGTAGCATATAATGCATGGTTGATGTAAGCATAGCTCCAATTATTGTTTGACAATAGGTATAGGTCTATAGTATTTGGGCGTACATGTAGGCCTATGCCTACTTGAATTAAAAAATAACACTAGGGCCTAATTAAAATAAAATAAAATTAACACCGTTAGGCTTAACGACGTGTTAGGCCTAGCTAGGCCTAAATGCAATTGCCAATCCACATGTGATCAAAACAGTCGGCCGTCAGTCGTTACACTGAGTTTAATAAGTTACAATAAAACTTTGAAAGTGAAACAAACAAAAATCAAATGCATATGATAGTCAAAATACGAAATGTTGGTGAAAACGTGTGATAATCATGATAATTCAGAATCAAACGTCATGCATCATCATGTGTAAGTGTAACGTTAAACTAGTAAAGGTCCACATGTGGTCCGAGTCGGCATGGTCAGCCAGGGGAGAGCTAACGTTAGTGAGATCTGATTTGGCTAAAGGCATACTTACATTCTTATACGACTGTCTAAGCTTGTTACAGACGACAACGGGACCAACAATGCTTCCACTCGAGTAGTTTGAATAAGAGAGACACGCAAAGAAACCACCAAAATTACAAGTTTCAGCGCCTTTATCATGGAATGACGACTGTCTACTGCCACGGCTTTGGGAAAAATGGCGGCTTGAATGGAATTTTTGTTGAATAAACCCGCCGCGCGCACGCGCAATGTGAACATGAGGCGAAAACAAATTATTGTTTGTCGTCACAAGAAAAAAAATAGGGTCGGTTGTCGGACTTTTTTTGTAATGAATCATACAATTACATGTACATACATTTTTAGGCACAAATGAATACAATATGAAAATATAGGCCTAGCTTCTGGATGAAGAAAATCACTAGTCGGTCGGCAGATTACATTTTATTTTTTTGATTTTGAAAAAAATACACCTATTTTTAGGGTCAGTCGGGTTATGGGAAAACAAGCATTAATTTTTTGTGTGCCTTAGCGTGCGCCCCCACCCGGCCTAGCCATGCCATGCCATGCGGCGGCTATTATATCATGCGTGCGCGTCCAATCGATGATGACCTTGCATTGAATCACACTGAACCAAACACGGATCAGCTACAAGCACGTGTAATGACGTAATAATGCAAATTCATAAGCAAAGAAAAAGCAACATTTCGCAATCGTCGACCAGTCATTGCTTATGAGCTTAGAATTAGGTGTGTGGTTTTCGGCCGATATTTCCTGTTTATTACAAGATATGGACTCATTTGGAGAATCGGAAGAGATTTACTGGGGAAATCATTAAGGAAAAATAAGGTTCAATACAAAATAAATGATCCACAAAACACGACGAAATTTCTAAGTTCAACGTTTGTCCTAAATTAATACGATCCTAAATTAAAACTGCGAGCGGCCGTGTTCGGGACTCAGAAACTCGCAGTGTTTAGCTAGCTCCGTGATGTAAAACACAGTTGCATCTGGGCCGTGTTAACATGGCGGCCACGGTCAGCAAACCACGCATGAGCAAAGTGGCGACTAGGATTGAGATGTACATGTACAATTACATGTACAATTACATGTACAATTACATGTACAATTACATGGACATGGACATGGACATGGACATGGACATGGACATGTATATCTCGAACCTGTATATTTGTGCATGGACATGCACATGTAGCCCACAGTATATTGTGGGCTACAACAGTAATCAAGATACAGTATATTGTGGGCTACAACAGTAATCAAGATACTGCATGTTGTGGGCTACATGTGCACGTGTAGTCGGACACTCGATGAAAGTGACATTGTTTGTGCATAAACCATTGGTACGGGTGGTCACAGGTCGTGTACACTGACTACGTGTGCTTCTGTTGTACGACGACCGATAAGCATCTATCCCTTATTGAGGTTTGTGCACAAACCATCCCAAACAGTCCAATACGACATGTACGAGTGTCCAACTAAATTACATTATGTGTGAATAATGCAGTATTTTGCTGCGTTGTTATCATACAGTCATGATATACGTCATTCCTTTAAATTAACCTCCAATTGTGGGCTTTATTTAACAGTAGTCCTAAGCCTAGGGCCTACTTTACATAATTGTTAAATGAATTTTGCCACATTAATATAATGAAACTTGAAACTTTACAAAACTACGGTTACAAAATAAGCCAAAACTCCCTGCTCATCAGTATGCATACACTAATGTGACACAATCCGATCGAGATTTGGATCCGTATCAATGGTCAATGGTCATGACGACCATGATATATGAAACTATCAGATGAGGAATATTTAAGATATTTCATTTCTATATGCTCACGTGCGTCCTTGGTCCAATAAAATAAACAGATTAAAAACATGTTAGCTATGTCTCATTTAATGATTAGCGATTAGCTATTCAAATAATCTATGTAACGCTATCTATACAACATAAAAATATATGTAACGCAAATATGCACAGAAACTATTTCCAAAAGGTGCAGTTTTGCACCTTCAACTTCACTCCATTTTCGTATATCTTCAAAGAGGTGCAAAGTTGCACCTTTTTCATACAAAAATGAACTTTGCACCTTTTTTTAGAGAAAGGTGCGACTTTGTACCTTTTTTAGTGGGTCTGCACCTTCTTTGCACCTTTAGTTTTTAGTGTGTATCATACCCAACCTAGGTGTCTATAGTGCTGAGAATCGTGAGACACAAGGTTCAAGTGCATCAGTTGGTTCATTTCCAACCAGTCCTTGTCTTCCTGTAAGCCATGGTTCATCTACTTTGTCATGTAATTCTTCACCTATCACACCCAACCTAGGTGTCTATAGTGCTGAGAATCGTGAGACACAAGGTTCAAGTGCATCAGTTGGTTCATTTCCAACCAGTCCTTGTCTTCCTGTAAGCCAGGGTTCATCTACTTTGTCATGTAATTCTTCACCTATCATACCCAACCTAGGTGTCTATAGTGCTGAGAATCGTGAGACACAAGGTTCAAGTGCATCAGTTGGTTCATTTCCAACCAGTCCTTGTCTTCCTGTAAGCCAGGGTTCATCTACTTTGTCATGTAATTCTTCACGTATCATACCCAACCTAGGTGTCTATAGTGCTGAGAATCGTGAGACACAAGGTTCAAGTGCATCAGCTGGTTCATTTCCAACTAGTCCTTGTCTTCCTGTAAGCCATGGTTCATCTACTTTGTCATGTAATACTTCACCTATCACACCCAACCTAGGTGTCTATAGTGCTGAGAATCATGAGACACAAGGTTCAAGTGCATCAGTTGGTTCATTTCCAACCAGTCCTTGTCTTCCTGTAAGCATGGTTCATCTACTTTGTCATGTAATTCTTCACCTATCACACCCAACCTAGGTGTCTATAGTGCTCAGAATCGTGAGACACAAGGTTCAAGTGCATCAGTTGGTTCATTTCCAAACAGTCCTTGTCTTCCTGTAACCATGGTTCATCTACTTTGTCATGTAATTATTCACCTATCACACCCAACCTAGGTGTCTATAGTGCTGAGAATCGTGAGACACAAGGTTCAAGTGCATCAGCTGGTTCATTTCCAACCAGTCCTTGTCTTCCTGTAAGCCAGGGTTCATCTACTTTGTCATGTAATTCTTCACCTATCATATCCAACCTAGGTGTCTATAGTGCTGAGAATCGTGAGACACAAGGTTCAAGTGCATCAGTTGGTTCATTTCCAACCAGTCCTTGTCTTCCCGTAAGCCAGGGTTCATCTACTTTGTCATGTAATTCTTCACCTATCACACCCAACCTAGGTGTCTATAGTGCTGAGAATCGTGAGACACAAGGTTCAAGTGCATCAGTTGGTTCATTTCCAACCAGTCCTTGTCTTCCCGTAAGCCAGGGTTCATCTACTTTGTCATGTAATTCTTCACCTATCACACCCAACCTAGGTGTCTATAGTGCTGAGAATCGTGAGACACAAGGTTCAAGTGCATCAGCTGGTTCATTTCCAACCAGTCCTTGTCTTCCTGTAAGCCAGGGTTCATCTACTTTGTCATGTAATTCTTCACCTATCACACCCAACCTAGGTGTCTATAGTGCTGAGAATCGTGAGACACAAGGTTCAAGTGCATCAGCTGGTTCATTTCCAACCAGTCCTTGTCTTCCTGTAAGCCAGGGTTCATCTACTTTGTCATGTAATTCTTCACCTATCACACCCAACCTAGGTGTCTATAGTGCTGAGAATCATGAGACACAAGGTTCAAGTGCATCAGTTGGTTCATTTCCAACCAGTCCTTGTCTTCCTGTAAGCATGGTTCATCTACTTTGTCATGTAATTCTTCACCTATCACACCCAACCTAGGTGTCTATAGTGCTGAGAATCGTGAGACACAAGGTTCAAGTGCATCAGTTGGTTCATTTCCAACCAGTCCTTGTCTTCCTGTAAGCCAGGGTTCATCTACTTTGTCATGTAATTCTTCACCTAGGTGTCTATAGTGCTGATCGAAACGCCGAGTTGTAATCTCCAGTTCTTTTCAGAACTCAATAGAGAATTTCACATGTGTCAACGCAATTAGTCTTACTTACCCTCTTTACCATGCAAAGCTACAAGTTTTACTTATCTTTAATACTTACATTCATTGATAGAATGGGTTATGGAAGATCTTACTGTGTTTTGTTTCTCCAAAATGTATTTTAAATTGGAAAAAGTGTAATAGTTTGTAGCTGTGAAAGTTTCAGCTCAATAGATTTAAAAGTTTTTGAAACCAAAAATTAATTTACTGTTTTTGGTATTAGATTAGATTAGATTAGATAAAACTTTATTGTCCCTCACGGGGAAATTAAAATGGCCTTTACAATACAATACAATACAATACAAACGATAAGTAGATACAAAGAAAGACTAGACAGATGTTTGTTGAATGCCAAACCGTACATTGAATTTTTATAAAAAGAATACCGGATGGTAACCTTTTTCAGATTGTTAAAGCTTACTTGGTTGTTAGATGGTAATGGTCCCAGTTAACTCTGCTGTAATTTCTAGAAAAGTGTCATTTATCAGTGAAACATTCACAATCTGAATTGGATCATCGGATGGTGATACATTTCCACATGTTTAGAATAAAAGTGGTTGGTTGGTTTAACTCCTTTTTAAAAGTATGGATGCATTTATATAAATGTTTATCAAAGGTGTACATTCCTTAATGTTTATGAAAGGCCCTATACACTATTGGTAATATCGACGAACAAAAATTATCACAGCTTTACATAATACTTACTTGGTGTCAAAGGTGATAATGGTATCAAACATCATTTGAAATATTTTTCTCTCGGGTGCTTTCATTTTAGTAAAATTGTTGAAATGCTTTCCAAAATGATTTTCTGTCATGAAAATAAATACAAATAATCTGAATGCATTTTCATTTTTTTCTCATGAATGACACCATGTAAAAAGCGGTTACTTTTACAGGTTGTATAGTTGATACAGAGAAAGTAAGGGTACTTTTAGATGCATTTTTACAACATTACCAATGATTACTTCCCTTAATATGGACATTTCTTTCCAAAAAAAATTGAAATATTTAAAATGCATTTGCCACAAGACGGTCTCTATCAATATTCCCTTGAATATTAGCTGGTCCGTCATAGTCTGGTACTTCTACGATGTCAAGTTGGTGTTGTCTTTCGAAATAGGGGTCATTTATAACCTTGGAGATATTAAACAAAACAATGCTAGCTACTATAACAGGCCCATTCGTCTGCTCTATAACTACTCTTCCATGGCGATGACCACTGTAGTACATAAAAGAAAAACATAATTCATGTATATTTTGTAATTTTAATTGTATATGTTTGGTAAAAGTGTGTAAATAATGTTGATATTGCTATTTATTTATTAAGAATATCTTATTTGATGAAATTAAAATAAATTATGTTTAAATGGTATAAGCAAAGATTAATTTTATTTCTGACTAATGAGTCTCAGTAACAATTTTTTTTTTTAATTTTAATACAGCTGACGAAACGATAGTAGGCCTAGCACAGCAAGAGTTTGAGAAAGTTGTCTCTGATTTTCTTTGCCCTCCAAGCCTAAAATCTAAATGTCGGTCCACAAAATTTCATAAACGCCAAAATTATGACGGGATGAGGGATGAATGAATGAATCAATCAATAAATGAGTAGGCCTAACTGATGATAGTAACAATAAGTTTAATTAAAAATAATTTAAAATAAACAATAAAAGAGACTGGTCGCTACTGATCTTACTCGTTATAAGCTCGTTGGGCAGCAGTATTTGGGTCTCTGATAGGTGTAATTAGCCATCTGCGTTGTGGGTACCCCAAGTCCCCCAGTAATGTACCACCCAGGTCTTCTCTCAAACATCTCTCCGACACCACTGTTTTGGATGATTCGGCTGTCATGAGTGGATCCGGGCCATCTGGCGACGACATTCTTGTATTTGGTGTCGCAGATCAGCTGAACATTGATGCTATGAACTCCTCTCCGGTTCACATATGCATATTCGTTTGGGCCATAAGGACAACAATCAAGAGGGACGTGGGTACAGTCAACAGCTCCTACCACTCCAGGGAAACCTGACAGGATGTAGAAGTCTAACTGATTACTGACCACTTCTGCTGGTGTTATAGGCCACTTCACATATTGGTCTTTCATGCCAACAAGAACTCGTACCACCCTGTGAATTATTCTACATGTACTCGCTTCAGAAACTCCATGATGTTCCGACGTAATGGAGTAGACGCAGCGGAGTAGACGCAGCCACAAGAACTTGGATTATTGTGTCAATAGCATGACTTCTTAAAGTCTGTGGCCTAAGATGAGGTTCTAATATGTCAATAACTCGCATGACTAGACTCCATTTCTTGTAAATCTATAATATCGTGCATTTTTGTGTCGCTATATGTATCCAATGGGTTTGTTTTACCTCTGAAAACCCTCTCTCTCTGCAAAGCACGCGATATTTTATGACAACTACGAACTAAATTCATTATAACACCAAACTAACGTTAATATAAACGCTGAAAAAAAATGGCGCGAAATTATAATTTGCCGTATTTTTGCGATGAACTAGCTTGCGGACACTAATTACTCATCGCAAGATACAATTTTGAGTCTTATGTTTTCACAGTGTTCACACCCCCGGTATTTTGCCTGGCTTTGCAGCTTTACATGTCGTGGGCGAAATTTGCAGAGCACTAATCTTCCGATCTTCACATACCTTCTTGAATAGTGCATATAGTGTACCGACAGACCGCGTGAGCACCATCAGAGGCTTTCCATTTTTTGACCAAATTGATGGTTTCCATGGTGACTGACTTCCCTTTTTTTTTACAGTTTTGTTTATTGCTTTCCTGTTGATGACAAGAGTCTTACTGGCATATCTCTGTAACCGTGCTCTCTTCAGAGAATTCAGGGCAGCAGTAACGTATTTCCTTCCTTTTTTTTTTCCATAGACAATACTTTATTACATAGAACCTATTAAAGTTTATATTTTTATGACTTTGAAAAATTTGAAGCATATGTCATTTCGTGGTTGAGCAATTGCAACATCTTCCCTGAGCAATATCCTGAAATTTCAACCTGGCTATAAATTATTTTCTTTTGCAAAATATGCAACATGTTGTGGGTATATATGTAATAGACCTGAATGTTCTGGTACTAATATGACTAATTATAACACCCGTTGGCTGAACACGGCCGTTCAACCCTATATACGCTCAGCGTTAAAAAGTTCATTCCCATTCGTCTGAGCGAGTTTTCATATCTCCAATAACGGCAAAGCCATTACGTCATCCATATAAGTTGAATTCAAGATGGCGGTGAAAATTCCGTGAAAATAAATCATACAAAAGGGGCAATAAAATCAGCAATACCAGGAGTTTTACTTTACAACAATCATTGTTAATCATGTAATCAGTGACAAACATGAGACTTGTCATGTTTTTAAACATAATTTAATATGCCTGTATAAAATAATCCGTGAAATGTGTGTTTTGCTGACGTTCTGTGTGTGACCATATTTTCCGTCAACGTTTGGAACGGTCATGAAATTCCCGTATTTGTTTTTTCTTATATTAAAAAGCTCAAAGTTTACCCGTAATAGGTATTTTAATTTCTGATAAATAAATAAATTTCCCAACTGCCATCAAACTCTAGATAAAAGGCCAGCGGTAGGTTTTTAGATTTTAGGCAACGTAAATTTGTATTTTTACAGATGCGGCGGAGAGGGACGTACTATGTACATAGTACACACATACATACGTGTACGGTAGGTACGTGGTGCTATTCATCGTATACGATACTACTATGTACTACCTGTGTGTGTACAGTACGTGTACGGTGTGGCGCGCGTAAACATACATATGTACTGAGTGGCGCGAACTTTGAAATGCAAAATATTGACAAATTCGCCATACACATGGGATGTGTGTATATATGCATTAGAAAATTGCTGATCGTCAGAGCTGCGTGTGGGATGCACATGGAGGACATAAAATAAATAACTCTTGAGACAAGTATAGTATAGTTTTCAATATTTCTCCTTTTATTTAAAGTTAGGCTACATCAAGTCAACTGTTTTCTTAACAATGTTATAAAATCATGAGTTTCATTTTGCATCAAGAAGCCCTAAATAAACTGTGTAGAGTGTGTGGGCGATTAACAACAACAGCTTTACATAAGAATAGTTCTACAGTATGTACACAATACACTAAGGAGTCTGAAAGAGCATTTAAGATTAATGTATGGCAAGATGATGCCCTGGTTCACCCTCGTTATTTGTGTTGGAGGTGCATAAGGTTTTTGAGACATGAGGCCAGTGATTCAAGAAGTGGACCCAGGGAGACAACGATACTAACTTGGGACAAACACTCACGAACAGGAAAATGTGACACATGTGAGCTGTACAGAAATCACCGCAAGGGGGGTCGTCCTATAAAGCGGAAAAGGAGTGGCTACGGCCTTCCTAATTGTACAAGAACACAAGACGTTGGCGCTGAGACCAGCCCCTGTTTAACTTTAAATATACCGCCATACATCAGTGAGCCAGTTCCACATTATTTGGATATTTTACATTCAGCAGCAGAGGCCAACCTTTTCATCTGCGCCATATGCCAATGTATCTTAGGTTTACCAACTGTTCAAACAACATGTGAACACAATTTTTGTGCTGACTGTTTGCTAGCTTGGTTTGAGTACAGACAAAGCAACAATGTGCCCTGTCCTATCTGTAACACACAAGTTTATATTGGAGATGTTACTCTATGCCCAAGGGTTCTGCGTGTTCAACTAACAACACTCCCAACAGTCTGTTCCAACTGCGGAACCATTGGAAAATTAGTTCCAATGAAAAGTCATGTTTGCCCCCTACAAACCCCCAGACCTAGAGCAGCTGTGTACTACCCACCTTCCTCCCCAAATAAAAGTCAAGAAAGCTATAAGACAGAAGCAACACAAGCAGCTCGTTTGCTTAAGTCAATGGCCACTAAACATGTCAAAGGTACTCCCATCCCTCCAGAGATTGAGGAAGCAGCTGACAGATGGACTTGGCTCAAACTCAAGCAATCCCAGAATGTCAGACTCAAAACTCTTGGCAGGGTAAGTTTAATCGACTTTGTTACAGCTCATACATTAAATTCACTGAATCCTGTTTATGTTATTCTCTTTTTCTTTTTTTGGACGGGGGCTAGACAAATGGCATGTGTTTTTATTAAGTGTTTATTGTTTTTGTCTCACTCAGCCAGCCTATGCTAAACTCATAAGCCATGCAAAGGCAAAGGAATTGGATGAACCTGTAAGTGAGCCACAACCAAGTGTTGATGACAACAGCTGTATGTGTGCCAACCTGTCTCTAGCTATGATGCGGGATTGTCAGCTAGCATGGGAGCAACTGAGGAAGCTTCGCAGGTAATTTGAAAATATTGTTAACAAATATTGCCTCAAAAAACTAACGCAGCTCTTTAAACAGCCTTAGTGATATTTAAAAAAAAAATTACATGCTTAATTAATTTATATGGAATGGATACATGTACATGTACTGTAGTTTGTTTTTGGGAGTTGGAGGAGGTGAAATGTGATGCATTAGTTTGTTTATCTATAAATTTGTGTGGGCCCTAGATTTTACCAAGGCGCCTATGTCCCCAAACTTTTGAAAAAGAAACTAATTTCATTAATTGTGTTGGTTGCCATGATACATTTTTAGTATGACATTATTGCATTTATACCTATCTATTTAACGCAAATCATTCCTAAATTGCGCAAATCCCCAGATTGCGTTGTGCGATCGATTGTGCAGATTTTTGTGCAATCTATAGATCTATAGATTATGCATAGATTGAGCAGAGCAATCTGCAGATTGTGCAAATCCCTAAATTGCTCTCAACATATACATTCACAGCTTCCTTACAACAAATTAAAGACATTTTTAAAATTATATTTCAAAAGACACACCTTAAGACATCACAGCGTAGTGGACTGATGACAAATTTGAACAACTTTCACAATTTACGAGAAATTATTCGAACAGTTTTAAGAAATATTCTTGATTTTTATCACTCAGATACCTAGGAAATATGGGAGTGTCAATTCCTTCAGAGCATTCCATGAGGAAGCAAGAGACAGCACTCCTCAAAGATAACATTGTAGGCAAGCTGATTCCTCTCCTCTTCAAATCTTCCAGTGCCAAGGGGCTTGATGGGATGGAGACTCGGCAGGTACCATGTGTTGTTGTCAATGACATAAGTAGCATGGTCTTTGATTATCTGGATAGGCATGACATGTGAGTATTCCTTCCTTGTATGCAGTGACTACTTGATGTGTAATACTTGTGATTGCCTGTAATTAAATATAACAATTCAACATAAGTACATGTACATACATATACCAAAAATTTATTGAAATTTGTTTACTACCAGATATTTGTTTGAGCTACATAACTTATTTTAGATTTTCACACTTTCTATTTAGTGCATGACCACTAGTTATCTGATGAACTTATTATTTATCAGTGTTGGAATAACAAAACTTGTTGATTTTGTATATATACTTTGCAGAAATGGTTCACTGACATGGCACAGTGTTATTCCAAGTAATGAAATCTGGCTGAAGATTGGGGGTGACAAGGGGGGAAACTCATTCAAGATGTGCTACCAGATAGTCAACACTCATCATCCCAACTCTAAGAAAAATACTGTTGTATTCACATGTTTCGAGGCACCTGACTCAACTGTGAATTTACATCGTACACTACCCCCAATCATGGAGAAAGTAGCTGAACTACAAAAGCAGACTTGGAGGTACGTAACTGACATAATCTGACTTTACCCAGATCGGCATTAAAATCAATTAGTCAACAGTTTCAAAGTCTGTAATGTTTGCGTTCAATATTTTGTACAAGCTAAGTTTATTTTAAATAATGACTTACTCTATGCAATGAATCTTTCCAGATAGTTGTATTGGCTTGAAGCACAGGGATGTTTATTTGTAGGGGAACACCACTGGTATATGCCCCGTGAAGCAGATTATGTTGAACTCGTAATAAATGCAAATCAGAAAAACAAAGTGTCAGTGTTTTGAATGCAGTTAAATGATAACATATGTTTCTTTTTTGTGATTTAAACCAGGGGAAAGTCCATTAAGCTATTCTTCTTTGGAGATTACGAGCTCATCACCAAGATGTATGGAATATGCAGTTGTAATGGTAGGTACATTTCTCTATGGTACATTGTAAACTTCTAAGAAGATATAACAAATTTGTCAAAGGTGGGGCTTATGTAGGCATGTCGGAAAGTGGGGGAGAGGGACAGGCCTTCCACTTGTTGCCATGACATGTATAAAAAAGGCAATGTAAAAATAAATAAATAAATGCTACCTATGGAAATGGGGTTTAATTCAACACAATCTCAGTAGATATTGTAACCAAAATCATCAATCACAATTCTGTAAAATGCTTATAAATTATGTAACAAACCTTTTGTAATTCTTTGAAGCCCGGTATTGCTGCCTGTATTGCCTAGCCTCACGGGAACAGATGCAAGTGTCACATACAGAGCGGGGGGATTGTTCACCTCGGTCCCTTCATTCAATGCAGGTGGACTACGCTGCATATTGTGCTGATGGCTCAAGAAAGTCCCGAGCCAAAGATGTGTCCCATAGTGTCATTGCACAGCCAATGCTCATGCTACCAATTGACCAGGTAAGTGTACATTAGGTGCAGATCCAGTTCCAATGCTTCTTATTAGGAGTTCTGTTTATGGGCGTACGGTGAGCTGTTATAGTTGAGTGCAGATTGGACATTCCCCCTCCCATCTGAATCCTCTTCTAAGCAGACATGGTGTTGTGTACTAGTCACTGTGTTAAAAACAGAGTACATATAATACAAGATTATAACATAATTATTAGAAAATGAATATTTAGACATATCTAATGGAAGTTATTTGTCTTTTGGTGAATCAGGTTGTGTTACCTAGCCTGCACATGTCATTGGGTATATTTAAGAAGCTATTTGACATGTTGGAAGCACAATGCCATGAACTTGACATGAAGCTCTTCTCGCTGTGTGTGACAAATACTGATGAAGACGATGATGACGTTTCACCAGAGTGTAATTTTGACCAGCAAGTGAATGCTGAGTACAAGCGCCAAATAGCACTTAAAGAGGAAAAGCAGAAGAAAGAAGAGGAGCTGGATCAGATAGAGGAGGAATTGCCACTCCATCTACTGCAGAATAATCTTCAGGCTATAGACCAAACCTTTCAAGACATGGCAAAGAGCATTCACACTTCGCCAAGAGCTACAAGAGTTGGTGAGTTTATTTTTACAATTTTTTATTGTATTATTTCTATTTATTTTCATTTTATTTAGTTTTTTAATTTGTTTATTTATTTATCATAATTTACATCTGATGCATGTTCAAATAAGCTTATCCCTTCAATAATGTTATTTATATTTACATGTATGTAGGACAACATTCACATGAGACTTCCCCTGGGAACAGGACCAGTGGTTGGTTGCTTGGATGATGTACTCCAAGATTTCAAGGTTATGCGACAGGCCTATCACGGAAGTCATTTGTGGGCAATCATGTCCATAGATGTTGCCAGGTGAAACAAATTATTTTTTGATGTTATATTGTGTAATATTCAAGTTTATAAACAAATATTCATGGTTCACGTATTTAATTTATGGCTTATACACTTACCATAATACTACTTTATCCTCAATTAGGTTGATGTTATCCAAGCACTCACGGCAGCCCCACGTAAGGTCCTTCAGGAAATGCCTTGTGATAACATTCCTGTTGCTCAACATCAGGCACTTGTCAGAAATGCTGCTCAAGTTGGGGCTACATTCAGTGAAACCTTCTTGAAGTTTGCAGACGTGCATCACGCAATCAACCACTCAAAGCCAATCAAACACGATGACCTAATAAAATTGGTAAGAAAAGTTAGTTTAAATACTCTCCATAAACTTCACTTCCTTATTCTAACAATGTGCATTAGTGTAAGTTTTAAGGAGTACATTGTCACCAAACCTCTATGCTTGACTCCATTTTAAGAAGGAAAGGTAAACCATACTTCATTACATTGCAAGACACCATGATTTCATGTGTATACAGTACTAAACCTACCTTTAAATTAATGTTCTGATGATTTATTCACTGCAGACACCTGTATAAAGAGCTTTATGGCCTGCTACAGAAGTAACTTCCCGACTGCATCAATAACCCCAAAACTACATCTCCTGGAGGACCATACAGTCGGTCAACTTCAGCGGTTTGGTGTTGGTTTTGGCCTTCTTAATGAGCAAGGTGGTGAGCTCATACACACAGAGTTCAACCGTACTGGCCGAGTTGTGTGTGGGATGAAAGACCCCCTTCAGCGCCTTATTACAATAGTAAAGCGACACCATCTTAGCACCACTCCTGAAATCCAAAACACACAATCACAAAGTTTCATAAGAAAGAGGAATGATTAAAAATACCATGAATTACAAAAAATAAATATAAACAAAAATAAATAAAAACAGTTTTGCTTTATGTATCCAGCATACATGTTCTGTATGACTTGATCATGTACATGTACGTGTACATGATCCAGTAGGCCTAATGTAAACATGAAGAAAAAAAACATTGTGACCAACATGTACATGTAACTTATAATAACAGTAAATGCATATGTACGTATACAGTATTAGGCAGCATAATATATTTTTAAGCATGATGATGACCATTCATGAAGTGACAAGTGTTCATACATATGTGCATTTATCAAACATGTATTTATTGAAATGTTCCGCATCCATGGTCATTGCTATTTTATTTGTATAATTTGATAGTGTTAAGTAGGTACACACATTATTAAGCAATTATTTTTCTTGTTTTGCTTTCAACCTATTGTGAGCATAGAGCAATGACGTGTCATGATTGTAAATATGAATAAATAGCAACACATTTTGTTTCTCCCATGTAAACAACTAGCTGTCCCATGACATGAGGCAACGTGCAAGTCAAAAGAGCCTGAAATCCACTCTCTGAGCCAATTTTTTTTTTAGCCACCTACAATAATTTCAGATTTAGTCCTAGACTTGCAAGTTGAAAATGTTTTTATGGAAACAAATAAAATAAATTATAGGTCTAAAGTTATAGAAAAATTCTATTATTTTAAGTTACGTTACCATGTTTTGAGTCAAATTATTAAATTTGTGTCTGCTTCAAGAAGTTAAAGACATGGTCTCCGAGGTGACTTGTGATCTTTTCTAGATTCTAACGTTCGTTAAGTAGTACTAGTACTAACGTTTTAAAAGTTTATTTTGATATTATTATATTATTATATCGTTTTTATGGAGATAGCTTATGCTTATAGTTATATCATTATCATGGAGGAAGTTCCTTAGTTATGACATGTTTAATATTTCCTCCATGGTTCAATGTACATGTACATGTACATGTACTGTACATGTTTGTATACACGCATGTCCATGTTCTGTAATGTACATGTACTATCTACATTAATAGTTTATTTATAATACAGTATGTAGATCCACATGTGGGCCACATGTACATGTACATGTACATGTACGCTGTGCATGTGTACGTCGCTAGCTACGTGACATGCCTTGAAAAAGAAAACAACAAAAACTCCCCTCAAAACACATACTTTATTTTCAAAACTACCGCTGGCCTTACCTTGTCATTCATGTGGTTGGTGGAACTATCTGAGATCTGATTGTGGTTGAAAATACTGTATCAGCCAAAACTTTAGTTCTGATGAAAAATTACTTTTAATAATGAGAAGTTTTACACGTGGTTTCAAGACGCCAAATAACCGCTTATCGTGTCGGGGCTCGTCATAGGTCAAATGTTATCATGCAAATATATTTTAATGTTATTTGCGTAAGAAATGAATATTTATATATCTTCCAACTACGTAAAAATTGTTTACTTGATTATATTTTACTTTAACCAATCAAAACATGTCATAAAAACAACAACATCAATATTTTTAAATACGTTTATATTACGCCCATTGATCGAGCCTAATTTGCATATTCTTCGTCGTACGTATGCCGCGACCTATTCCAACAACAGAGGGCGCTATTTTTTAAAAGGAGAACGGCCGTGCTGAAAAGAGCGTCCTTTTCTCTCAAATTATATTTTATACTGATTCTGTGAAGATTTTACAAGGTGGCTTGGGTGCGGTGGATGTATTGAGACATGATTACCTCGTTTTATCATTTACTTCCTTTGATAAACCTCCCCGTTAAAGCGACTGATAAGATTCCATACCATAATAAATAAAACAAAAATAATAATAAAAAATACCCACTGCTGGACTGACTCTACACTACCCATGGATGTACCACCTCACTGACCGACACTAGCATTTTCCCTACCAATTACCCACTGACCCTATACATTAAACTAACCAGACCTACTACCAGACTGACTGCTAAAACTGACTGACCGACTATCTGACCTACCATTACCCAAAGATCTACTGTGAATTGCCATATTATTAAACACTAACATTAACTTGTAAAAAATCCAACAGTTGTCAACTGCATTAACACTGACTTCATGAAACCAACTAGAAAAGGCAATAAGCCTGAGTAGAATTCTGAGGTCAGCCTATTTCATTCAATTTCATAAAATGGTTCGAGTTGCAGAGTGAATCTTAACATTAATTCTGAACACGAATATTTGGAGAACATCAAATTAACAGTGAATTTAAAATGAACAGTTTGAATTCGTGACAAAGTCCTGTGAAAAATTTACAAGGATATTGCTGTATTCTTTGGTTTTATGACTTCCATTTCTTCCATTCTTTTGATTATAACATTAATGGTTTCTTTTGGGTTCAGATTTGAAGATCGAGGGTTAAAGTTTGATCACTGGGTTTAAATCTCAGCTTTAGAATTACAATTGATTAAAAATATTAATCAAAGATATTAACCCTATCAAAGACATTGACCCTAATAATCAAATGATCAAGTGGGCATTTAAACATAAGTTACTGAGGATTTTAAACATTTGTTATCACTGGAATGGATTTACATTACAACCTTTAAGCAAGAATTGTTTGCGAAATACAAAGAACTTCTTCAACAACCTTAATCACTACCTCCGGGCGCAGTACTCTCAGATATAATAATAATAATAATAATAATAATAATAATAATAATAATAATAATAATAATGTGTGGATTTATATAGCGCACGTATCCACCAACTAAGTGGTGCTCAAGGCGCATTATATTATTATCCCTGCTCATAAGGCTCATAAATCATTCCTGAAACCATCTCAGCTCCCTGGGGAGTATGCAGCTCAATTGCTGCCATTTCTAGCGCATATAGAGCAAACCAACTCTGCCTTCACAGGTACCCATTTAACCCCTGGGTGGAGAGAAGCAATTATGATTAAGTGTCTTGCTCAAGGACACAAGTGTCACGGCCGTGATTCGAACCCACATTATGTTGCTAACACCAGAACTTGAATCCGGTAAGCTAGACCGCTCGTAAATACAAAAGAACAAGAATAATTAAAATAATTTATTCAACAAAAAAACTATAAGGAATACAGGGGATTACCTCCCCGAAAAAAAAAAAATCTCTTTCTTGCAATTACGGAGGAACAAATCAACTGACTTTAAAAGCCTTTACATCGGATGACATCCATAGTTTGCTCACTGTAACACAGATATTTACATACACTGCTGCTCCTCAGTGAATGGTGGGCCAAAGATTATACACGTAGTCGTAAACACTGTTGTGAAACATAGAACCTGGACATAATAAACCAAAGTATCAAATAACATGATAATCATAATACATTGGTAACAATGATTAGCCTTTTCCAGTAAATACATGCACCCATATAAGTGTCACTTGTCCGACAATTGTGGACCCCAAGTTCCCAACAAAAGAAAATTGGAATGCTGGTCCAAACCTAAGTCAGCGATGAATAGGAACAAACAAAAACAATGAGGATCCATGATTGCAGTGGGGATGTGGCTACAAAATGTACAAACAATATGGGAGAACAAAGAGAGGTCCGCGATCGAAGGTGTTTACATGTGTGTGTGGGTGTGTGTGTGCGCGCTCTTTCACGGAAAGCGGGCCATAGCCAGAACCAGTCCCATCACGTCAGTCAGAAAATGAGGGGAGTTGGTTGCCTTCTTCTGAAAGCGAGAGAGAAGAATTCATCCATCAAAACCATGAAGGGCTGTATTAATCCAATGTTTTTTGAGGATGTTGTAGATGCTGTAAATGAGGTGGCTGGGTTCAATGATGAAACAGGAAGATACGCTGTTCCATCATTTGCCTTGAAATTAGGCCATTCCCTGAGGAAATGTGCCCTAATCGTAAAGGCAGATGCCATCAAAGAAGCAGATGAAAAACTTCAAAAGCAGGCTGAGAACTTTGAAGAACTGTGCAAAATCTCTTGGTCACCAAAGTTATCCAAAGGTGCACTAACTACCCTGTATGAGAGGAAATGGAATAAGCCAAGCATGCGCCCTGCATCAAATGATGTAGCAAAGGTTCATCAATATGTTTCGCACACAATCCATGACAAGATGGAGACACTGAAAGAAAACCCACAGAAGGATGACTACACAACCCTGGCAAAGGGAATTCTTGTCCAACTGATATTGTTCAATAGAAGGAGTGGCGAGGTGGATGAAGATGTCATGCTTGGTCTGTCCTCATGGGAAAAGAAACTTTGCACAAAACTGTCTCGTGTAGAAATCAGAGGGAAAAGGGGAAGGAAAGTCCCAGTACTGATGTCTGCCGGTATGGTTGAAAGTATCAACCTCTTGATTTCAAAGAGAGATACTGTTGGGGTTCTTGAAGATAATCCGTATCTGTTTGCCAGACCAGGATGTTCAACGTCATACCGTGGCTGTGATTGTGTGAAGAAGTTTGTTGAGAAGTCTGAGGCAGAGCACCCTGGATATGACCAAACTTCGCAAACACGTGGCAACCCTGTCTCAGCTGTTACGCCTCAAGGACAACGAGCTGGATGTTTTGGCGAGTTCCATGGGACATGACATTCGTATACACCGAGAATATTATCGGCTACCAGAAAACACCCTCCAGATAGCGAAGGTTGCAAAGATTTTGATGCTTCTTGAGAAGGGGCATGTTGACCAATTTGCAGGAAAGAACCTGGAGAAGATCAATGTCAATCTTGAGGGTGAGTTTTTAAGAATGTTACCCATGCAATTGAAGGGCAATACGATTATTCGGTGTCTGTTTTTAGTAGCCACCAATCTAGACTTACAATTGACTCCAGCATCATCGCATATCCTGCTTAGTGTGTGCCATCCTGTGGCATGGGTCATTGAGCCATGAACAAAAAGGTACAAGTTGTCATTCCGCACTCCCGCTGATTTAGGTTGTCAAGGAGGTGTTGCTCTGCTCTCTGTTTGTCGATCCACATGTTGGTTTCAGCTTCTTTCCATTCAGCTAGTTTCAGACGTGATGGTTCTCCACCCCTTCGTGCATTGAAGAGGGTCAGTCTCGCATAACAGTTAAATCCCTTAGGGTGTTAAAACTGTGAGAATACCAGATGAAATATGGACCAGAAATCATTTCCTTCACCTTTCCTATTGTGTGCTTCCTTGTTTGTTGATGTCACTCTCAAATGGTAACTCTCCAGTCTTTCTCAACTTCGTCTGCCTGTTCTTGTGGATCTGATAATTATACAGTATCACCAAACAAAAAACTCAATAAGACCAAGGACAGCAGCAAAGTTGTCTATCTTAGCGGCTGCTTCATATCTTCCACCCACAAGATGGGTGGCCTTGATAATCTTGCAAACTTTTTTGATCAGGTAGAAATGGGCTGCTTTCAGGCCACTTTTCATTTCTGCAGAATCCACATGAGATGTGTACAACTAATCGCTCCAGTGACGATGTCCTTGCTACATCCTGGCTGTATATATTAATGTCTATCAGAACTGTCGATTTTCATCGAACATCATCTTCCTTATTTTGTTAATTTTTAAAAAGAAAATGCCACAAATAATTTAATTTACATTTAATTTTAAGTTTTGTGTAAAATTAATGATTTTATTTTTATAAATTACAAATATAGCGCGTCATACACTTTTCAAATGTTTCCCGAAATGTTGGGAAAAGGACATCATTCTAAGGTATTTTTTCCAATATTTTTTTATTTTGGTTAATGTCAAACAAAGTCACACATTATTTTTTCAGACGAGCAAAGATTGAATTATGTGGAGTATGGTGAATTTTAACATGCCAAGTTTCGGTACGCCATGCACTAACGACCACGTCGGGGGACGCCCTCTCGCCGTACTCGTCCTAGTACTCAAGCTCCGCTGCGGTATGTCTGCGGGAGAAGCGGTAGAACATGTGCAGTGCATGGACGCAGTACAGTACATACATGTACTGTACAAGTAAACTATTCAGCCTAATCTTTTACCGCAATGAGCAACACTTGAGATTGTATTGCCTGGTAGGAACATACCACGCATTTAAAGCATAACAAAGCAAAGTGATTACGACACTCTATGCTATGTAAGTGCCCTCCCCGCACAACGTCGCCAGTATTTAAATCTCAATAGTGTAGTCATTACACTGGCCCCACTGAAAAAAAAAACATATAATAACAATAATAATAATAACTAGACATTTAGGTGTTTGTCCTTTGGACGAACACAGAGCTGTTACGTTAATGATGTTGTGTTGTTTAAAGTTAATGACCTTGATCTTAGATACTTAATGCCATGAACTATTTCAACGGAGACTGATATTGAGGGTGTCTTGTTTTGTCCTGTTTGGACTGGAAGGAAAGGTCAAAGTGGGGTCGTGTTTGTGAATTTAATGTCAGATAAGTTGTAAGGTACAGGAGTCTGCATGAAATGATCTTGACGTTTGTTTTTGCAAGGTGTTTGTCCTTCGGACGAACACAAAGCTGTTACGATTCATAATGTGTGGTTTATTTGCATTTCATTCGTGAGGAAGTTTGGGTGCAGTCCAAAAAATAATAAGAATTCCTGAGTACTATTTTTGTTCTAATAATGTTAAAGAAACTTCATCGCATTGTTTTTGTACCCTAAAATATAGATTTTTATTCAAACTTCCTGTTGAACCGGAAGTAGAGGTCATTATGAGGTCACGATACCACAGCGCACATTCACAGTACCCATCAAGTCTATAACTGCAAAAAGTTTAAGTATCGAGTGTATACTTCTTGAGTTATGGTTCAAAATGGATTTGCTAATTAAATATTCATGAGACTGTAAATGGAAAACCGGATGACATCACGTTGACGAAATTTACAATTTGGTGTATAGTTTGACCCAATACAATAAAGTTTAATTTTGAACCGGAAGTAGAGGTCACGATGCCACAGCGCACAGTCACAGTACCCATCAAGTCTATAACTGCAAAAAGTTTAAGTATCGAGTGTATACTTCTTGAGTTATGGTTCAAAATGGATTTGCTAATGAAATATTCATGAGACTGTAAATGGAAACCGGATGACATCACGATGACGAAATTTAGTTTTTCATACTAAGTTTACAATTTGGTGTATAGTTTGACCCAATACAATAAAGTTTAATTTTCGGCCCTTTGCATTGTACACTGTAATTTGCAACGCTAAGAACAATGGTTATGTCACTTTTAAAACCGGTCACTTGAGGGCGCTATACGCGAGTAAATCTATAATTTTTAAGACTTTGGACCTCATGTTTGATATCTGACGCACAAACTTCACAAAAATCTTAATTACATCGTTGTTGTCCCCTAAAATATTGATTTTTAGTCAGACTTCCTGTTGAACCGGAAGTAGAAGTCAATATGGGTCATTCTTTTGATGAACTATAACATGGATAAAATCCGAGAATATGCCACAAAGATTATCAATATCTGCCATGTGGTTCAGAAGATATGAATTGTTGATTAATGTTGACCTGGATTCTGGGTCTAATGAAATAAGCATGTATTCCATGTATTAAGAAGCCTTATCCATGGCAAGAAATCAAATAAAACAATGTCATTGTTTTTTATGTAACATTCAGCTGAATCATTACCTTTAAACTGTAAAATTTCCATAGAAAATTGCCATAAATAAGTACATCTTTTATAAGGAACACATGCTTACCTTGTTAGGATGGCCTAGGAGACAACACATTGTAATTTGAAGGATAACTGTAAAATGAACAGAAACAAACAATAATGAAATGATCTTCTGATTGTTTTATGTATTTATTTCTCTGTAACTGTTGAAAATACATGTTCATAAATAGTCTTTGTAAAGTTATTGTTTAAATGTGGCTTTTAGAGTTCATGTTGTAGATGAACTCAGTGACTGAAAATAATATTCACATGATAAGGTCATATTCGTGTTGCTGCTGCATAAATGAGCCAGTAATTTTCAGTCAATGTGTTTATCTTTAACAAGGACATGATTCCATGCCCTGTAGAAAGTCTGCTCTGATTGTGGCAATACTGTCCCTTTAATATCTTTACACCAACTTGTGTTTATGGGATTGATGGTCAGTACTTGGGTTCAACTATCCTAAATGCTTGCATAAAAATAACTATGACCTTGAATTGGATAATCTGACAAAATGTATAGCAAGGCTGACAAGAGTGGGGGATGTTTACTATGTTTACATAGCCCAACTCTCAGTAATATACATTTTACTAGATCACACAACAGATATTGTTTTATAATAACTACACGTGTGGGGAATTTTGGGTCTAGTCCAAAAACATTTCCTGTGTACTATGATTGTTCTAACATGTTAAAAAAATACCTTAAATTAGTTAGATGTGTTTTAAGGTACTGAAAACAATTCTCATGAAGGTACAGACTTCTACAGATAGGATAGATCCATATAAATTAATTTGAAACATACATTAACTCCTTTTTGAAGAATCGACTTCAACTCTTGGCCATTGGATCGAAAAGTTATACAGACTCTGACACACCTCGTAGCAGTAGCAAGTGTTCTTTGGTTTCAATCTGGAGTAAAAAGGGTGGAAAACTTTATTTTACAAGTGTGAAGGATTAATACTTGTGTGTAGTTATGATACGATGGGCTGTAGACAATTACATGTACTATTTATACTAATTAAGATACATGTGTATTCAATATATACTGATAGTGTATATAATATTGGTGTGGTCCCTTTAAGTTTTTCTAGATATTGAAATTCCTAAATTGTTATTCATAATTAAGGTTCTGCTAATACAAACTCAGCTTAGATGGTGATGATGCATGCCTAAGAATTGATGGCCAATTAATCACTTATTCAATGTAAAAAGAAACAATAAACATTTTAAGCTTTCTCAATAGACCTTATGCATTGACGTCATCACGCCGCCATCTTAGAGGTAAAATGATGATGAAACAATGGAAAACGCACATTTATACACACGCGGTGCACAGATTGGGCCAATGAGCAACCTTCTTTTGACCTCTAGCCGAGGGCGCCCTACTCAAATGACGTCATGTGCATAAGGTCTATACATGCTTGCTAGGAATTGAGCGACAACACATATTTTAAAAAATTTGGTGCGAAATAACCAATAATGCACAGCCCTAAGTAATATTAGTTTTCCACACTAAATCTGCCCATAAAATGCTTTTATTTTCTCATTTTGTCTTTTTCTGTTCGGGGGGGGGGATAGATTCATCAAAAGTTAATTAATAATTGTTTGAGTGCAGAAAAACTTACATGATGTTCATCATCCACACCATTATAAGTAGTGTAAACTGTAGATGTTTTACCTACTACTACTAGTAACGTTAATAGTAGTGTAACATCCCCCATGTGTGTGTATTTTGTTAATAAAACAGCGAACAGATCATGTCCACATATCATGGTGACCCCTCCATCCATATTTGTACAGAACAGTGACATTGACAATGGTTGTACACATAGCTACAGTCAACCCGTACACACATACACATTTACATGGCCAGCACACTAATGACAAAATGTTAACGTTAGTTTTGTATAGTCATTAGCTGTATACATGTATAATTAATGTGAAAGTTTACATACCTTCAAATGAAACAAAGTAATGAAGACCCCTTCCATTAACTGTGAAACGATTCCCCAACGATCATTGGGACGAAAACAAATGATATCGTATCGTCACATTTACAGACCTAACTTTCTAATTCAAAAATACACAACGTAAGTTTTAACACTCACGGACAAGTTGTGCATGAGAAACTCCAACTACAATTGCGTTATCAGACATCGTCATTTAAATAGACTGGATTAAGTCGCTCGATTAAGTCTGTGTGTGTATTATGTACGAAGATATTATGGAGAATCACTTCCGAATAATGTAGGACTTGGTCACATAGTCCATGTGTTTTGTACACAGATACAAAATGCGCTATAAATGATGTCATGATGACGTCACAGGACATTGCAGGCCAAAAGGCACATCTACAGTACCCCACAAATGTATAACTGAAAAAAGTTTGATGATCGGGTGTATACTTCTTGAGATATGCTGTACACAAGATCGCCTAATTCAATATTCACGTGACTATAACTAAGCTAATTAATTAATAATTTTAGTCTAATGACATTTAGAAACTAAGTCAAGGCATAAGCTTCCATATGGTATATGAGTTGACTCTTTCTGACAATGCCAAGAAGGCCATTTGCCGCGAAGAAAGTGCACGTGTTAATGCAATGGGGTTTTGCCGGAAATAAAGAATAATGTATAATAAAAAATAAAAAAAATCTTGACAGAAACAATAGCTGTTCCGACCTACCAGGTCGTAACAGCTAATAATAATAATAATGCGGTCGTATTGAGCGCCCGTATCAACCAAACTGGTGCTCAAGGCGCATTGCATTATTACCCCTGCTCATCAGGTGCATAAATCATTCCTGAAACCATCTCAGCTCCCTGGGGAGTATACAGCTCAATTGCTGCCATTTCAGCACATATAGGACTATTCAAACACAACAACCAACTCTGCCCTCACAGCTACCCATTTACCCTTGGGTGTAGAGAAGCAATTATGGTAAAGTGTCTTGCTCAAGGACACAAGTATCCCGGTCGCGGTCGGGATTCGAACCCACATTCTGAAATTTCAGCCATCAGAACACAAATCCGATGCAAATCCGCTCGATCATGGCTCGATATGCGGCAGATTGCACCCCTCCCATTGTCTTCATTGTGTTCCATGAATCTTAGGAATTCTTTAGAAGATTTCGGGGGGGGGGGGGGGTTCGTTAACAATTGAACAACAGTGTGTTAATGTATAGCGACATTTGGGGGAGGCACTCTGCCGCATATCGAGCATGGTATAGAAAAAAGGGAATAGGGTGGGTTCTATTATGCAACCTTTTGAGGTTGTTATACTTATACTGGAAATACATGTATGGTAAAGTCGGGAGGGTGTCACGTGATTCCTTATTACGGTAAAGATTTGGCAGAATCCCAATCAAACTTCGTTTCACTCGTTTAATTGGGAAATTCTACTTCACAATTACCTCCATTCGGAACACGTGAGATTTTAAAATTATCGTCTGCTCAGTGTTTACAAAGTTTATGAATATTCATGAGATGACCTCAATACACTTTGTGAACTCAATTGATATTAAATGATATTTCAGCTCATTTATTACGAATTAAACTGTATAAATATGTGATTCAGGGCTGATTTTTAACCTTGTAATTTAGACAAGTTTTGCTTATGTTGAGATTTAGGGGCGTGGCTTAATTACTGTGCGTAAGAACTTTTCGTGCGCAAAGGCGCGCAGTCTGTGTTGCAGATCTCTGACAAGTTATGTGCTGTAACTTAATATTTTGTGAAGTTTCATTATCAGAAATTTGGAGGAATTTTGAACTTGGCAAAGAGTTATTTTTAGATGAATTTACTAATATGAATAATTTATGACCTTTGCCTCCACATTTAATCGATATTTTCTAAGAAAAAGTATGGGGAGCTGATGCATTTGTTCGAAGTAAAACGTATCGACAGTTGTGTAAATATTGAAATGCAGGCCAATATTTCTTATTTATAGTAATTTAATGATATTTGTGCATAATTTACCCTAAATTCCAGTAAATTAAGTCATTCTGTGTTGCTGATCTCTGACAGATTTCCTTTATAACTGGGGAGCTGAACAAGGCTTTGGGGAGCTGTAATTAACCTTTGGGAGCTGTATTACATTTTTGAGGAGCTAGATTAACCTTTGAGGAGCTGGTATAAAATCTTGGGGAGCTATAATATTTGTTGGGGAGATGGAGAGCTGTACTAAAGTTTGGGGAGCTGAAGTTAACACTTGGGGAGCCAAATTGGATTTGTGAGAAGCCGGATAACATTAGATATTGGAAGCTGAAGAATAGGTTTGGTCATTCCATAGTGATGTTAATATTTTCTAGTTAATATATCCTTGTAATATTTAAGTTGTTTAGAAGTGAATATTGTAGGTAGGAGCCTAGTATCACTTCGGTATTTTTTTTAAAGAAAGTGAATATTGTAGGTAGGAGCCTAGTATCACTTTGGTATTTTTAAGTGAGTGGATATTGTAGGTTGAAGCCTAGTATCATTACGTATTATTTTAAGCAGATATCTTGAAGCTAAGGGTCTGGTATTAATTAAGGTTTATAGGCGAGTGGGATATATTACCTGGAAACTGGAAATTATTCCTCAGACAGCATTATCTTTGTTTACTGGTTTGATAATTATTGGGGACCTAAATGTAAAATAGAGTTGTTGACGTATTTAATAAAAACGTTTTGTTGTCTACCGTTGAATGTTTAAAATATCTGTGTGTGGAGTGACGTATTCTAGACAGAAGTGCTTCTTTTATCTGGTCATATATTTTGACAGCGAACCCACGTCTACTAACTAAAAATACTAAACCAGTGAGGCGGAACTCCGGGGGTTTAGGCCTGTAAATTTTCCGCCTGGTGGCAGCGCTATCGTAAGAGAGAGATTATATATTGTAATAATACATGAATACAATTTTTATATTTTTCCCGAATTCCGCCACAGTATGCTCTGATCGTATTCAGGAGAATGACATCCTTGCTGGCACACGAATTCCGGAGCGTTTTGATGAAACAGATGGACAGGCTGCGTACAGGCAGTTAAGACGATGGAGGGCCTCTTTCAACGTACAAATCACTTTCTTATATAATACAAATCCGTTAAATATTCATGCTTTCATTAGAGATGGGCTGGCTAGGGCCCTCCACTGGCAGAATTTAAGTGAAAACTGTAAAAACTATTGGCCTCCTGGGGAAAAATCAGGTTATAAAGTATTGGTAGGCCTAACTGGTAACTGGTAAAGGACATCTGGCAACCAGATGACACTTTGCAGCAAGAGGACGCTGGGCAAACAAGGGATACCGAACAGGCAATGAACAACTGCCTCGGTATTGAGCAGAAAAACACCCCACAAGCTGTGCATTCAAGAGAAATTGGTAAGTCCCATACATGTATATTAAAACATGAATTGATGACGGCACCTCTAACGTTTATTTGTACAATTTGGCAGCAAAGCCCAAATACATATGCATGATTGAAAGCCTGAACCATGTATGAAGATAGACGAATGTATGTCAATATATTTTCAGACAAAACGTCCAAGCATTGAAAAAGACAATATTTTGCAGAATATGATGCATAGTCCTGTTTGACTTGTGTAGAATCCCTTCAAAATCCCAAGAAATGGCTCAAATTTGACATTAAGTCACTCACTGATTGTCAGAAACCAATGGTCACCCAACATTTCTTGAATTAAAATTGCCATTACCTGTACTGGAGCAGCCTTTATTTTCATTATTATTATTATTATTATCATTTTTATCCCCAAAACCCAAAAGATTTGTACAGGTTCATGGTGTTGTAATTCTATCTTCGACAGAGAGCCAGTGGATGTGATGACTTGCTGCTGCAGATCAACGACTGAGTCACAATGTAAAGGTCAACGCATTTTCTATCTCGATCTGCCTAGCCTTGACAATGCTGACTCTATTCGGCTTGTCTTCGCATGTGGACGGGACCAGCCTTCCGCTGGCCTGCTGGTAGATCTACACTGGCTACCTGTTAAAGAAAGGATTCAATTCAAAATGTTCACTCTTATTTATAAAATTCTTCATGGTCAAGCTCCTTCATATCTTGCCGATTTAATACACTTACATATCGATAATGTCCCTGATGTTCACAGACATCGGCTCCGCTCATCTTCAGGCTTGACCCGGCTTTCTATTCCTAGATCTAAAAAGAAAGCTGGTGACGGTGCCTTTGCAGTTGCTGCGCCTCGCCTGTGGAACACACTCCCTGCAGGTCTAAGAGAGGCTGCTTTGTTGTCTGTTTTCAAACCCCTCCTCAAGACCTTTTTATTCCCAGAACCGTCCTAATTTGCTTAATTTGCTTATTTTCTTTGTTAGTCGGTTAGTTGTTGGTTTAGTTTTGTTTGATGTTCTTGTTCATACTATACTTCCTTGTTTTGTTAGGCGCTCTGTTCTTCGTATAGCGCCATATAAATGCTCTGTATTATTATTATTATTATTATTAAGACTTTCCTGGTTCAAAATCACTTTGTCCAATTTAGTATGAATATCACCCACCATAGATCGGAAATCATTCCTCAGGATGTCAAATTCCTTGGGTGAAGATTCAAAAGAATCATTTAAGTTTACAGGGGAACTTACACGTGCGGCCGTAGTTGGAGATTTCGGCGCCATCTTGGATTCTGCTCTGCAGATTTTGAATCATTTGCACGTTCCATCAATGTTTTGTGAATACGTTTACAGTTGACTACTTTCAAAAATAAGTCAAATGTGCAGAGACGGTAAATGTTGAAATGTCCGGCCTGTTTTTGGCAAGATATGAACACGTCAGTTCATTACAGTGCCCTCTTTATGTGTATTGTTGTGAATTGGTACTACTTTGAGTAAGCTTCACATGTTTGGTATACTAGAAGGGAAGAGACGTGGTGGACGACAGGTCAACAAGGAAAATCACAGGGAGAGCAGGTAAAAACTCACATCAATAAAATTCCAATTAAGGATGGAATCTCATTGCTGTAGGGCTAACTCCAAATGCCAGTATCGGTCTCCTGACTTTAACTTCACAATAATGTATATGTACAAAAAGATCATCCAAATGGGGCATCCATGTCTTTCTATAAGGTTTTCAATTCCATTATGCCAAAAAAGATGTGTGTGGCTTATGTGACACTTTTCACCGTTCTAGTGATGAACATGAAAAAGAACTAAAAGAAAACTTTGACAGGTATGTACTGGAGGTGCTGCGCAAGTAAAAGCATCCACTGACAATAAGTATCGAGCTGCTATCTTTGACCTTCAACAGGTCATATACCTGCCAAGGTCGTCCCGTTCAGAACTTTTTATTATAAGCGCTGTCTTTCATTCTTTAATTTTACCATAGTTGGCCAGTAAGGATTATTTCCCTGTGTATCACACGAAGGTCGAACAGGGCGTGGTGCTTCTAAAATAGCCTCATATCTTCACCGATACCTTTCGAAGGTTGATGAGCAAGGTTGTGAGAAAGTTGGCCAAAATCGTACCGTCTATGATGCTGTACTAAAGGTCACAAGCTGTTCAAGAAATCACTTTGAACTTCTTTTGAAACAAACAATGGTCAGTCAGATTGGGATGCAATTCGCAGTACTATAGAGAGGCATAATAAGATTGGTGTACCCTCACAGCTTGTGACGCTCATCAAGATGGCTTTATAAAGTTCCCAAATCATAAAATGTAACTGCTAGTTCTGTCATCAGACATATTAGATTGGAAGACAGCCGAGGATTGTTGAGAGTGCGGCAGCAGGCACAAAGGTTGACTGGAAAAAAGTTCATGCAGATCAAGCATGAAGAGTAAGCAAAAATTATGTCAACACAATAAAATTCAAGTATTCATATAACTTTGAAGTACTCGAAATCGATGGCACTCGTAGATACTCTGATGAAAATCAAGCCCAGCTGCAGAACCACAATCTTGTTACTCTTCAGGTGTTAATACTATTGCACAAGGAAAGTATGATGTCTTTCTTGGATTGTTTACCGGCCCAACCCTGTTGTTGCACGCCCTTTTACAGGCAACTTAGTCATTAAATTGTAAATTCTGTAGAATTAATTACTTTCAACATGGCCTGTTCGAATGTTTTCTAGCTTAATTTCACTTTGTAATTCAGGGACAGTAAAATGACACTAAATTAAATGTAATATTTTCTAAAAAGAAAAAAAAAGCCGGGCTTAGGATTTTTTGAAGATGTTTATGTAATCATCATATCCGTAAGCTGAGAAAATACAGTCAGCAAGCAGACGAACTGTTTAACTTGTGTGGCCTGTTGGATACCCATTATTAATTATTTATTATTACACGTTTACTCTTCACATCAGACTCCTCTATCTACAGCATACTATATCTACCGAGTGTTACTGAGTGTATCAGAAGAGGGTTACTGAGTGTATCAGACAGCGAGAGGAGCTTGCAGTGTTCTCAAGAAACGTTGCTGAAGGTTGCGCAGAAATACATAAATATAGGTTGAGTTAGGTCCAACGGAATACAAGATTGAAAGGAGAGAGGAAAGAAAACGAGATTCACAGGAGAAACCACTTAAAAGCCGATTCCTGAGATGTACCGAAGAAGTGGCGAGTAGCAAGATTTGGGAGTGGTTGAGGACAGGAGGTTCTGATTACTGTAGCGTAAGACCAGTCTCTGTGACGAATGTGACGAAGGCAAGAATCGACAAGTCAGATGTTTCTCCTATGTGCAGAATGTGCAATGCGGTACAGGAAGAGTGTATTTCACATTGTGCCGGAAAAGGTAGAAGAAACGGATCATGTCGAGATTCTCTGGGACTACAACATCCAGGCACATCATGTTATATAACATACATGGCCGGATGTTGTAATATTTGAAGCATGATAAGATGTGTCATCTTACCGATAAGGCTGTGCCGGGTGATAATAGAATAACATCGAAGAAAGTACAGAAATATCAGGATATAGCGAGAGAACTTTGCAAGCTGTGGTAAGTCAATGTGAAGGTTTTTCGCGTGGTAGTGTGAACACTGGGTACTATCCCGAAGGCGTTGGAGAAATTTCTTAAGGAGATATGAACAGCTGTTAGAGTGTACATACTATGTACAGACGGTGGCACTCTTAGGAACAGCAAGGATTCTGTAAACTCGAGATCTGAAGATCTGAACGAGCAAAGATGAACGAGCAAACTCCAGATTGATGCGATGGGCATTAGCCCTTCAACCTCATAGATTCAGAATAGTGTATCAAGGGAATTGACAATATTAGCGCAGATTTTCTCAGTCGAAGTTGTACAGCTGAATGTTATGTACAACTAATGACGGTGAGTGAAATATAATATAGAGAAAGCAATTAATAATTTGTATATATAAATATTTCATATAATATATACAAATATGTGTCTAATGTGAAAATGTACTTTTCTGAATTAAATACATTTTTCTGAAAAGGGAGTAAAATGTCACAAGGAAATCTGTGTATTTGTTTATATTGAGTATTTATATATTTATGCATAATTACCTATTTTCTTTTTAGCAAGGTATGAATACTGTTTAGTTGGCCCTGTGCGTCAGCCAATGAACCTATTGTTTAACTGTTTTTCCAATGTACTTGTTATTGCTGTTCTTTGTAATGTTTGACTTGTCTATGAAACATTGTTAATGTTTATCATGAAATAAATATCATGAAATGAGATGTTCATGTGCATGGAATTGAGCTCAACTAACATGATATTCAAAAGAGATCATCCAATATATTTTAAGTATATACCGAGTGAACCAAATTTGCTACGGCTAAACAAAAGAAAATTCGCGCTTCGGCGACATGATTATTTTTTTGTTGCTGGATCGATTGGAAATATACCGATCTGTTTCAAAACGAGTTTTTCACATAGGCGTATGGAAGTTTACCCAATTTGTGCGGCCTCTCTTAACTACGGAAGCTTAAATGGCCATCCTGTTACCGCGTTACTTAGATAATTTATCGTGGAGACGTGGAAAAGTGCACAAGCTATTACGGATTTCAACGATATTTTTCTCAGAAACATGGAATTCCACGATAATGTATCTGTGAAACAAGGAATTTCAGGATAATATATCTGTGAAACACGGAATTCCATGATGATGTATCAGTGAAACAGGGAATTCCAAGATGATGTATCTGTGAAACACGGAATTCCATGATAATGTATCTGTGAAACACGGAATTTCATGATAATGTATCTGTGAAACAAGGAATTCCATGATAATGTATCTGTGAAACACGGAATTCCATGGTAACTTATCTGTGAAACACGGAATTCCATGATAACGTATCTGTGAAACACGGAATTCCATGATAATGTATCAGTGAAACACGGAATTCATCGGTGTTATATCGCGGAAAAATGAAATTCTACGAACACGTGCTCTCGAAAACACGGCATTAAAAACAGAGTTGAAGTCATAATTAGCCGTCAGCTTTAGTATTGCTTGAAATCAGCAAGTACATCTTTGGATCCCAAGTACAAGAATCATATTGATTCTCCACACGTCGTACCAGCATGCTTGTGGATGTCATAATCAACTCAAGAAAGATGTTTTTCATAAGTATTGTACATGGTTGATCAAATTCATAACGTTAAGACATATAATTTGGTCAGGTTCCTTTATATCCATCAGCACTGATATACATTATCATCGATTCAACTTTTAGCCTAATTTAATCAGGGAAATAAATGTATGGGGACATATACCTATTTTAATCTTGTGTTCGGGATGTTGGCGGATGTATGGGGTGTGTTTTCTTTTTTTTCTTTTCTTTCTTGAATTTTTAGGAACATGCTGTGTAGCAGGGCCATGGGTTGGGAAACCATGTTTCTATAATTATTGAGTGCACTACCTTTATTTGGTTTTCAGACACTCCCTAATTCCGACAACTCATTGATATTGGTCTTGGACCAAGATGTACAGTAATGAATTGTTCGTAACACGGGAATGCAAGGGCTGTAGGTGTGTGGGTGAATAGAGCGCACTCCTGTTGATCAGGTCGCGTTGTAGCAGTGCAAATGAAGCTGTCACAAAAGGTCTTGATTTAAGATTAACAGCCCATTAGTCCCACGGTCGTTATAGTCCGACACACTTTTGAAAACTCTTTCGTCCGACGGATCAATATTCCCAAGGTTCAATATTTTCGGTTTGTTTCTACAAAACGAAAAAGAGAAAGAAGGATCGTACGTCTTCGAATAATTATGGAGAAATATTGGAAATTTGGTCTTCTTTCAGGTGTTGAAAATGAAAGTGTTGATAAAGAAGTTTCAGAAATGTGAGATAAAAGTTCAGGAATTTCGGCTAAAATACCAGAAATTTGAGACAAAGGTTTCAGTTTTGGAATAGGTTATGTTTTCACCTGGTATTTTCTAACAATTGACCCTATTGATAAATTTTGCGAAAAGACACTGAGTTTTGTGGTTACTGGATAAAGGTTCACGGGGAGCTGGAGCTCCCTGTCTCACTGTCCTTACGCTGTCAGATAATTAGGCATCAGAATATGGACACGGCCGAACATCTGTTTTTACGGACGCATATGCACACATCAAGCACATTTCGTCTATTTACTCAGTGATTGACATTTGTTTTATTCGTTTATTGGTTTTAATTTTCCAATTCTGTTTCAGGTCCTTTTGGCAGCTCTTCTGAAGGTGGTCGTTGCTCCGCATCATAATCTACCAGCAGAATTAGACAATCAATTGCAAGGTGTCAATGAAGATGAACTGATTAGATGTTACTACAATTTTGGATACACAGCAGTTCAGATTAACACTTTTCTTGCCCTCATTCACAGACATGCCAACCTCTGGGATCACAAAACTGTATTCTGAAATCCCAAAACCTGTATTTTTCATTAAAAACCTGTATTTTTGAAAAACATGCATAAACGAGTTTACTTCAGTCATTTTAAGCCCAGAATATTTGAAACGGGCATTGTAAATACTGTTTTATAACACTGGTATATATGCTTACATTGATAAATTAATGTTTTCTCTTATTGTACTCCACAGTGGCCTTCTTGCCCTTTTCGAGCAGTTCATTCCTTAGTTCACGCTTATGACAGGGAATACCCACCGCTTGCCAGTATATTTTGGTGGTTAAGGAGTCGGACAGAACTGGGGTGCTTAAATTTGCTCTAAATTCAGTGGCATTTTTCCTTACAACACTGAAAATGCGCTCGTCCTCAGCATTACTATGCGATATAGACAATATCATGAGCATACACTTCGAAAGATTTGTATACTTCAGCTGACTGTTAGCTTTGTCTTTAATTTGGCCAATTTCCATCCAACTTTCATCAGCCCTCTTTTCTGACAGTGAATCTAGATTGTCAACGGTGGATACCTGGTACTCTGCAAATTCCAATTCTAACTCATCTAATTTGTCCTCCATAAAATGGAATCTTTTCACAAAGTAAGATATGGATGAGAAACTACCTTTCAGTCGATTCTTGATATTAGCTACACTTGCATTTTTCAGCAGTTGATCATTTAATGGAAATGTGCTAATCACATAGTCACACACTGCAATGAAGTAATTCCTGACGGCCCTATAAAAAACAGGGTTCGTACGGGTCATGGAAAACCTGGAAAGTCAGGGAATTTTGCTTTTGCATTTTCCAGGCCTTGAAAGTCATGGAAAAGGGTAAACGTCTTTAAAAGTCATGGAAAGTCATGGAAAGTCATGGAAAGTCATGGAATTTTAAGACTTGTTAAAACCAGTTCGCGTCGGAGGCCGTGTACACACGCAATTTTTTTTCGCACAGTGGATCGGAGAGCGTCTAAACACGCCATAGGAAACTCCGGAATATTTGTATGCATGCTCGGTCGCGGTTGACATGATAACGAGCCACGTGCGTAAAGTGACGTGCACAGAAGACGTGACCACACGCTGTGGAAGCTTCCATTGTCCTTTCGGGTGACGTGAAAACACGCCATTTTGGCAGTGCTCGTGCTTCGGTTGACGTGTTATTGTGCAACACTTGTTCGGCACAAGAGCGGGGGCCGTGTAAACACGCTCGCTTCACATGGGTGGTTGTGCGGGGGCACTCGTAAACCTGTTCCACACCTTTGTCTTTGTCTCCATTGAAATCTGTAAAGCTGCGGTATACTAAGATTTCTATAGACCAATTACCGTGCACCATTGTTACTCGGTACCATGCCACTCGGATAATGGGGAAGGAATCCTTCCTCCATGCTCGGTTGACGTGTAAATACGACGAAGAATTCTTTCGAGGGCTCGGTGGACTTCTAAAGACGCAACACCAAACACGCCCTCCTGGCTATAATTCCCACGGAAAACTCGCCAATTTATCTGCTAATAAGCTAAATGGGGGTGTCTCGTCTTAGTTTCATTGACGTAACCCAAAAAAATTCACGCAAAAAATACGTGTTTGTGTGTGAAAAAGAAACCCGCACAGGGGCCCAGAAAAACTTTTTTATTCCCGACGCAAACTGGTTTTAAAAGAAAAAGAAACAAGACAACCGGCAACCAAAAAGACACAATTTCTGGGTCACAAGTTCACATCAAAGAAATGTCTGCCGACTTTGGAATGTTGAATGTATCAATTTGGGATTAGAGCCAAGACAAGAGTTGGGGCTATTGTTCACTGGACAATGACTGACAGGTTGTGGTTTTACACTCCCAGACCAAGAGAGACCTGGTTCTTGGCTGGTTTACAAGCTATTATAAACTAAACACGTGGTGTTTGTCCCCCTCTGCCTGGCACGCGGGTACCCCGCTCATCTGGTTTTTGCCTAAGCAGTGTGGTCGCGGAACCAGTGTCGTTTAAATATTGAATGCTTATAAATAGATCGCGGCAGGCCGCATAGTTACAAATGCGGTGCATCAAAAACATTCTCTTGAAAAGAAACAAAGTTGCCGGCCAATTAAAATGTATCAATAAAGCTTCCTTCAAGATGAAATAAATCCCTCAGTGGCAACAAATTATTGTTGTTCACAATTAGTTCTCGAACTGAACAAATCTACTTAGATTCGCATTGTTAATGTTGGGCGCGAACCTTCGCGCGAATCGAAAAGTCATGGAAAAGTCATGGAATACTTGTTGTAAAGGTCATGGAAAGTATTGGAATTATCTAAGTAAAAAAGTGTACGAACCCTGAAAAATGTCCAATTGACTTGATGTGAGATTATGACTAGTAAGAAAGTCCCTGACTTCTTGTCCTACAATTAAGTCGGCATCGGGTCTTTGGTTGTCTGGATCCTTGTAGTTGCACTCCTTCAGGTCTGGTGAAGTTTGTAGAGTCATTGGCTTTACAAATCTAATCAAAATGGCTTTGAGAAAACCATTCAATTTCTCATCTAAGAGCTGAACCATTGGTTCATCTTTTTGAAGTTCCAAGTTGACACTAGTGAAGATTGGTATGGTCTGTTTCAGAAATAAGCAATACAGTTTATTACAGTCATCTGATAGTGTTGCATGGATACTTTCAGCCTTTGTGGCTGCTTTAGTGGCTGTCTTTGGTTTTGGAGCTGCTTTGGTACTAGTGGTACATGTAGTTGTCTTTGGTTTTGAGGTCACTTTAGTGGTCGGCTTTGATTTTGAGGATGTAGTGCTTGGCTTAAGTGTCTTCTTGGGGGGGAACACTTTTTTTAGAAGATGCAGAGACTACAGCTGTACTCTTCTTGGAAGATGGATTTGCTACAGTTTTCTTCATGGGGATTTTGTATGCTCCTATTGCCCTAGCAAATCCAGTGCTGCTCTTTGAACTTCAGTAGTCTTTTTAGCCAATGAATCTGATGCACTTTCCTTTACAGAGTCTACAACACTGCCCTTTGAAACTGGATTTACTGTAGTGTTCTTACTGGAGACACTGCTGCTCTTTGAACTATGATGTCCTACAGTCTTTTTAACAGATGCTCCTGCTGTACTGCTTTTCTGTTTCTTTGATTGATTTGAAACCTCTTCATTCTGTCTTTTCTCTGACCCATGACCAGCTTCCCCTTTGAAATATTCTAGCAATGCTGGCCACTGCTCCAACAATCGGTTCAGGGCTTTTTCAAGGGATAGCCATCTTGTGCATACATGCTTTAAGATTTTGTGGTTTGCTGTGCCACACAAGGTCTGCACTCCTTTCAATTCTTTGTGGCGCTTGGAAGACTTCTCTAAATAGTAGTATATCGTGATCAATAAATCAACAGGAGTGAAAGGCAATGTGCAAGCTCCCTTTTCTGCTGCTAGATGAAGACGGTGACAGGGACACCCTAGGACAAAAACATCAGGATTCTCTTTCTTGACATACGCCGCTACGCCTGCGTGAATTCCCATCATGACAGATGCGTTGTCTGCAGAGAAGCAGATGCAATTCTTCCACGGTATTTCCTTCTCTTTCAAGGAAGTGTCAAGAAGTTTGAAGATATTGATACCCGTTGACCTTTCTTCCGTTGTAGCTATTTCAAGTAACACACCCACAACTTTATTCACATTTTCATCAAAGTACCGAACAACAATTGGATACAGCTGTTCTTCAGCACCCCTATCAGAGCTTCCATCAGTTGACAAGGAAAAGGGTGTTTCTCTCAGTCTCCGTGTGATATCAGCTGAAAATTAATTTAATAATAATAATTTAATAAAAGACAGTTTCCAAGGAATGAGGTTCCCAGTATACACTCAGTATATGGCATTTTCGTGTTTATTTATAATTTCACGTTTATTTTTATGATCTGATAATCATACCTGAGATCATAGGTATGAGATCAATAGTGTACACAACGGAAAACATACCATTTATAAGCATGCACCAAGCATATGTGTCCATAGTTGCGATAATCGTAACCCTCCATCCTCCCAACGGTCGCAGACGGTCGACCGTCGGGAGGATGGAGGGTTACGATTATCGCAACTAATGTGTCCAGCCATCTTTCCTGACTTTTTTCACATCAAAAATGGATTTATGTTTGAACCCAACATCTTTTGATGTATTCATGAGTATCTATCGACTATAGTCACTGATAGCCCTGTTTATAACATGTGCAATGTGAAAGTGAGAAAAAATATACTTTTAAAGCCTTTTTTTCTTTCTTTTTTTTCTTTTTTTTTAATTATGATTTTTGAGATGCGAAAGTTTCACTAAGCTTATGGTTTTTTTTTTTACACACTTGATATCATGCCTCGAGTCCGAGGTATGATTATCAGGTCTAAGTACAAACAAGAGTAAAATTCACAAGACATTCCGAGGACTAATTTAATGAAAGAAATATGAGCGACTCACCTTTTGTTCGTTGTCCTAAAGTCCGAGCAATGGCAGTAGTTTTTGGTCGACGGCATGAAAACTCACGGGCGATCTTGCTATCGGGAAACATATGTTTTACGAGGTTTGAGAAGCCATCAGAAGATGCAAACGGCATGTTATGTTCAATAACAAATAGCGTCCACAGTGTCTCCGCTCGAATGACATCGTGATCATTGGATTTTGATACCATGAATAGATTGATTATTACTGCCGGCAAAACTGCGGTGTTTGACAGTTTTAATATGCTGCGAAATGTCATAACTTCCACTAGCGGCAATGCTAAAATCAGCACAACACAATGTGCATCTTGCGTGATTTTCTCCCTTTTTTGACGCTTTTATGAAGTCCCACTTCGCTGAATATTCTCCTTTAAATGACTGCTTCCTTTTATTCGACGAGGTCGAAGCCATAATCAGATATTTATATTACAATTTCATGCAGGAGTGCTAAAAAATGTCCGCAAAACAGCGTGAACTGACAGCTCTACGACGATCGAAAGGCGAACAATCGTAACCTAAAGCTTTGTATGCAGTGTTCCAATTGGTTAATACAGGTTTGAAACTTTACATACCATGCACCAATTACGGACGCGCTTACGAATTGGCGATAAACGAGCCTCCGCTGCCTCGTGCCCACAGACAACCTCGCTAACATGGGTAGCGCGCGCGCCGTATCGATCATTCTGGGAAAGAAAAAAATGGCGCGGCGAGATTGTACACCATTGGAAACGAGGTTGTACCACATGGCTTATAGCGCTAGCATAGTCTTTACTCGCAGCCGTTTTTCGTTTTTTTGGAATGGGATTATTTTTGCGGTGGCGGTGGTCAAAACCGTATTTTTTTGGAAAAACCTGTACACACGTATTTTTAACGAAAACCCGTACGAAATATGGGAAAAACGTACTAGTTGGCTGGCATGTCTGCATTCATAGGATACATATAAGTATTTGCCGTCTAAGAAGATTAATGCTGACAATGGGTTTACGCGTACATCGGCAGCAAGGAAATTTTAATGAGATCATCGCAGCTATGAGGTCAGAAATCAGCAGCAGTGGGAGACTGCTAGGATACCGGCTCATGAGGCGCAGACTCATTTCTCAGTATGGTCTACGGGTTACTCAGACTACTACGAGATTATTGCTGGGCATTCTTGATCCAGAAGGAGTTGCAGCGAGATCACACGGTCGGCTAATCAGGAGACGATACATAATTATGCTCCGGACCGAATCACGTCTGGCATATAGACGGGTACGACGAAGCAGTTTGGGTTAGCAGTGCATGGGTCTATTGACGGGTATTCTCGTAAAGTTCTATGGCTAAGGGTCGGCCCAAGTAATAATAACCCAGCTTACGTAGCACAATTCTATTTGGAACTGGTCAAACGTGTCCGTGGAATGCCAACAGTACTCAGATGCGACCACGGGACTGAAAAGAGTGTTATAAAATTGCTGCAGACTGCATTAAGAATAGACCATGATGATGAGTTATCTGGTCACCTCAGTTTTAGATACGGGCGGTCCACTGCGAATTAAAGGATCGAGAGCTTTTGGGGTCAACTTCGCAGAATGGTAGTCCAGTTTTGGAGAAACTTTGTTAAGGACATGAGAGACATAGGACAGTTTTATAACAGCAACCCAGTGGAAGTAGAATGCTTAAGATTCTGCTTCACTCAACTTCTGCAGACAGAACTTGACCGTGCAGTTAATCTTTGGAACAACCACCCCATTCGACGTCAGAGAAATGCATAATGCCCCAGTGGGATACCCATAACATGTTGTATCACATCCCACAAGCGTTTGGAGCCACGGACAGATTGAAGCCAATGCTTTACGATGACGACGAAATTGATGCTGCTGTTGCTCAGTACTGTGAGTCGTACCCTCGGTATGGGTGTCTGCCTGAATTTGCAGATCTAATAAGAGAGATCCCGGGAGAAGACATTGAGAACTTTGAAATGCCAACCCGTGCAGAGGAGGCACTAGCGCTATACTTGCATATTTTGGAGATCATTGATATGCAAGCTGACGACTAGTTAGTTTCCTGAAGAGCTACACTTTCTACAATCAGCTTCAACAAACTTTATAAACCACAATCCTTCACAAGAAGTTTTGGCCTTCTTTTACAAGAAAGGTTAAATTCAATTTTCTTCAACGCTTGTTTACCAGCAGATAGAGACCATATTAAAATGTAAAAATATCACCAGTCTCGATCTCCAAACCTCATATTGAAATAAAGTTTAAAATTATGTTCTATCATACTCGTAAATAATTTTATTGGTGAAAACAAAAATGTATGTTAGTGTATGTCTTTTACTTATACAACATCAAACCAAATTCCGTGCATTAAGGATAAATATTATGTACTGGTACTGCATTGTATAAGCTATTTGGAAATAGAAAGAGTTGTTCCTTTATTTATTTTGTGTGATAACAATACCCTTCGAGGGATGACAGATCCTTAATTGGCGGTTCTTTTTTTTGTCCTTGTGGGTCCTCAGTATAGAGTCCTCAGTATACAAAACAAATGGAGAAAGTTAAAGACCAACAATACTTGGAAAATAAAATTTAACAAATACAAGTCCTTGTTGGACATATATGGAGATTCACATTCTGTGTCGAAAGTAATTGAAATGGGGCTATGTTTTGTTCAGTTCAATTTTTTTTTTGCATCCGTTATGTGCCGTTGGGGTTGTTATATGATTAAATAATACAGTGTGATGTTCGGAAATATTTGTCGGGTAAAATGGTCTTTGCATTTTACTCAACGCAAGCATAAGTCCCCTAAAGACAAGGCTCTTCAATGCGCGACTGAAAAATGTGTGCCATGTAAAGCCACCTTTTGCAACTGCCATCTCTAACATGTTGTAAAAGTCGCCTTTCACGCGGCAGAGAGCGCTATTGTAAATAGCGACGAGCCTGCGTTTTTAACATCAAATTGATTACCAATAAGTTTAATTTTAAGTCGTGCTTATTTGTGATTCGATCATTAATCTGTAAACATTATAATGAACCTGCAGACAATCCTTCATTAGCATCGCATGAACATAAACCAGTGACACTGCTAAGGCTGAGTTGTTGTACAAAATCTGTAGATTTTGAAACATGTTTTTGAATTTTGAAATAATAAATGACTTTGGATGCTGTTTCATATCTGGCCGATCAATAATTGATTTATTTGATCAATAAATTAGTAATATTGCAGATTTATTACTAGTAATGGTTGGTACTAGTTTATTGTAGTTGAAATTTTGCATAAGGCTCATCTAGTTCCTTGAGAAAAAATTCCGAAGGGATGGGGACGTGGTGTTCCTTAGGTCCCATCTTGTATGTGCCTCACTTTTCGGTGGGCTTGGAAAAAATGGAGGAATGTGACACTTGAAATATTAAATTCTGATTATTGCCGTTTATTTGCCTCAAAACTGAATAAGAGCTCATAAGAGTTATGCAACTAAATGCCCAGCAACGGTAACCGTCAGTATAACCACGTGAGCTGAACTTAAATCATTGGTCACCTCGACGGTGTCATTGGAAAATCTGTCCCCCGGTGATTCTGTATGGTAAATAACACGGGCTGAATGAAATTGAGTCAAAAGAGGGCGTTATCAGACGAAATTTCTGCACAATTTGCCGTATGGGGGGCACAGAATCACCGGGGGACAAGGTTATGATTGATTAATATAGGAGGAGGGAATTCACTGAAATGGTTCTATTTATCCATATCGGGACGAGGGGGAACACAATGTGCGCCTCCCAACCTTTTCCCTAAAAATGTTTAATGCCATCAGGGCCGATTGCGATGAAACTTGGTGGCATCTCCCAAATGTATATGTATAGGGTAAAACCATTGAGATGAAAATTTTGTCACAAATTGGTTGCTATGGTAAAAATAATTAGAACCACTTTTGTTAACTAATAAATGTTAACTAATAAAAATATCCCTATTCATCTCATATGTGCATTATGATAATTAAAAATGACCGCAACTGAATATGGCGGTCCTCTTACAGTTTCTTTTTATAGTCAAATTTTATGGCGGTAAACATAAAGTTGCTTATAAAATCATTGAGCAGGGACGTTCATTCCTTTTTATGTTGAGGAAGCATTAGAAATCTAATAATAATTTAACGAAATGGCATTAAATTTCCAAAGTTTCTTTGGAGAAATTTAATGGGAGGCCATATTGATTATTATATGAAAAACTGGTGTTATATTTTTGCCATACAAACGGGAAATAACAGATTAAAGTGCATCTACCAATCGGTATACAAAAAACATCTTCCAAACTAAAATCGGGAGAAAACGTCCCCTTTTTGTACTGAAAAATGTTTTCATCATTTTAAAAGTAGATTTTGTTGAGAAGAACATTTTGTACAAAATGTCATTAAATTCAGCATAGTATTTTGAAAAAATGGAGGGGCATAACGAGGAACCCCGACCTTTCAAACTGAAAAAGCCTTGTTCTGATTAAACAAAAAAGGAAAACAAATCTATACATGAATACATGTATATAACAGAAAAGTAACTTCCCCCTAAAAAAGGTAATAGTCTGTCCTGGAACAGAGTGATAAGTTTTTGAAACTGCGCCAATAATTATGTAGATTGTCTCCCACCGTAAGCATGTGTGCTCCATGTGAGTACAACTACTGCCTCTATTTCAAATGATACACAAATTTCATTCTCAAATTAGGAAGACAATAGCTCATTTATTGCAAAGGACATTATAAATGTATACACAATTTGACACAACAGGGATGGGTCGGGCAGGGTATTGTGCAGGTCCTGCGCCCACTTACTCGTCCTTGGGTTGGCCACTGACTTTATAACTTGATAAAGCGCATTTTGCACTTGTTGACGGTCCGAAGAAGAACGATTGTTTTAAATCTATTAAAGAAGTGAAAATACAAAGGAGATTACTTTGAGAAAGGCACACATTGGCTCTGTGGGAAGTGATATCGTTTGTCGATTTACAAGTTGGCAAGTTGACTTTTTCTTTTTCAGGGACAAAAATAGGGTAAAAATTTTAATTTTGCAAGTTCTAAAAACATGTTTTTTTGCAAGTTCTAAAAATAACACAAGTTTGATATTTAAAATATTTATTATTTTTTTCAAGTAAGGGCAAGGATGATACTCTGTAGTGATATAGTTGATTTTGTGACATAATTTTGCATTTTGGCTGGGTGGTCTTTTTAAAAAAGGAAAAAAAAACATTTTTTGAGACCCAAAATCAGCCTAAAATGCCCAAAAAATTAAAAAGGCTGTTACCATGGCAACGGGCTACATATGGAAATAAAAAGTCTATTTTGGTTACTTGCTCACCAAGTCCTTTCAGTATAAACAATAAAACAAAATTGACCGTGGACACATATGTTAAGTATTTACGTGAAATGACACTTTTAACGATTCAAAGAAATCGTCTTTTTTGCACTAACTGTTAACTAGCTTCGAACACAAACGTTTCCTCTGATACGTCATCTTCTAACAATCCTATCAACATCTCTATTTAATTTCTAATATCTGAGGGAAGTGCCTAATGATCCTTATGTGCGGCATCAAGGTGTCGCTATGATACCCAAACCAAAAATGGAAATATTAAAATGTTCAGACAACAGCTAAAAAATACAATTGCTTTTGCTTCAACATATAAAAATATAGTATTTTTATTTTAGGTTCAAACATGCTTTTACTTTTACATTTTCTGTGCTTAATGTGTTTTTTTAACACCACTTCTCCCCAACAACATCTTTAATGAAACAAATCTTACCAAAATAATAATGGCAGTGTGACCAACCCCTACAAAATAGTATTAATAACTATAACAAGAAAAGAAGAACAGCAACATCATTAAATGGTCATTTAAGTTTGTTATATCAACAATGAAAAAACAAAACAAAATACAATAACAACAATTCCTGCTACAAGAATGTTATACTGTTATGAATCTTACCCTTTGATTTTTGACAAATATTAGCACCCTCTATTTCACTTCTTCCACTTCCAATATTTTGCTGACGATGCAATTTCAAGCAGTCTAAGTCCCAGGGTTGTTTCCCCGGACCCTCGATTGTCCGCTATGAATATGCAATCCATACAAGGACGCTACTTTTGCTCATGCATATCCAGCGCCAACGCAATGCATAATGCAACACCAGCGAGAGCCTTGCGTGCGTGCCACACCCTCCCGCCACGTGGCTTGGAGCCGTCCTTTGGACTTAGTCTATTTTCCGAATACTTTCCTTGGAGTCCACCCCTTCACACCGAACACGGTTCGTGGGTGATCCACGGTCAAACAGTCACCGTGACTGACCCGCTCAGTCATTAGCCGTGGCCCGCGTGTATAGTGCTCCCTACCCAAGCACAGCCGCTGTTCCCCTCATGCACTAATAGCTTAGCATCCAAGCAAATAGCTTAACATGCCCGGTAAGCATTTTCCCCTTGAACACGCCCTCCTTTCTAAGTTGTCGATCACTTCACTTTCCTCAAATACCTTACCTTATATGGAACAAGGACCTGTTGTATGTCATGATTTTGCACACGTTTCTACCCTTAGACGCGGAAGCCAAGCTTCTCATTGGCTAAGACGCTAAACTAGGCTTATGTTTTATTAATTCCTAGGCCCCAGATTTCTATATAATCCCAAAGATTTCCTGATCTCGGCGTAGTGCGATTCCGAATGATATCTGTGCGACTCGATCCATGACAGTGCGATATACTGAACTATTACGGTCCAGAGCCTCGTTCGTTGAACCAATGGTGCAGTGCGTCGATATGGCCATTGGTTCGCCTACATGTAGCTAATTCGGTCTGATACACACTCTGGCCCCGTCCAGACACCCCGTGTGTAGTCAAGCCCCGGTGGTCCCCGTCGTAGAGACCGACCAGCCGCCCGTCTCTCGGTATAGCAGTGCCCGTACCATATGCCGAGTGACAAGCCGCATGAACAAACGATGGTCCCCACTGATTGTACCCAATAGTTGGTATTCGTACAACCTATTCGGAACTTAGCACAAGTCGTTTAACTATTGACATGTACCTATACGCTACCACTCCTGTCATACATGTTACTAGTGCCATTGTTAAATAGTGATGTTAATAATAAACCAACCCCATTGATTGAGATTGTCACAACAAAGTCTGTGTCTGACTATTATTTGTTGACCCACGATAGTGGGAATCCAACAATACTAATTGGACATCTCCAGCGGCAGAATTTGTTGATGCACCTTCAGTGTTGTAATCTAAGTCCTGCAAAATTTCATGTATGACAATAAACTATATTGTTATACAATTACTATTTAAGTCAATAAGAAAATAAATTCTTTGTTTGATTTAAGTGTTTATCCATTTAGATTCAATTGCTAGAAATGTGGACACTCACATTCAACAACCCAATATGGAGCTGCACGTTGAGAGCAGCTTACTTTATAGCACTCAGTATGGATGAAATGGGGCATGCATCAATGGAATCTCTGGACATTGTGTGCCTGGCAGAAGCAGGATATCTTACATTTGAAACTATAGCTTTGAAGGGTTACTTAATAGGATTACTGTAAGGAAGATGACTGCACTGTGACAGAAAAAGACATGTGCCTGAGATTGACAACTTACCAACTGTTGGGATAATGTATGTGGACTGAGGCTGATATCTGGTAGAGAGCTGGATTCTGAAGATGTCTATGTTTGAAAAAATAACAGTCATATTGTTTACACAAATGTACATTTTTATACAGCCATGTTTTATGAACAGTCTATCAATGCTAATTACACTGTGCAAACTGGCTTCAGTACTCTACAATGTAATGCACAGGCATGTTGCAAGAAACTTATCAATATTTAAAAGCCCATGAGGCACTACTTCTGAAGTTAAATTTTTTCAGACATAAACTTGCCTTGGGAGTGTTTACACAAGGTTGCAAGTATATTTCCAATAATTATTGGTAAAAATTAGTGGACTAATTCAATTGTTAAAGCTTTACAAATGAGGACAGTGCTCCACAAGTCAGAACAGGAAGTCGTTTGCAAATGGCATGTACAAAAAAAAAACATAAAACATCAATATAAAACCAAACCTTTCACGAAAGTGTACCCATTGAGCAATTCAACACATAGTTGGGACAGGTAATCTCATATAAAGAAATAGCAACAGCGACGTTGCATTTTGGCCTGCAGTGGCATTACAGAATTTCTCATAAATATACAAATTTGCATTAGCATATATGAAAAAAAAACCTGTCTTTTAAGTGTTAAAACACTTCCAAAATTGGAATCAAAATGTAGAATATTTGTGTAACTATAAACAGTGTTTTCAAGTTAAAATACATGTCTAGTTCATGGGCTATTAAGACATTTTGCTAGTATATAAGTGCATGTATGTCTAGATGTGAATTTTATTTGTATACTGAAACGCAAAAGAAACTTACCACCTTTTAAACCTTTAAATATCAACAATAACACTGCGTGTAGTAAATGTGTGAACTTATTTGTGGACAATAGTGTCCTCACTGTCAGACAAAACGGTCACGCATGGTCACTTGAACCTTCAATGGTCACTTCATGGCACAGCTGTTAAACAGCTCTTTTGACTGTCAGTGATTAGCCAAGGGGTATGGGATGATTTTAATGAGCTGCACTTGATGTCTTGATATTGGCTTTAAAAAGGCCAGTGCAAAATGGGCATTTCAATGAACATGCCACGATTGTCAAGGGATCAACGGCAGCGTGCCCTGGGCATGCTGCAAGGCGGACTGAGCTACCGTGAGGTGGCACGTCGCCTTGGCTGTTCACAACAGACGATATCGGCCCTGGTGGAGAGAGACACCCTCCACAACTCTGCAGATGACAGACCTCGATCAGGGAGGCCAAGAGTCACCACTGCAAGGCAGGACAGGCAGATGGTCCTAAGTCACATGCGGGATCGATTCCGTCCAGCATCCCGCACTGCGGCAGAAACTCCGGGGCGTGCAAACCCACGGATCTCCAATGATACTGCACGAAGACGACTGCATGACTATGGTCTGACTGCCAGAAGACCATACAGAGGCCCCGTGATGACGGCTGCCCATCGCCGCAACCGACAGAGATGGTGCCAGCAGCATCAGCGGTGGACCTTGGCGCAGTGAAACGAGATCGCTTTCAGCGATGAGTCAAGGTTCTGTGTAGACAGTCCTGATGGGCGTGAGCGTGTCTGGAGAAGAACTGGCGAGCGATATGCCGATTGTTGCGTGCGTCAAGCCAACAGGTGGGGTGGCCCAAGTGTGATGGTGTGGGCCGCCATATCAGGCCGGTACAGGACGCCACTGGTGGTTGTGGATGGGAATCTTAACGCCCAGCGGTATGTGGATAACATCCTGCGACCTCATCTGCTGCCATTCCTGCTAGACCACCCAGAACTGAGAACCTTTCAGCATGACAACGCTCGTCCCCATGCTGCTCGCTTTACCACTGCATTTCTCCAAGGCGAGAACATCAACACCATGCAGTGGCCTGCGCTCTCCCCTGACCTGAATCCCATAGAGCACCTGTGGGATGAGCTTGGGAGACGCGTAGTTGGCAGGGCCAGGACACGGGCAGAGCTGCTTGAGACATTGAGGACTGAGTGGGACAGAATCCAGCAGCAATCCATCCAAAGACTGGTAGGCAGTATGCGCCGACGATGCACTGCCTGTATCCAAAACAATGGTGGCCACACACGCTATTGAAAGGGGACTGACTTTGCACCCTCTGCTGTTATGTACTGATGAGATGGTTTATCGTGGTCAAAAAATTGACATGTCATCAATAAAATGCCAATGTTTCAATTAGCAATTGTTGGTTTGTTTTATTTTGAACTGTTACAATTTTATTACATTTCTAACAAGTGGTAAGTTTCTTTTGCGTTTGAGTATATGAAGCAAAGCATCTACAGCAAAATTACCTGTAGCTGATCAGTATCTGATGCATAGTGGTGGTCTGGACTGACAGGGTCGGCTACTGTGGATGTTGAATTTTTCTCTTGGTGGAAAATTAATTGATTATTTAAGGACGGTGCATTAAAAAAATCTATAAAAATTTAAAATAAATGTAAAACCACAACTGGGTCCACTTATCAATGGATAAAAGCCATTTATACTTGAAATCAGAACACTAAACACCGCCTTGTTGTTGTTAGTCACAGTTTGTAAAGCTTCTATTTTAACTTTATACTTGCCAAGATTTTTTGGCAAGCTGGCATAAAATTAATCAGCAAAGCCAATGGACTCCCAGGTCCAAATCACATAATGTACTCCCAGTTACAGCCTATTCACATGTACATCTCTTTAAATCGCACTCAAACCATCAGATAAAAACGTGAGCACCCATCAGACTCCCACACAAATGATATCTGTTAGAGCAATCTCAAGAAGTACATAAAGGGGAGTGGTTGACCCCTTACAAATGATAATTACGTTGTATTACTTATAAATCAAAATCAATTTAGCAACAACAAAAGACTTCTGAAAGCTACTTTGTGTATATTGTACTCTTTGTATATTTAGCTTTCTTAACATCCTGTTAAAAACGATCTGAACTCCATTATGCAGAGCCAAGGCGGAAGTAGTGGTGAAGGTGGGTTAGCTTGACCAACTTGGGTGTAAAACTGTGACAGAGTGACACATACTCCAAAGCCATGACAACGTTGTCTCCCCTGACTGGTTAATTCCCAAATTTCCCCGATTGTTACGAAACCTCAATAGTGATTGGTTCAACCAGCCACAAACCTTTCTTAAATCCAGCACATGATTGGCCAACCAACACAAAACGTGCACGAAACTATAGTTTGTACATAAATCAATGGAAATTGAGCAATGGGAAAATGAGTACATGTAAAAAGTTTCACTGAAAATAAAGTGCACAAAAAAATGGTGCTTCACCAAGTATGAAGGATTCCATCAAATGTTTAGGATAAAACTTTGTATTACTCACACGTACCTGGTGTGTAGTGAATATACACTCTTGTCCGCGATGGATTCCCATGTTGGTCTATTACATTTTGTAGGTTGAACTTGTCCTTCTTGATGACCTGTTGGAATATTCCGATTCCATCGACTTGACAGTCTTCAACGGGCCCCATAGTGCTCCTCCCATCAGGGAAAAATACTCCGACTCCCATGTCTTGCAGACTTTCATAGGATGAATCAAGATCCACTGTGACACATCTTGTCCCGCCTCCCTTTGTGAACCTCACTCCATTGTGCTCTGTCAAGCTGTTCTGTCTATTCATCCAGCCAACATTTATTCTGACTGTCCTGGAAATTGCTTTGGTGGGAGCAACCCGTTTCTACAGACAACAACAAATTTAATACTATGAAGAAAACCATGCACGGGGAAAGGGACAGGTTCGAAGAATTTAA
>CM055816.1:79609997-79645765 GCA_029582265.1 Zoroaster sp. YZ-2022 | reverse complement strand
TAATTCTATCTTCGACAGAGAGCCAGTGGATGTGATGACTTGCTGCTGCAGATCAACGACTGAGTCACAATGTAAAGGTCAACGCATTTTCTATCTCGATCTGCATAGCAGAAGACTTTCCTGGTTCAAAATCACTTTGTCCAATTTAGTATGAATATCACCCACCATAGATCGGAAATCATTCCTCAGGATGTCAAATTCCTTGGATGAAGATTCAAAAGAATCATTTAAGTTTACAGGGGAACTTACACGTGCGGCCGCAGTTGGAGATTTCAGCGCCATCTTGGATTCTGCTCTGCAGATTTTGAATCATTTGCACGTTCCATCAATGTTTTGTGAATACGTTTACAGTTGACTACTTTCAAAAATAAGTCAAATGTGCAGAGACGGTAAATGTTGAAATGTCCGGCCTGTTTTTGGCAAGATATGAACACGTCAGTTCATTACAGTGCCCTCTTTATGTGTATTGTTGTGAATTGGTACTACTTTGAGTAAGCTTCACATGTTTGGTATACTAGGGAAGAGACGTGGTGGACGACAGGTCAACAAGGAAAATCTGGGGAACAGGTAAAAAAACTCACATCAATAAAATTCCAATTAAGGATGGAATCTCATTGCTGTAGGGCTAACTCCAAAATGCCAGTATCGGTCTCCTGACTTCTTCTACAATAATGTATATGTACCAAAAAGATCATCCAAATGGGGCATCCATGTCTTTCTATAAGGTTTTCAATTCCATTATGCCAAAAAAGATGTGTGTGGCTTATGTGACACTTTTCACCGTTCTAGTGATGAACATGAAAAAGAACTAAAAGAAAACTTTGACAGGTATGTACTGGAGGTGCTGCGAAAGTAAAAGCATCAACTGACAATAAGTATCGAGCTGCTGTCTTTGACCTTCAACAGGTCATATACCTGCCAAGGTCGTCCCGTTCAGAACTTGTTATTATAAGCGCTGTCTTTCATTCTTTAATTTGACCATAGTTGGCCAGTAAGGATTTTGTCCCTGTGTATCACACGAAGGTCGAACAGGGCGTGGTGCTTCTAAAATAGCCTCATATCTTCACCGATACCTTTCGAAGGTTGATGAGCAAGGTTGTGAGAAAGTTGGCCAAAATCGTACCGTCTATGATGCTGTACTAAAGGTCACAAGCTGTTCAAGAAATCACTTTGAACTTCTTTTGAAACAAACCACGGTCAGTCAGATTGGGATGCAATTCGCAGTACTATAGAGAGGCATAATAAGATTGGTGTACCCTCAGCCCTTGACGCTCATCAGGATGGCTTTATAAAGTTCCCAAATCATAAATGTAACTGCTAGTTCTGTCATCAGACATATTAGATTGGAAGCGGCTTAAAGTTGTTGAGAGTGCGGCAGCAGGCACAAAGGTTGACTGGAAAAAAGTTCATGCAGATCAAGCATGAAGAGTAAGCAAAAATGATGCCAACACAATACAATTCAAGTATTCATATAACTTTGAAGTACTCGAAATCGATGGCACTCGTAGATACTCTGATGAAAATCAAGCCCAGCTTGCAGAACCACAATCTTGTTACTCTTCAGGTGTTAATACTATTAAATAGCACAAGGAAAGTATGATGTCTTTCTTGGATTGTTTACCGGTCCAACCCTGTTGTTGCACGCCCTTTTACAGGCAACTTAGTCATTAAATTGTAAATTCTGTAGAATTAATTACTTTCAACATGGCCTGTTCGAATGTTTTCTAGCTTAATTTCACTTTGTAATTCAGGGACAGTAAAATGACACTAAATTAAATGTAATATTTTCTAAAAAGAAAAAAAAAGCCGGGCTTAGGATTTTTTGAAGATGTTTATGTAATCATCATATCCGTAAGCTGAGAAAATACAGTCAGCAAGCAGACGAACTGTTTAACTTGTGTGGCCTGTTGGATACCCACTATTTATTATTACACGTTTACTCTTCACATCAGACTCCTCTATCTACAGCATACTATATCTACCGAGTATTACTGAGTGTATCAGAAGAGGGTTACTGAGTGTCTCAGACAGCGAGAGGAGCTTGCAGTGTTCTCAAGAAACGTTGCTGAAGGTTGCGCAGAAATACATAAATATAGGTTGAGTTAGGTCCAACGGAATACAAGATTGAAAGGAGAGAAGAAAGAAAACGAGATTCACAGGAGAAACCACTTAAAAGCCGATTCCTGAGATGTACCGAAGAAGTGGCGAGTAGCAAGATTTGGGAGTGGTTGAGGACAGGAGAACAAAGAAAGAAACTGAGGTTCTGATTACTGTAGCGTAAGACCAGTCTCTGTGACGAATGTGACGAAGGCAAGAATCGACAAGTCAGATGTTTCTCCTATGTGTGAATGTACAATGCACGGTACAGGAAGAGTGTATTTCACATTGTGCCGGAAAAGGTAGAAGAAACGGATCATGTCGAGATTCTCTGGGACTACAACATCCAGGCACATCATGTTATATAACATACATGGCCGGATGTTGTAATATTTGAAGCATGATAAGATGTGTCATCTTACCGATAAGGCTGTGCCGGGTGATAATAGAATAACATCGAAGAAAGTACAGAAATATCAGGATATAGCGAGAGAACTTTGCAAGCTGTGGTAAGTCAATGTGAAGGTTTTTCGCGTGGTAGTGTGAACACTGGGTACTATCCCGAAGGCGTTGGAGAAATTTCTTGGAGATATGAACAGCTGTTAGAGTGTACATACTATGTACAGACGGTGGCACTCTTAGGAACAGCAAGGATTCTGTAAACTCGAGATCTGAAGATCTGAACGAGCAAAGATGAACGAGCAAACTCCAGAGTGATGCGATGGGCATTAGCCCTTCAACCTCATAGATTCAGAATAGTGTATCAAGGGAATTGACAATATTAGCGCAGATTTTCTCAGTCGAAGTTGTACAGCTGAATGTTATGTACAGCTAATGACGGTGAGTGAAATATAGTATAGAGAAAGCAATTAATAATTTGTATATATAAATATTTCATATAATATATACAAATATGTGTCTAATGTGAAAATGTACTTTTCTGAATTAAATACATTTTTCTGAAAAGGGAGTAAAATGTCACAAGGAAATCTGTGTATTTGTTTATATTGAGTATTTATATATTTATGCATAATTACCTATTTTCTTTTTAGCAAGGTATGAATACTGTTTAGTTGGCCCTGTGCGTCAGCCAATGAACCTATTGTTTAACTGTTTTTCCAATGTACTTGTTATTGCTGTTCTTTGTAATGTTTGACTTGTCTATGAAACATGGTTAATGTTTATCATGAAATGAGATGTCCATGCACATTCATGTGTATGGAATTGAGCTCAACTAACATGATATTCAAAAGAGATCATCCAATATATTTTAAGTATATACTGAGTGAACCAAATCTGCTACGGCTAAACAAAAGAAAATTCGCGCTTCGGCGACATGAATATTTTTTTGTTGCTGCATCGATTGGAAATATACTGATCTGTGTTTCAAAACGAGTTTTTCACATAGGCGTATGGAAGTTTACCCAATTTGTGCGGCCTCTCTTAACTACGGAAGCTTAAATGGCCATCCTGTTACCGCGTTACTTAGATAATTTATCGTGGAAACGTGGAAAAATGCACAAGCTATTACGGATTTCAAAGATATTTTTCTCAGAAACACGGAATTCCACGATAATGTATCTGTGAAACAAGGAATTTCATGATAATATATCTGTGAAACACGGAATTCCATGATGATGTATCAGTGAAACAGGGAATTCCAAGATGATGTATCTGTGAAACAGGGAATCCCATGATAATGTATCTGTGAAACACGGAATTCCATGATAATGTATCGGTGAAACACGGAATTCATTGGTGTTATATCGCGGAAAAATGAAATTCTACGAACACGTGCTCTCGAAAACACGGCATTAAAAACAGAGTTGACGTCATAATTAGCTGTCAGCTTTAGTATTGCTTGAAATCAGCAAGTACATCTTTGGATCCCAAGTTCAAGAATCATATTGATTCTCCACACGTCGTACCAGCATGCTTGTGGATGTCATAATCAACTCAAGAAAGATGTTTTTCATAGTTGTAAGTATTGTACATGGTTGATCAAATTCATAACGTTAAGACATAATTTGGTCAGGTTCCTTTATATCCATCAGCACTGATATACATTATCATCGATTCAACTTTTAGCCTAATTTAATAAGGGAAATAAATGTATGGGGACATATACCTGTTTTAATCTTGTGTTCGGGATGTTGGCGGACGTATGGGGTACCCCTTGTGATTTTGATGGAAACCAAAAAAATATATAAATACAAGGCTTACCCCTTGTGATTTTGAGAAAAACCAATAATATATAAATACAAGGCTTACCCCTTGTGATTTTGATGGAAACCAAAAATATATAAATACAATGCTTACCCCTTGTGATTTTGATGGAAACCAAAAATATATAAATACAAGGCTTACCCCTTGTGATTTTGATGGAAACCAAAAATATATAAATACAATGCTTACTCCTTGTGATTTTGAGAAAAAATAAAATATATAAATACAATGCTTACCCCTTGTGATTTTGATGGAAACCAAAAATATATAAATACAAGGCTTACCCCCTTGTGATTTTGAGAAAAAACACAAAAAATATATAAATACAATGCTTACCCCTTGTAGTTTTGATGGAAACCAAAAATATATAAATACAATGCTTACCCCTTGTGATTTTGAGAAAAAATTTAATATATAAATACAATGCTTACCCCTTGTGATTTTGATGGAAACCAAAAATATATCAATACAAGGCTTACCCCTTGTGATTTTGAGAAAAAATTAAATATATAAATACAATGCTTACCCCTTGTGATTTTGATGGAAACCAAAAATATATAAATACAATGCTTACCCCTTGTGATTTTGAGAAAAAATAAAATATATAAATACAATGCTTACCCCTTGTGATTTTGATGGAAACCAAAAATATATCAATACAAGGCTTACCCCTTGTGATTTTGATGGAAACCAAAAAATATATCAATACAAGGCTTACCCCTTGTGATTTTGAGAAAAACACAAAAAATATATAAATACAATGCTTACCCCTTGTAATTTTTATGAAACCAAAATATATAAATACAAAACTTACCCTTGTGATTTTGAGAAAAAACTAATAAATACAATGCTTACCCCTTGTGATTTTGATGGAAACCAAAAATATATAAATACAACGCTTACCCCTTGTGATTTTGATGGAAACCAAAAATATATAAATACAACGCTTACCCCTTGTGATTTTGATGGAAACCCAAAATATATAAATACAAGGCTTACCCCTTGTGATTTTGATGGAAACCAAAAATATATAAATACAATCTCAACCAGTTTGGTCTCCACGCGCGCGCCCAGACGTGTCTCACGCGCGCGCGCCCAGACGCGCTGCAATTTGTGTGCAGTGATTTGAGGAGGAGGTGGACACTATGTGACCGCATTACGACCAGTGTGGAGGGAGTAAGTATTTTGTGTGCAGTTTGTGTGGCCGGAGGGAGTAGTGCGCAGTTGTGTGCAGTATTTTGAGGAGCACACCTCCACGCGCGCGCCCAGACGTGTCTCACACGCGCGCGCCCACAAATGACAGTTCATCCACTATTTGTTGGACTGCCTCCTCCTCCTCCTGCTGCGATGCGGTAGAGTGTGAACTGCACACCTCCACGCGCGCGCCCAGACGTGTCTCACGCGCGCGCCCAACCTATGTGTGCCATATGTGGAGCATCACGAGCCAAGGGTCCTCATATTGAGGTGGAGGTGGTGGGGGGAATTCCCCCCCCCACCTCCACCTCAATATGAGGACCCGGGGGTCGTGATGCTCCACATATACTACTCCTGTAGGTCCAAAAAAAGAAAGAAAGCCCGGTCCTGATAGGGTTAATAAAGATACTGATTTTGTATTTATTAAGATACACTTGGAAAGGTGATATGCTGGTCTATCATTTTATTTGCATATTTGTGTATATCCAATTTCTTAAAGGATTGTTGAATGAGTTGGTTTTTATTTATTTTATGTGTTACAGAAAAGTGTGCCCTACAGGAAGTTTTCTGGTTTGTGCGTGTCTGCCTGCAATAGTGAATATCTAACTGTAAGTTGAATACGTGTGTGTCTGTTAGTGTTTGTTATATTTTTAATGATCATTTCATTTCATCCTTTCAATCGTTTGTTTTGAACTATCAACCCTCTGTAAATGTCATTCAAGAGATAATACATTTCATCTTTCGACAAAAAAATCCATTTCATCTTGGAGATAATACATTTCATCTTGGAGAAAATACATTTCATCTTGGAGATATTACAATTCATCTTTGAGAAAATACATTTCATCTGGAGATAATACATTTCATTTTGGAGATAATACATTTCATCTTGGAGAAAATATATTTCATCTTGGAGAAAATACATTTCATCTTGGAGATAATACATTTGATCTTGGAGAAAATACATTTGATCTTGGAGATAATACATTTGATCTTGGAGATAATACATTTGATCTTGGAAATAATAGATTTGATTTTGGAGATAATACATTTGATCTTGGAGAAAATACATTTGATCTTGGAGAAAATACATTTCATCTTGGAGATAATACATTTGATTTTGGAGAAAATACATTTGATCTTGGAGATAATATATTTGATCTTGGAGATAATACATTTGATCTTGGAGATAAAACATTTGATTTTGGATAAAATACATTTGATCTTGGAGATAATACATTTGATCTTGGAGAAAATACATTTCATCTTGGAGATAATACATTTGATTTCGGAGAAAATACATTTGATCTTGGAGATAATATATTTGATCTTGGAGATAATACATTTGATCTTGGAGATAAAACATTTGATTTTGGATAAAATACATTTGATCTTGGAGATAATACATTTGATCTTGGAGGAAATACATTTGATCTTGGAGATAATACATTTCATCTTGGAGATAATACATTTCATCTTGGAGATAATACATACAAGTAAATCTTGAAGATACTATAAATTTTGGAAATAGCATACAAATCTTGGAGTAAATCTTTGGAGTGACCACTTGGAGTAAATACTTGGAGTAAATCTTTGGAGTAAATATTTGGAGTATATACTTGGAATAAATCTTTGAAGTTAATCTTGCAGTAAATCTTGGAGTAAAAGTTACGAATAAACTTTGTAGTAAAACTTGGGAGTAACCGTTGAAGTAAACCTTAAGTAAACCTTTGTATACAATTTGAAAGTTAATCTTGCAGTAAATGTTGGATCACGTCTTGGAGCAAATCTTGGATCACATCTTGGCTAATTTTTGGAAGTAAAAATAAACAATTAGGGATAAAAATATTCAAGAAAAATATCAAAGTAGAAGAATCCCAAAGAAAAGACCAAAGTAGAACATACTTAAAGAAAATATCAAAGTAGAGCATTCACATAGAAGAAACAAACATTATAATGAAAGTCAGAAATGGAGAGAGAATTCATGTCTTTAATTATGTACCTTGCACACATAGAAAGAGCTACATACAGAGGATGAAACATGGAAACTGTACGAAGTGGAACACCAAATCTATAGGTAAATGTGTTGAGAATGTCAAGTATGAAGTAAAACATACGGATAGCCATGTTCTGACAATGCAAGATGAAAATGAATTGGAGGAGAAAAGTAAAGTTGTTGAAGAAAAGTCTTGTCCTATTAAAGCTGGTAAAAAGACAAATTATCACAGTGGAAGGATGGTCCTAGGGACATTTTGCTGTGGAAAAAGTAAGTTAACGACAGTGTTGTATAGAAAGCCAACGAAATGTGAGCAAACTACTGAGTGTAAGAGGAAGTGTAATTGCTGTTTGCGAGAAGAAGTAACAGATGTGGTAGAAGTACATGTTAAGAAAAGCACTTCAAGCAAGAGTAAACAAAATGAACATATGACAAAGAAGGCAAAGAACAAATTGAAGTATAATCATAGAAGGAATGGGAAGGTAATAGAATGTCATGTAAATAAGAAAGAGCAGAAGATCCAAGAGAAAATACAGAAGAATATTTATTGTCATACCAAGAGAACAATCAGTAAAATTGTAAAGAAAATGGATGACAGTGCAAGAACTGGAGGTGTGAACACAAAATCTGAAAGAGACACTAGAAATGTTATGAGCAAGGTTAAGAAAGGTAAAGATGTCAAGAATGTCTGTAGTTTAAATGCAAGTAAGCCTAAAGGTAATAAGCTTGAAAGTACACGTAATGCAAAACAGATGGATAATATCAAGGAAATGCATTGTGAAAATGACAAGATATGTTGGATATGTGATAAAGTAAATAGGTCTGGTGACCAGAGGCAAATTCAATGTGACAAATGTGAAGTGTTGTTTCACTTAAGTTGCTCAAGATTTCTAAACATGAATGAAGCTTTAATGAATAGAACTGCTTACTGGATTTGTTGTAAATGTGGACAATCAAATTATTGTGATAATTTGTTTGATGATTTTGGTATTTCCACAGACAGAAATGTGTTTTGTTGTGATTTAAATGGAGAAGCAGAACATTGGTGTACTGATGTGACTGAAGAGATGAGCATCAATCAAGAGAAAGACACAAGACACGTGAGTGAATTAAACACCAAATGTGACCATGAGATAAATAACCAGAAACAAACTCTGAAGTTATTAAGTAGCTCAAGATGTGAAGTCATCATTAAACAAAGTGGAGGGTATAATTTAAGAAGCAAGAAAACTAAGACAGTAACAACAGAGAAATCAAATGAAGCTAAGAAGAAAACCAAAGGTAAAGGAAATAGTACTAAAATTAATAATCAACAATCCCCCAAAACCTGTAAATCAAACAAGAGACTGTTGTTTCCTTGTAAAGAATTAAATGAAAAGAAAGTGAAGACCTATGCTCAGTCAACAGAAATAAGTAGTTTTGTTGTACAGGGACATTTTCATCAAGGTCATTTGAAATTTGGTGTAAATACTGGGAAACAGTGTGTTGCAAATAGCTTATGTGCAATGATGTACAGTCATATGAAAGCATTGAGACAGTGGACAAGTTATGACATGGATTTGATATTGAATACCGGAGATGAATTGTATGGTCATTTATCCAAAAGTTCTACAATGAAGAATGATTATTTGTTAGTTAATGAATTACCTAATCAGTTGATTGTGTTCAACAAAAGCTACACAATGATTTATCATGAGTCTGTGACTGGAATGTTTGAAGATGATGGTAATTTGGCTGAATTCAATATGATGCAGTTAAATAGAGCACTTGAGCAAACTATGCAGAGATATAATGCTTGTTTCATTTGCTTTAATGGAAATACATTTGGAGTTATTGCCCAAGGTGGTTTATATTACATTTTTGATTCACATTCCAGAGATGATAAAGGTTGGCAAGTTCAAGATGGAAGGAGCATATTGAAAGTGACACCAGAATGGCAAGGCATTTACAGGTATTGTACTGAGTTGCGAACGTCTATGAACTTGCAAAATAATGAACAGTTTGAAATTACAGGAGTGACTTTGTGCCAAGATGGTAATACAACAGCATGTATAAGCACATGTGAACAGGTTGAAGAAGATGAGATCAGTGAAGTAAACATGTGTGACATGAGTAAAGAGGTACCCAGTGAACTGCCAGACAAAGAAGGTAATGATATCAAAGATTGTAAACCAGCATGTGAACATAGTGATGTTTTGACAGGTACATGTACAGGTGACGAGACACATGTTGATGTAGACATGGAAGATACAAATAGTGATGAAAAATGTGAAGACAGTAGTGGTATTGAAATGACAATAGTATCTGAAGCAACTGGTTTTAAATTTGTTCCGCTGAGTTATGAGTATAAGAAGTCATTGTGTAAGTCCCTCGGAATTGCAAGAGTCTATTCACAGTCTGTAGTTTATGAGGAATGTGAGAGAATGGGACGCCCTGAACATTTAAGAAGTATTCAAGGAGATGGGAACTGTTTTTTCAGAGCAGTGTCTTATGCCATATCAGGTACTGAACGTTATCATATGCGAGTGAGGTTAGCTAGTGTTAATCATTTATTGAAACACGCCAATCGATATAATACATACTTGCGTGAAGGATTCAGTGATGTTGAGAGTTATATTACAAGGCAAAGAATGTTCTGTTCAGGTGTTTGGGCTACAGAAATAGAGATCATGGCTTCTGCACATATGCTTCAAACTGATATTGATACTTTTGGAGATACATGTAGGTGGTATATATTTTCTGGGAAGATGGCAGAAATAGGTAGTGTAACATCAGAAACAGGAATTTATCTCAATCATACTCATGGCATGCATTATGATGTTGTGTTGTCAGCGAAGAGGTTACCATTGGAAAGTAATGTCATTGAAGAACAACCAATTGATTTGACTGGATATAAATACAATGTTGATTGTACAAGTAATGAAGAGAGTGAGTTGATTCAAGATGTTGATAATGTGATCAATTGTAATAATGTTGAAGTATCTGCTGATTGTAATAAACAGACACATACAGAGGAAGATAAAGTTACTACTGAAAGAATCAAGGTATGTAAAGGAAAGAAACGTAAAGCAAATGCAGCAAGGAGAAGAAAGTTAGACAGAGTAAACAAAAGAAAGAAATATGCTGAAGATAAGAAACAGAACGCCGAGTTTGTTCAACATGTTGGAAAGTATGAAGATGACCATGAAACAGTGATTATAAATAAACAAAAGGATTATAAAAAGATGAAATATCATGGAAATATAATGTATAAGCAAAGCAAAATTGATGCTATGAAAACAAAATATGAAAATACAGCATGTAGAGAACAAAAAAAGAGTAAAATGAAAAGTAAATATCATCAAACTTTAGCATGGAGAGAAAAACAAAAAAATGGGTTAAAAAGTAAATATCATGAGAATTCATCTTGGAGAGAACAGAAGAAGGATGCAAGTCATGCGTTTTATGACAAGACTAAGGAGAAAGTGAAATATAGCAAAAGAAAGATATATAATGAAAATGCATCTCACAAAGCAAACAAAAAGGCTGCAGATAAATATAGATATCATAGTAATCCAAAGTACCGAATGAAACAAATTGATAAAATGAAATTGAAATATCATACAAATTATGACTACCAAAAATCTCTAATTGAAAGAATTAAAATGAAATATCACAGAAATGCGCCATTTAAATTAAACTTAATTAACCGCTTGAAAAGAAAGTACCATGGCAACCCATTACACAAACAGAAAGTAATTAGTGCTATTAAAGAAAAGTACCATGGCAACCCATTACACAAACAGAAAGTAATTAGTGCTATTAAAGAAAAGTATCATGGCAACCCATTATACAAAAAGAAAGTTATAGATACGACAGTAAAAAGAAAAGTTGTTAAAAAGGAAAGAAGGCTATGTGTTGTGAATGTAATCAATGATTTCAGGAGGAAGATGAGTATTGGAGCAGATTGTGTTTGTGCTGTTTGTCTCAAATTACTTTATAAAAACCAAGTTGTAAAGTGTGACAAAGACAGATATAAGTATTCAGAATACATATCAGAGAGATATCTACATACATGTAATGACCAATGTAATACAGGAGAATGTACTTTGTCTGGATCAAGGTCATGTCTATGGATTTGTTATACTTGTCATAGGAAGTTGATCAAAAATAGAATACCAGCAGAGGCTAGTCTAAACAACTTGGCTTTGTCAGAAATTCCAGCAGAATTGAAAAGACTCAATACATTAGAACAGCATTTGATTGCCAGAAATATTGCATTTATGAAAATTGTAAATCTTCCAAAAGGTGGTCAGAATGGAGTAATTGGACCCTGTGTTTGTGTGCCAGCAAATGTTGCTGAATCTGTATGGTCATTGCCAAGAACCCAAGAGCATGAATTAATTCGTATTAAGTTAAAACGGAAATTGTCATATAAAGGGTATTATGAGTATAAGTTTGTGAATAAAGAACATGTTGAAGATGCTTTGCATTATTTAAAGGAGAACAATAAATGGTATAATTCATTTTATCGCCTTCACGATTGAATGCATTATACTTGGCCATACACATCAATAGGGCGCCCTCCCATCACTTGCGTTCCGTTTGTATCTGGGGGCCGCTTTATGCAAATTACGATTCCAGGTCTTGCGTAAGCTGAACAGGGCTTGCTCTGGCCAGGCTGGGGATTTGGCAAGCTGCCCAATTCGGGTCGCGGGCTCTTTCAGGAGTGGCCAGCGCTTTGCTTTTATCGCTATGGTGGTCAGCTTCAACCAATTAGGCTGCCCAAAAAATGTTCAGGGAAAACTTTGTGATCGGGCGCCAAGTTGTGTATTTCATTTTCGTTGCAGCTTTCCATTAGACGGGATCATCAATTTTTGTTACCGGTTTTCATCACATCAAATACATGACATAATACATGTCATACAATCTTATTTAACATAATTATCATCCTGTGTGTCTTCATAAATTGAGGTCAGCGTCACAGTTTATCTGTGCAGTGGAATTGTCGTCTGACTTTGAGGATTTTATCTCGTAACGTTAACTTTTGTTCTTCGCCATTGGACTCCGCAAGCAGATTAATTTTTGGTTATTCATCTGATCACGCTGATCTGACTTTTTGATTCAAGTTAGGCCTAGGCCTATTCGGACGTCAAGTTTTCCTCTCTCGGTGGACAGGCCAAACCCTGTTAACTTTGTACTGCGGACACGTTAATAATGCCTAAGCGGCAGATTCGTCGTCCAGCTCGGTTCGAGTCGCCGAACGGACCAGCGGTGTTGCAGGTAGTGCCCGGCAGAGGTCGGGGACGAGGGGGCGCCAGAGGTCAAGGTCGGCGGCCCTCACGGCGGCTCAGGGCGGCATTGGCAGCTACGGCATGTACGGTGACGAGGCCTGCAGCACTGAGCGACAACCCGGTCCCGGTTTCTTCTTTCTCCGATGCCGCTGCAGGGGACGCAAGTACTGCGGGACGTCCAGAGCCGGACACTTTGGCAGAGGCAAGGAGCGACACGGGACGCTTGGGCCTACATGTAGGCCTACAACAATTACCACCGACCATGCCGACACACGGTGGTCCACTACCCATCCCATCCGTTGTGGGTGAGTCCGGCATCTTGCCACAACCTGTTCGTTTCAGAACATCGATGGCGGGGGGTAACGTTATGCCACCAGTCAATTCGACTGCATCGGCAGGGACTGTTAATAGGCCTAGTACTAGTGCTAGCGTAGGGCATGTAGGGGTTTGGGCCTTGTAATGTCAGTGGGGTGTTGGGCAGTCTCATAATATTAATAATAATGGGTCGGTTTTTTGTCAAGCCGCACCGGCAGCGCAGGTCACCGCACAGTCGGCCGACCCATCAACGGTCTTATCCCCCGTCGGTCAGTTTGGGCGGAATCTTGGCCTCAGCGTTCCGTTTTCCACTTCAAGTTCATCTTTCAGTGGGCCATCCCCCCTACCACCAGTGTATGGTTGTAGTACATTGGATGCGCATGTTCCTCTTGCGCTGAAAGAGAAGATTTGGAGTGGGAAATTTATTGATTTTGCGGCTTTGCACCGGGACAATGCTGTGTTTGCATTGACTCATGCAGACTCGGGGTCGGTTTTGACTCTGGCAGTTGACAGGGATAAGGTGGTTTTTCGGCCGGCATCTGCGCAAAAGAAGAAAATCGATTCTATCGAAAAATGGATGAGTGCCTTTCATTCATTCATGGCCGTTTATACGGTGCGCCACCCGGGCCGCTGTGCAGAGCTCCTGAAGTATGCTGAAACGGTCAGGATGGCATCTGTGCAATTCCCGGGGCTCGGTTGGCGTTCCTATGACGAGCAGTTTCGTCTGCGCCAAGAAGCCAATCCGGCTCGTTCTTGGGCAGAGTTGGATGTCGAATTGTGGGTGACTGTCGCTGCCGCATCGGTTATAGCTCCCGCCAGTGTCAGGCAGGACATGAATGTTGGGGGGTTTTCTGGTAGGGCTAGTAACCATGGTAATAATTACACTAGTAACACTTCCGGTTATAAATCCCATGTTTGCTTTGCCTATAACACGGAGAAAGGGTGCCGTTGGCAATTAAAATTTGTAAGTTTGCGCATAGGTGCAAACGATGCGCCCTCCACGGCCATGGATTAACAAATTGTAGGGTTAACACTAACTTTAGAGCTAAATCAGAGCAGTCTGCCATGTCTGCCGTGCGTAATTTCTCGCCCCCAAGCTCAAGGCGTGTGCAGCCACAAGGCGGTCCAACAGCAATGCAGCCAGTATCCCGGGTTGCAAAGGGCGGCGACCAAGGGGGGCTGTGCATGCGCAGCAAGCTCACGGGTCTTTTCGTGGCCCCCTCGCCAATTAAGGTCGATGTTCTGCGACGTTGGCTTTTTCAATATCCAGACAAACGGGCTGCTGCTCTTCTCCTTGGGGGTTTTTCGCAGGGTTTTAAAATTGGTTTTGAAGGGCCGCGGGTGGCCCGCATGTCTGTTTGCCTTCCCTCGGCTGCACAGCGTCCTTTGGTGGTGGTGGAGAAGTTAAATAAAGAAATTGGTTTGGGTAGGATGGCAGGGCCTTTCGATGCCCCCCCCCCTTTTCCAAATTTGCAATGTTCACCGATTGGTTTAGTTCCGAAGCATGAACCGAACTCCTTTCGGTTAATTCATCATTTGTCATTTCCATGTGGTGTTTCTATTAATGATTTTATTGATAAGGACAAGTGCATTATGAGCTGTTAGGTTTTCAGTTCAATGGAAAATTTTATTATGACAAGTGCTTGCCAATGGGTTGTTCTATTTCTTGTTCGCTTTTTGAGTCATTTAGTACGTTTCTTGACTTTAAGGTGCGTCAGGTTGCGCAATCGGAGCTTGTTACTCATTATCTGGATGATTTCTTATTTGTGGGTTCCTCGGCGCCATGCTGCGGTTCCATCCTGCAGTCATTTAAAGGGGTCTGTTCATCTTAGGGGGTGCCGATTGCGGTGGAAAAACCACAAGTCCCAGTCAATCTTTAGTTTTTCTGTGTTTGGAAATTGACTCAGTTAACGGGCAAGTGCGGGTGCCCCGTGTTAAAGTTCAGGCTCTGCGCAGTCAGATACAAGCAACCTTGCACAAAGCAAAGGCAACACTAAAGGAGATTCAATCATTAATTGGGTCTCTCAATTTTGTTTGCCGGGCCATTGCGCCTGGGCGAGCGTTCACTAGGCGTCTCATCGCACAACCAGGGGAGTGCGGCGGTCGCACTATAAGGTCCGCATTTCGGCCGGGGCTAAACTCGACCTGTTAACTTGGTTGGAATTTCTTGACCATTTTAACGGTATTTCTCCATTTCGGCACAATTTGTCATGTGACAATGGAGTTCTCGAGCTTTTCACTGACGCTGCTGCAAGCATAAGTTTCGGGGGTTCTTTGGTGGTAAATGGTTCCAGGCAGGTGGCCCCTGCACTTTGGGCAACCCCCATCCATTGCTTTTTTTTGAATTCTACCCATTAGTTGTTGCCGTGCATTGTTGGGGTAATTTGTTGGCAAACCGGAAAGTTCGTTTTCGAACAGATAACAGTGCTGTGGTTTATATTATCAATAATCAGAGTTCACGTTGTGATCAGATTATGCAGTTGGTTCGGAATTTTGTGTGTCATTGCCTTATGCACAATATTGTGTTTAAGGCTGTTCATGTTCCAGGGGTGCACAATGACATTGCAGATTCACTGTCTCGGTTTCAGGTCGACCGTTTCAGGGCGTTGGCCCCGGGGGCGGATTCCACCATGACGCCAATCCCGGTGCAACTAAGCATGTTTTAACAGGTGAGGTGGAACGGCTCTTATCAGTAGCTTTCACTGCTAATACTAAAAAAAACCTACCAAACAGGGTGGAAGGCGTTTTGTCAATTTCGGAAATGGCGGTTTGACTGCGTTTGGGGGCCTCGGTGCATGACATCCGGGAATTCGTGGCTTGGTTGTCATTGAAACGGTTGGCCCCTGCTACGATTGCGACTTATGTTTCTGGTGTGGGTTTTCATTATAAGATAATGGGTTTCCCTGATCCGACTCAAGATTTCTTGGTTGGTAAATTGTTGGAAGGGTGTCGCAGGGACCGAACTTTGGGGGATGACCGATTGCCTATTTCGGTCTCAGTCTTATCACATATTTTGGGTGTTCTCCCACATCGTCAGAGTTTTCACGAAGAGACAAATTACGCCACTCATCACTAAACTAAAGTTTCGAGAAAATCAGGTTTTAAGTTGCTCACTTTTTAAAATCAAGATTTCACGTGCACTAGCACCAATAGTGTTGAAAACATTTTGATACTGTGTGAAAGATCAGATCTCAAACTTCCAAAATATATCGACAATGGAACAATAGGATAATTAATTACAGAGTGATTAATTAATGATGACATTTGTCTCTTCGTGAAAACCCCAAAACGAGAAATCGGCTTTTTTGCCGCACAGCGCGTAAATTTGTCTCTTCGTGAAAACCTAAAATCCAGAACGTGGCTTGTTTGCCGACGCAGTGTTCAATTTTGTCTCTTCGTGAAAACCTAAAAGCCAGATCTCGTGATTTTTGTCCACCATAGGAGTTAAATTCGTCTCTTTGTGAAAACTTCCAATACGTTTCTGGTGAATTAGTCCCTTCGCATAATTACCGTAATTAGCCTATTGCAGGGTCGGATCCAGGGGGTGGGGTTTGGGGGTCGGATGTGGGGTTTGGGGGTCGGATCCAGGGGGTGGGGTTTGGAGGTCGGATCCAGGGGGTGGGGTTTGATCCAGGGGGTGGGGTTTGGGGGTCTGTATTTCAATATAATTTGATCAAAAAGTTTCACTAAGTGTTGATATCGATTAAGTTAATTGATTTCTACCAAAAACAGAACATCGAAAAAGTATGATTTTGAACATTCACCATGAATAGATCTGCTAATTTTGGAGTTGCTGGGACAAACTTGAACATGGGTTTGAAAGAAGAAAACCTAGAATATTTAGCATAGAACAGGACATTGTAACTTCTAAGAAGTACGTTTAGACCTAAATGTTAACCATGGTGTATCTTTCCTGATACTAAATTTCATAAACAGAGGGAAAAGACATGTGACCGAAAGATTAAAGCCGTGATTGTACTTTTTCTTCATTTAAATATTTATCTTCCAAATGTTCTGTAGCAAGTGAAAGCTGTTTTGTAAACCACACAATTACAAGAAAATACAACAAAGGAACCGGAAAAAAAATCAAACTGGAGTCGTGAATCATCAGATCAAGCAAATTTATTTCATAAACACATCATTACTTCCAAGAATCAAATTGTTCCAAATTTAAGGACGAGTCAGAAGCTAATATGATCGTGCAAGTTAACAACCGTAGGTTGGAACTCACACATTTATATACGAAATGAGGCCGATGATTAATGTCATAAACTGCCATAAATATTTATAAGTACAGACCAGAGATGGCATTTGCTATATTCTAATTCCAATAAATTAATTTGATAGGTCCAGCATTTGAGTCAATGACAAACAGATATTAAGCTGAGTATTTTGATAACCTGTATTTTTCATATTTTTATTTTGGTACAAGATTTCATTCTTTGAAATTCATTTGTATATCATAAATAAGGCTGGGACGCAAAATGTCCCAGAATGTCAATTTGTTCGTGTTTAGGATTGATAAAAAAGAACATACCTCTTGATTTCTTGCGTGCTATGCATGCCTTCTTGTTGGATGTAACATTTCATTCCTTAAATTCATTTGCATGTAATAAATCACAAACAAGTAGTAAATAAGATTGTTTAAATGAGTTTTCATCTTAGTATAAGATTTCATCCTTTGAAATTCATTTGCACAGCTTAAATTTATAGGAAAAACAATACATGTAACATGGAATTGTTTAAATAATTTAACTGTTCAAGTCAGTTCAGTAAAATCAACAGTACCAATAACTTGGAAGCAATTAAATGAAGATAGCTGAAATTCAATTGTTATTAAGAAACAGAAATTCTGAAATCGCATAACTATATACACGAATGTGATGATGTATCCCATTTGCTTAGTGAAGTGTTTTCAATGTGTGAAATAAAACAATTTCTATTAAAATACAAGCACTGTGAAAAAGGCTCCAAACAGGAAGAAATTTATTCTGAGGAAGTCCTTTTGAGAGATGTTAGACCAATAATTAATTTCATATGTTATGCAACAGATCGGAATATGCAAACCACATAGTTGGATTTCAATAATTTAACTTGTCAGGTTTATGCACAAGCAAAGTGTACTTTTTTTAAATAATGGCAACAAAACATAAAATTGTACTTTTGTCATTTGTAGTTCCATGTGGTCCTTCATACCTGATGGAAAAAGTCGAACAACACACTGGGTACTGATATTAATTCATATATAAATGGCACAAGCAATAACGCTGCATTTATGCAATCAGGATTATAATCTCTGCTCTTATGGATGAAATGGATGATTATATTCCACGATCAGCTGTATTGATTTATCATTAATTCTTAAGTATCTGAAAAACTGACACATTTATTACCTGAAATTGTATCAAAATACTTATGGAGTCATAATTATTTTGGGCCATAATTATTTGGGAGCCAGCAACTACAGCAAGTGTGTACATCTTTCAAGAATTTTTTGAAGATCCATCGAAGAAACCTTTATAGCAATATGTATTTAAATCCAGTAAACATTATGACGGTCTCAAATCGACACAGAATTTGTTTTAACTTTCAGTAAAAACTTTTAGCACCTACTAGACCTTTACATATCTCTACGATGAAGCATTAACCATTTTCTTAAACCCCAGTGCAGTTTGATAGTTCAAACTCATAACTATAAACTCTGTCCGGTTAACCTTGGAAGAGAAAAAAGACTCGATAGAGGTAAGGGAAGGTGCAGAAACCAACAAAGCCTGATGGAGAGGGATGATAGATGAAGGTGCTGATCGAGACATGGCCGAAATGTAAAAAGAAATGGAATTGGAGGGATAGGGATTATGGAGGAGAGGGAACATGCATTGGCAAAACAAAAGTGCAGTGTGAGATCATCCAGGGTTGTAAAAAATGGAAATAAACAGTTGTGATGAAAAGTGCATTAAAAATGTTATGAGGTGCGAAACAAGGCGGAGTAGAAAGCAGAGTGTTAATGAGGGAGTTGATGGTAGAATGACTTGTATTCTGGATGGCACACAACTGGTGTTGATCCTGAGCAAAGTTTGGTTAGATCTTCGTACTTACCCTCAGATATCTTAGGCTTACCTGAGAGGTAGAGAAGCTGAGGCTGGATGACTTCATCATCTGTACTTCTCCTAGTTCTGCAGAGCTTGATGACAGAGAATCTATCGTCAGTGTGGGAATATTTGAACATGATTTCATCCGGTGCATTCTTCCTTACCTGGATCTGCATGAAGTGTGTCCAATCTATTTTTGTTCCTTCTTGTGAGAAGCGAACTCTTAGGATACCCTTTTTCTGTCCAAGTGTCTTCCAGTCATATATGTCTGATGATTGAACAGATACAACACTGTATGGCTTGGGGTGTTTTCTGGCCATCTTACACACCGACACCAGCTGGGATGGGACAAATATGTCACCAACCTGGCGTATGGCCCTCTCAATTGTGCTGTGCATCGAGTCTCCCTCTGACTGACCATGATTGGTCTCGAAAAAATGAAGTGTTACAACACGCACAGATCGTGATTGGCCGACAAAATACATCAACATTGCTGGTATAATAGAGTTTTTGTTTTGGCCGACACATCCATCAGAAAATAGATCAACTGATTCAATGCCTTTATCGTCAAGTATCTGCAAGTACTGATGTAGATATGACGCAACTTCACAAGAACCTCGGCGTGTTTGACCCTCATGTGAAAGAAAGCAGTATCCATCCTTGCTGGCTAGGTCAAATACAGTTAAATTGAAACATGCCAAGCGCCGTTTGTAAAACAGCTCGGACCTTTGGGACTGAGGAAGGTAAATGACAGACTGTAAATCAAAAACAGCAGCACTGCAGTTGGCTGTAGTTCATGCTTTGTATTTGGCATTAGCCTTGACGATACGCACCCTTTCCTTTTCGTCTTTGTGTTTTTGGTAGTCCATTTGAAGTTGTTGTTTTCTGTTAGTATCTGAATGATTGTATGTTTCACATAGGCCACATGTGTCTTTCTTTGGATGGTGAAATTTGAGGTTCATAGAGTAGAAGGTCTTTCTGTATAAGGACTTTGAAGCTCCTGCCGGATGCTCTCTTAGGTACATTTCGTACATAACTTGAAGGTTCAGGTCAGATGATAAGTATTGGCAAGTACTATTTGCCCTGCAGTAGTGAGACTCCATACGAGGGAATTTAGCTATGTGTGATTTCACTTCTTCTCTCAGAAGGTCGTCCCTCTGATGTGTCTGCCTTCCACCTCGTTGTTCACCCATTAGAACACCACAATTTTCAGTCTTAGAAAAAACTGTCCTTATCTGCTTGTCTGACACATTAATTGTACTGGTAAACATGCATCGGCAAACTTTCCATCTTTCAGAGGGTGAACCAGATTTTGGTAACGAGTACTGGTATTGTTTATACTGCTTAGATGTATGTTGCAGAGAGACATGTCTAGCAATCCATTCACGCTGTCTCTGCAAACAACCCATACCATAATAAGCACTGTTTATCTTTGTTTGTTCCTCTGCTGGATCTTATGACAATCAAGTCCCCGGCATCGAGCACAACATCTGCCAACGTTGCCTAGCTTAGGTGGCATTGGATTGTTAGTCTTCTCAGTGAAGTAAGCTTCACCTTTGTTTCTCTTTATTTTGACAAGGAAGTTCTTACACTGACTCTCCCTCTTTCTCTTTGTGGAAAGCGGTTTGCCAACCCCATCAACTTGAAAATCAACTGGATTCAATGCAGCAGCTGAATAGGTTGGAGAAAGGGCTGGAGTAAATCCCTGTGTCTGATCAACACCTCTCTCAAGCTGTCCAGAAGAAATAGCAGATGGAGGTTAAAGAGTTGAAGTAAGTCCATGTGTCTGTTCAACACCTCTCTCAACCTGTCCAGAAGGAACAGCAGCTGGAGGAGAAAGAGGTGGAGTGAATCCATGCCTTGGGCCATAAACTCCCTCAACATTCACTGAAGGAACAGCAGATGGAGAAGAAAGGGCTGGAGTAAATCCCTGTGTCTGATCAACACCTCTCTCAAACTGTCCAGAGGAAATAGCAGATGGAGGTGAAAGAGGTGAAGTAAATCCATGCGTCTGTTCAACACCTCTCTCAACCTGTCCAGAAGGAACAGCAGATGGAGGAGAAAGAGGTGAAGTAAATCCATGTGTCTGGTCAACACCTTTCTCAACCTGTCCAGAAGGAACAGCAGATGGAGAAGAAATAGGTGGAGTACATCCATGTCTCGGGCCATTTCCTTCCTGAACATTTACAGAAGGAACAGCAGATGGAGAAGAAAGGGATTGAGTAAATTCACTTTTCTTGTTTTTACCCTTGTCAACATGCACTCCAACAGACAATGGAGTTGAAAGATATTCCTTAAATCCATGCCTTGGGCTATTCCCTACCTTATTTATATCTGTAGAAACAGCAGATGGAGAACTGAGGTCAAGCATACATAACTCACTATATATATTGTGTGAACGACAGCTTTCATTTAGAAGAAAATGGTCATAGCATAAAAATGCGAGACACGTTGTGCAAGCTGCCCAGACTTCCTTATTACAATGGAATTCTTCACAACTTGCTGCTTGTTGACCCACAGCCTCTCCATTTTGCGAGTAGACTCCCTCTCTTTCCTCTTTGTTCTCAACTGTATGAAAAAAAATCTAACGGATGCACAAATTATATCCATGCACAAACCTCATGGAAGCTACAAAGCCCGTACGGGGACATGATGGAAAAATATATATTTACGGTGTTTAAACGAATTAACAATTCGTTTAAATGAATTAACAATTTGTTTTAAAGGAAAAAATTATTTTTGTATCAAGTCCCTGTGAAAGAATGATTTTTCCATCGTGTCCCCTTACGGGCTCCGTAGGAAGCAGATTTGGTAGTCACTTAATTGATGACTTCCAATGTATTGATATCTCATTCATAATGTTTCAATATTCATATTGGTTTGAGAGCCTGTTACATGAGATGTTTAAACTTGTGTTTACTACCTGCTGGGGGTTTTGTAAACACGTGTTTGCATCGGTTGTTCAAATCAATATGCAATTGGGAGAAGATTTGAGGCACATGTACAGAAGGCAATTAAGTTTATATAACAATGCGCATGCACGCGTATAAAACACTATTTCTTGCATGCCCCGTTCGTGTGTTCTTTTGGGTTTTTAGAATATAAGAAAACAGCACCTGAGTGGGAGTCATACATCTTATCTGAATCTTGTCATGTGTTCAGCACCTGAACATGCATTCTAAAATAATTTAAATTGGAAATTGACTGTTTCCCGTTTTGAGTGATTACAAAGAAAGGCATTCATAGGTGACAACTGAAGTAGTGATACAATTAGCAGCAGTCAAACTGTATTGATTTTTAGTAATGAACTTCTTGGGTTCCATAGTGTTTTATGGATGTATATACAGCGCGTCTTGAAAAAAAGGAAACCAGGGTTTCGGGGTGAATTGACTTTATTTAAAAGCTCATTTGTACTCTTTCATTTGATACCAGCAAGATGATGCTAGGGTCATGCATGACTGATCAGGGACAATATGAATTGGCGATGTCAGAATTGGCTTTGTTATTGATAAGGGGTTGGCGGTGCTGCATATACTTTCAGGACACCTTGTACTGATTGCAAAATAAGCCTGACATACCTATTGCTTTGGCGAACATCTTTGCTAAGGGGATGCTGTCAGAGTCCGAGTCCGAGTCGGATGACCATGGTGAACCCTCAATTTCAATAACCCTTCCGGTCCAGTCTCCATCCAGCCACGCCATGGTAACCTTTGAACCTTTTTGAAGCCGCTCTTCTCCAGTGCATTTAAGGCTCGTGGCAGACACAATATTTGTTGTGCCATTCTTGTCCCACAACACCAAGACATCCTGGCCCCCATCAGTGCTGAATCCAAAATCAAAAGGTCTTATAATAATTTTTTTAAGATACAAGCTAATGTTTTTGCAGGCTTTGAAATTCAGCTAAACAAGCTCAAGTACATGGTTACCCAAACACTTGTTTAGGGCTTAACAGCAAGAGAAGTTTGTAAATTACTTAACTTGGTAAATAAAAAAGAAAATACCATAGATTTTTTTTTCAAGTAATTTTGGACTAATTTATTACATACACTGTACTTTGCACGTGTCTGAATGCATCTTAATTTTGCTTGCCAAGGTTTTAATCATAAAATAGCCCAATTGAAAATAGACACTTTCATTGTCTGTATAGCAAATATTTGGAAAAGGAAGGGTAGGGTTGGGTAGGGTTGGGTGGGGTGGGATGGGTTACTGTCAGAATACCAATGTCAACTGGCGGAGCTTTAAAAAAAATACATACAGGTATACATAGTGCCAAACAGCTACATGTAATGAGTGAGTGCCATGTCCATGTTAATGATGGTTGAAAAGGGCAATTTTGTAACATTGGGGCAACAATGGCTAGATATATTTTGGAGGTGCTACAAGACCCAACTCAACTACATTTGTTGTAAATTGTAATAAAAACAATTTTTTATACTTTTTATATTTCTTAATCAGTCATGCGTTTTCAAACATTGGTATGACATTGCAATGGATATACACACATGGTCTAGGTCCAGTCAAAATAAGGAAATAATGTTCTGGACAATCTAAAAACAAATTTGAACTCTCACCATTTACTTGTTCTTTTCATAGTCATCTTGGGTTTTTTCTTTTTTTGAAATCGACGCCCTGAAGAAAAAAATACAACATAGGAAAATAATATAAATAATTGTGAAAATGTTTTTAATTATGAAAGCACATGACAGCATTTCAAACACAAAAAACTTTGTGATGAAATTCGAATACATGTGCTTCCACCAAATTATATGGAAAGCTGCTTTTTGTTGTGACACGTACACCTATTAATTCACCATATTATAGGCATTCGTGGATGCTTTGTGCACTTGTAATTTATGCTGGGAAACCTTCAAAACAATTAATTGCCCCAATAGGCACGAGTAAAAACTCAGTAGCTAAACTCACCCTAATTTGGTTTTCATGTCATGACAAAACTTGCATCGACGTGCTTGCAAATGTCCCATTTCCTCATTTTGAATTTTCGCTCAGCCACACCGATGCGGGCGCCCTGAAAATGATGGTTACTGCATAATTCATGATCTCTCAGTGACGCTCCATGGACCGATGATGTAAAACATAATTATGATAAGAGGTAATGTCGTGATACTGCATCTACCCCTAAACATATGCCGAATGTTCTGCAATCATGCTTGTGTTGTTTTCGTGAAATTTCAAGAAAATCAAGGGTTGTTTTCCCCATTGACATGTACACATCTCGACTTTCATCGTCACAACCAGACCACCAACGATCTTGTTTTTTCAATCATGCGATCACGTGTCACGGCACGTACAGAGCACATTGACAGTACGGCTGTTTCGGTGCGCAGCATGCACGCTGGCTAACCGAGTCACTCTCTCAACCGAGTGACTCGGTCTGCCAGCGCGCATGCAGCACGCCGAAACAGCCGTACGGTCAATGCGCCCTGTGCATGCATGCGCCGCACACGTGATCGCGTGATTGAACGAGATCGTAAGTGGTCCGGTTTGTGATGAAAGTCGAGATGTGTACATTTCAATGGGAAAAACAAGCATTGATTTTCTTGAAATTTTACGAAAACAACACAAGCATGATTGTAGAACTTTTGGCTATGTGTTTAGTGCAGGTAAGTGATAGGATGCGGATCCAAAAATCGATGTTTCACAAACTTCCACTAACTACCTACGTTAGATTTTGTACACTGGATATTGTGGCCTAGGGAGCGGAGATATCCAGTGACTAGAACACAGTATGGGGCTAGGATGACAGTACCCCCCGCTGGATGTCTCAATACCCCCCCCCCCCCTCCATTTGAAATCTCGATTGTCAACAAATATATAACATAAGCAACTAGTTTATATGCATTAAGTGCCCCCTAGAAAAATTGGTGCACCCCATGTGCCCCCGCGCCCCCCCCCCCAATTTGAAACAACGACAACGTTTGTTACTGACTAGCCCTACAACTTACAAGTACAAACAGGGCGTTAAATCATAAATGGCTCTCTTTTAACATTTTGTCTCATTATTGTCGCCACTAATGCCCTGCTTTAACACATGCAATTACACCAAGAATCGATCCCTTACAATATCGTCCAATCGGGAACCCAAATATCTCCCAGAATACGTATCGCTGGACACTTATAATATGTATATCACTGTATTCCTGAAGGTTTGGGGACTTCATGTAATGTACTATAATAAGCCTATAAGGCTCACCAAAATTATAAAGTTTATACAACGACTAAAGTTCAAAAATCTTCCTGTCATGTCTTGCGCGCCGCCATCTTTGTTTGGTCTGATCATTGACTATCTCCATGGTCTGATCGTGAGAAGTCAGGGCGCCATTCTTGGCGTTAATTGCATGTGTTACCATGGTTACTGTGCCACTCGTTACTGACACTTGAGTCATGACTTTTGACTGATGCAAAATCGGAAATTTCACAAGGAACTGCCAGCCCTGACGATTTACACTTAACGTTAGTTCATCTGAATTCTTGGAATATCCATATCCAAACAAATTAAGCCTTACGTAATGTAAAGACCACAGGCTTACATACTTACCTGGTTTTGTCACATTATAAAAGTGCGCTGCACACTTCAGCGACGCCATTTTGTGATACTGCATCGTTCTCACAGTGCGTCCCTTATCACAAGGGCAGCTGGAGCCGCGCGGAGAGCAAGGTTGAATTGTCTCTTCGTGAATTTTATTTTTTCAATTTCCATACCGTACCGAATACCAAATTCGTAGATTGTCCCTTCGTGAAAACTCTGGTGTGTGGAGCCGAGTTTTCACGAAGAGACAAATTTCAATTGTCTCTTCGTGGAAACTTAAAACACGGTTCTGCTGTTTTTGTCCCCTTACGTAATTACCGTAATTAGACTATTTCAATAAATTTTGACAAAACAACTTCACTAATTTGTTGGTATCGATTAAGTTATTCGATTTCCCAAAAAAAACAGAAAATCGAAAAAGTGAAATTTTTTGCCATATTCGTCTCTTCGTGAAAACTGTGACGACATGTTTGTATCAGTCAATTTGAAGTGGTGTTGTTTCGGGCGGCTATGTTAGGTGCATTTTTTGGGTTCATGCGTTTAGGAGAATTGCTGCCAACTCGAGGAACTATTGGCAGGATTCACTTTGGGGTTTTCGGATGTGCAATTCCATGACAAGGGTACGCCTGCGGCTACGGTTCTTGTTAACTTCCGCTTTACGAAGACGGATAATCCGGTTCCCCTCAGGCCATTCGTTTAGTGCAGTCCAATAACACTTTTATTTGCCCTGTTAAGGCTTTTCGGATTTTGTTGCGCTGAGGCCCCTTGCTTGTCAAGTCCATTTTCTGTCATTTTGAGTGGAAGTGCTCTTACTAGATTTCAATGTAATGCAGTGTTGAGGAAGGCATTGGCTTTTTCTGGTGTAGGTGGGGTACGTTTTAGTGCGCATTCATTTCGTATTGGTGCAGCCACAACAGCGTTTAATTTGGGGGTTTCTCGTGATGGCAATAAGAACATGGGCCGCTGGCGTTCGGATGCCGTTCGGACTTATATTCGCCCAGAAGCGCGTTGTTTTTTACCAGGGCTTTTAACCTTTTGCTTGCTATTGGCGCATTTTTGGGCCCAGGTTTCCTATTCCCACATCGCTATCGGCGCATTTAATTTTTGCGCCCGGAGTCTGTGTTTACTTATGCAAATTTATCCAAGAACTTTTAACCCCTGACCTACATCCGGGTAATTTTGGTTTTATCGTTAATAATAATAATAATAATAATAAAGATTTATAGCGCGCACATATCCACCCTGCTGGGCGCTCAAGGCGCGGAAACAAAGATAAAAACATGAATACAAACAATATACAATGATAACATAGGGAAACATTATGTACTGAGATACACGTACCTACAATGGAATTACAAATATACATCATCTTTGAAGAATTGTGACATAAGATAAGTTTTAAGCATCGACTTAAATCTAGTTATACTATGACAAGATTTGAGTTTAGTTGGAAGATGATTCCAGAGTCTCGGAGCCGCGACAGAAAAAGACCTATCACCCCAGTTCCGTTTTGATGTTGGTTCCTTTAGGAGTGACATGTTGCTGGAGCGCAAATTGCGTGATGGAGTGTAGACTTTAAGCAGTTCAAAAATATAAATTGGAGCAATGTTATTAAAAGATTTGTGAACAATTAGCATAAGTTTAAAAACAATTCTCTGTGAAACAGGGAAGCCAGTGCAGTTCTTTTCTAAGATTGGCGTGACATGGCATGACTTTTCTGGACAAAGTCACAAGACGAGCTACTGTGTTTTGTATGTGTGCTGAAGACAGAGATATTTGATTCTGCGGGAGACCGTAGAGTAGAGCATTCCCGTTATCGAGACGTGATGTGACAAACGCATGAATAATTTGTTCAGTAGCACTTTTCTTCAAGTATTTCCTTATTCGGCTAATATTTCTGATATGAAATGATGATATGCGAACAATGTTGGAGATATGAGGTTTTAAAAGTCATTGTCGAGGTCAAATATAACACCCAAATTACGTGCTTTGTGATGAGGGGGTTATCTGCGAGTCACCAATTGCAATAAATGGAAGAGAAACTTTAGACAATTGCTGACGTGATCCAAATAGAACAAATTCTGTTTTTTCGTCGTTCAATTTCAGGAAGTTTTGTCGCATCCAACTTCGAATCTCTTGAATACATTTATCCAGTGTTGTAATGCAGGAATCGGCAGGTTCTTGAGAAGATTTAAAAGTAATGTATAGCTGCGTGTCATCAGCGTAGACATGGTAATTTAAATTATACTTCAAAATGATATCACGAACTGGAAACGTATAAACAGTAAACCACTGTGGGCCGAGCACGGAGCCTTGGGGTACAGAATAGTCAAGAATAACAGGCTCGGAGGTGGCATTACCAATACAAACATGCTGAGGCCTATTTAAAAGGTAGGACTTACACCAATCCAGGGCTGTGTCATGTATTCCAAGATGATATTGAAGGCGGGAGAGAAGGATTTGTGATCGACCGTGTCAAAAGCGGCGCTTAAGTCTAACAAAACTAATGCAGTGATTTTTCCATCATCCATGGCAGATAAAATGTCATTGTTGACGCGGAGAAGAGCAGTTTCCGTTCCATGAAATGGTTTATAGGCTGACTGAAATGTGTCCGACAGGTTATTCGCACGAACATGGTCAGAGATCCGTGATGAAACAACTCGCTCGATTGTTTTTCCAAGGTACTTTAAATTCGCTACCGGTCGGTAATTTTTGAAAACTTCCTTGTCCAAATTGGGTTTCTTCAGGAGTGGTTTAACATGAGCAATCTTCTGGCTATCAGGGAAACAACCGGAAGAAAGAGATCTGTTTACAATAATTGTGATATACTTAGCAAACACATCAATATTTTGTTTTATTAGCGAAGTTGGCACTGGATCAAGTTCACACGATTTTGATGGCGATTTCATGATGAGTTTCTTGATCTCCGTAACACTAGTAGGCTCAAACATAGACAGTCTACATTGTGGATCCTTGCGTGACGGTGTTTGTGATAGAATGACAGGTACTGGGGGAAAATAACGACGGATATTCTCAATTTTTGTGACAAAAAAGTTTGAAAATTCATTAGCGAGGTCCTGATTGGAGTGTGTAGATGGAAGCACTGGAGCTTTGGGTTTATGAAGCAGCTTTTCAACAATGTTAAAGAGTTTTTTCTGATCGCCAGAGTTCTCTATCACAAGAGATGAGTAGTGAGTTATTTTTGCCTGGTTAATCATGTTCTTCACAATATCTTGTTGGTTACAGTATTCTTGCCGATGTACTCCAAGTTTCCCATTGTCACGCCATTTTCGTTCAAGTTGACGACGGATTTTCCTTGCAGCACGAATATCATCATTGAACCAGGGGGATTCAGATTGTAGTTTTACAGTTCTAGTTTTTTGCGGAGCATGATCGTCCAAGATGTTACGGACAGTAGATTCAAATAGATTGACACAAGAATCCAGCTCACCATCTTCAAGGTTTACATTTTCCAGTTGAGATTCAATATCATTACATAAATCTCTAATATTTACATTTTCCAGTGGCAGTGATTACAGAAATGGTAGGTATGGGAGGTTTTTAAGGTTCATATCTGCCATGATTGCATAATGATCAGATAAGCCGGGATGGATAGTTATATTCGAGATAAGAGGTGAAGTATTTTCACGCGTTATCATGAGGTCAAGACAGTGACCATATCGATGAGTGGGTGCTGTGATATGCTGGATAAGTCCATGAGCAGAGAGCAGATCTTTAAACCGATTCGCATAATTGTTTGAAGAGATGTCCATATGAATGTTAAAATCGCCGGTTAAAAATAATATAGATGGGTGCAAGAGATAATCCACAATTAATTTCTCAAATTCCTGCAGAAAACTGGAGAAGTTTACATGTTTACCATCAACATCCCTTTCTGGTCGATAAATATTAACAAGGCGAACAGATCTAGAGTTGCACGTTACCTCAGCATGCAGAGATTCAAATGTTAGGGTAGTCAATGTTAACACTTTTCATACTGACAGATAAACTGGACCTAAAGAAGTGCAACCCCTCCACCGGTCTTTTGGTCTGGGGATATGATGGAGAGTAGCCAGCAGGAGTACACTCACGGGGTAGCAAGTCATCATCGGGTTTTAAACCATGTCTCAGGTTATGGCAACAAGATCCAAATTGTTTTGAAGTACAAAGTCAACAAATTCATCCGATTTGTTACATATGGATTGAGTGTTTAGTACACAGAGCTGAAGTTTAGACTCATCATGAACATTTGGAGTTGAAGTTATGCCAATGTCGCTTGTTGATGTGGTTAAGTTCACTGCTGGGGTTGATAAGGCAGGAGTGCATTGGTTGTGTAAGTCTGTCCATTCTACGGCGACCAGCTTTTTACCTCTATGTGTGCGGCGGTATGTTTGGGGTTGATTAGCTAGTATCCCAAGAGAGTTCAATTGACTCAATGCTGAATAAGATAAAGCTGCATCGGTACATGGAGCATTGTGAAGATTGAGTAGTTCATTGCGGCTGTAGGACATTTTATGGAGCTGAGTGGCGTTTGTGGGTGTGTTGATCAGTGTTTCAGGTCCAGGGTTTGGGTTTATGTCACCAGAAATTAAGAGTTCCAGGTGAAAGGTGGCAGATGAATTATCATAACTTTTTCTTACAAAATCTTCAAAAATCATCGTCTTAGCGTCGCATCGTTGAAATTCTAGTTAGCGTAAAACGAAGGGGTGTGTACCATGAATGCCAAGGTAGCTTTTTGCGAGAATTTCGAGGACTCGGATTCGGTAATCCAGCGGGAGGGAATAGTCCATGAGTCAGTGTACTGCGTGCATTGGTAGCATGCACTAGCATGACTAGCATGCACACAGGGTTAAATGTAACAATTTGTTTTTGTTTGCTTTAATTTGGGCAGGTGACGTTTGGATTGTAGGGGATTCTATCATTCGCCGTGCTCAGCATTCTCTTCAGTGTTACCCGCTAGTGCGATGGAACGGTAAAGGCGGGGCCCGGCTCAGCGATCTTACTGGTTTGTTGTCGGAGCTTGCCGTTTCTGGGCCTCCCCCTGGGCTTATTATTGTCCATATTGGGACTAATGACCTTGTCCCTCTGGATGCCTTTTGTATCCGGCAAAGTTTGCGCATTTTTATGGAGGAGTGCTGTGCTCGGTTTCCGGGGGCTCAATTGGTGTGGTCGGACATCCTTCCTAGGGCGTGTTTTTTCGGTGCTTTTTCACAAGCAAAGATGGAAATGAAACGGCGTTCCATCAACAAATGGGCGCGTAAAGTCGGCCCCACATTGGGGTGGCGGTTTAAACCACCTACAATTTAAAGTGCTCCCTTTTTCATTTGTTCAGGTATGATGGGGTGCATCTTTCCCAATTGGGTTTGGAATTGTTCAGGAAAAATCTTCTGGACTGCATTACTGGTTATTTTGTTAATTAAAGTACTGGGGGTGTTAATTGCATTGGGGGGGGGGGCGTGCCGGTCCTTTCTCCCATGGGGCGCGTTTTGGGCGCGTTTGGCGTTATTCATGGGACAAGGACTGCCACTGCCTCATTTTGGTAATTTTTCCTGTAAAATGAAAGCCGAAAATTGTAAGCATAGTTTCAGCTCCCGATAGTCCAACGGGGCTATTCCAGCCGCGGGTACAAGCGGTGGAATCGAACAGTGCATTTACGGCTAAAATGTAATGTTGACTTAATTGTCAATAATTATTCACTGTATTTTATTTGTTGGCAAGCTGCCAGGTTCTGACTTGTTGGCAAGCTGCCATGGGGGTCTGATCAGCCCATTACAAGTCTTAAATTTTGGGGCAAGCATGCCCTATTTGTTTCATGTAAGTGGTCCCGTGGGCAATGGTGCCCGTCTTTTGGCAAACATTTTTTATTCAGGCAGATGCCCAGTTCTTGAAATAAAAGCAGTAGTTAGCATGCGACAAATGTCATCAGTGAGTTCATTGTCGATTGTGTATTTGTCCGAGTATAATGGACATGTACCAGTAAGTAAAATCAATTTTATACACTCATACAGACATTTGACAGCAAACCGCAGAATTCTAAGAAACCTTTGTGCCTTTATGATTCTGTATTCTTTGCGATTCTCTTACGCAAGTTATCTTCTCAATAATATAACGGTTTACCTTTGAAACCTCTGCCTGGCCATATCGTTGGCGTACTAAAGCTTTAATGGCACTGACTGTATTGGGATATATTGCTGTTCGAGCTGAGTTGGTCCCTCTATTAGGTGTTTTCCCATCCTGTGAGGAGTGACGCAACTTACCACAAAATCTTACCAGTAGAATTTTGGTAAATAGCGATGGTTTTCTTTTTCTTTCCAGTATCACCAAGTCCTGCGGTTGTAAACGCTACAAGAAAGAAAATGTGAAATTTTATACTGCATTACTTAGTTTGGATGAGAAGGGTGACTAGAAATAGTACAAGAACAACTTGTGAAAATTGAAGCGGCATAATATCTAGTTTGGTTTAGGAGAGGACAAACTATCTGTCACGTTTCATGGCCATTAACCCTGTGTAATATTACATGTTTATCTTGAATAGCAGTGGTGCTGGCAGCACCTTCTGATGGATCATTATTTTGCAAGGGCGACAGCAGGAGTAGGGAGCGACAGCTGTTGACTGGCGAAGTGATGGTGCTTGGTAGTCAGTTTGATCTTTCTCTGAATTAAAAACAATATAGCACTTGAAGTTAATTTTCCAGAGTTAGGCAGAAAACAACACTTGAGGTTTTGAAGTAGCCTCCATGCTAATGTTTATGACTCTGTATGACCCAAACAAGGCATTAACAACACCTATTTTTAAAGCAGTTAATTACTGTGACTTGAATCATCCCATTATTGTGTTCCTACTTGGTAAATTTGTCTCTATAAATTGTCTTGTGTAATTTATATAAGGAAAGCAATTGTCTAAACCCACTTCAAATGCCTGTTCTCCAAAAACAATTTCTTTTTGCTAGGTTTCAATTTGTTACTCAAACCAAACACTAAATAAAAGCTGGTAATATACCATTTCTACTCTTATTGATAGCCCAATTTGAAAATTTCCTGATCTAGACTCATTTTCCCGGCGTTATAAAAACATACCTTCCAGTTTGTCAAGTAGCAACTTTTGTTGAAGCTTTTAATGTTCAACTTTCTGAGTTTTCTGTTTTCCTACTTTATTTCTTCAAGCGCCAAACACGTTGTACAGTCATGCTGTTCCTCTGCAACTGAAGGGCCATTCCTCTTCTGAAACATTAATGAACATCAGCTGAGCAATTAGAAGGAAAGTGTTACAGTATAGGCTAACTAAGCAGGATGCGTCCTAAGCAGGAGGCAAGGCAGAAAAGGACACCTTTATAATAACTGCATTTATATCGTGCGGAAAATGGAACAAGGCATTGTTTTACAATCAGGTGATCAAGTTTATGGAATTATGGCATATGAAAAGAAGCATCCAATTATATAGCACCTGGCAAGAGTGTATGAAAAATAATTTCATGTAAATTTCCATTCAAATGACACCAAGGTAAAGACCAGGGGGTAGGGGCAAGGAGGCATTAGCAACAAAATAATGCACAACAGGCAAGCCACACATACATGTTATGTGCAATTCATTTTAGACATTGCTTAATGTCAGTGGAAATTAATTTCTGCCAACCAAGGTAGCGTAAATTTGTTTGATACACCATCTTATATAGATCCTTATCCTTACAATAAATAATAAACAACCATACGGCCCTATTTTGGTAAAATGATGTATCTCAAAAAAGGCCATTTCGAGAAAAATGGGTTTAAAGTTTGAACAACTGCCTTTTTATTGTGGAATGTGGGATCATGAATTTATCTGTTTTTTAGTTATCTAATCACTGAAAAAAAGTTTTCATTTTTTCCCCCCAGTCTTTTAGCATTATTGAAGAAACTGTGACAATTTATTTGAAGATACATCATTTCACCAAGATAATACAATGCGCTCAAGGTATTTCGTTAATATACAAGAATGATGTATCTTCCTATTTTACTTGGCATTTATCTTATTGTGGTTAGATTTCTAAGAAAACTTGTTTAAAAAAACAAGTTGTTAAGTAAATTGTCTATGGATAAAACGTATGGGAAATCAAAACAAGTTCAGAATTGAAGAAAATCAAACAAATACAGCACTTCTGATTAATATCATGTAAAGAAAATTTACATTTATTGAAAATTTATTAATATTCAATGAAGTCAATTCGTTAACAAGTAAAATTGTAGCCTAAATTAATAAATTAAATAAATTCATAAAATAGAGTGGATAAAATTACATTGATACTTAAAGTCAATACAACTCACTTATATCATATTTTATGATACCGACTTATTGCCATTGTATTTTCTTCAAATTGCACAGTAAATTACTTATCAAAACTGTTAATAAAAATGCAGATTATTACCAATGTGTTTAAAATAACGTTTAGCCATTGTGATTGGCTGAATAATGTAGGACTTGCCATTTAGCTTGTATATCTATAAGCTCTTTCCATTATAACTTTATTGTGTAAAATAAAACTATTTGCCAAATACAATGTGAACATTTCTCTCAATAAAATGTTACTTGTCAAAATGTCTAAAAGGTACACTCAAATACAATGTGAACATTCCTCAGAATAAAATCTTACTTGTTAAAATGTCTATAAAGTACACTCAAATACAACATTCCTCATAATAAAATCTTACTTGTTAAAATGTTAGGTAAAAAAAAACATTAAACGTAGAACCAGCTAATTTAAATAAATTAGATATAAAAGATGGATTAAAATTAACCGTAACGCTTGGATTATCTTCAATTACGCAAATGTGGCTAATTAAACAAGGCATTTTACCATCCTCTCTTATGCCTAAAAATTCTATAGAATAAAAATTATATTTATAAATGTTAAATGTTAGCGAGCAAAGCAATGGATAAACAAATAAAACTAAAGCTTAGTAATGCTTATTATAGTCCGAAAGGATATTACAAAGGCTACGACGCGATTAATAAATTAGCTCAAGAAACTAAAGTTAATAAAAAAGTAGTTTCACAATGGATTAAAAAGCAAGCGTTGTGGCAAATTTATTTACCCTATCCTAAATATATTCCAAGACCGACTAGTTCAAATAGTACCTTAGAAAACCAAATCAACTACATCAACAGATTTATTATTTTCCGCATGATGACGATAGTTGGTAAATTACATATAAATACGCCTTTAACTGTTGTAGATGAAGCTAGTAGATATAAAGAAGCAGAAACCGTTAACAGATAAAACTGCCATTCAAGTCAATAATGCGTTTCAGAAAATTTATAAACGAAGTTTGCTTAACCTGGCCTAAAATTATAAAAGTTGATCCTGGAAAAGAATTTATGTCTAGCGTTAATGTATTAATGAGTAAAACACAATGTAAAAATTCAAAGAGGCAGGCCGGTAATCATAGAACTCAAGGTATAGTAGAGCGATTTAATAGAACGTTAGCTGAAAGATTATTTTCTCATCAATACGCTCAAGAAATAGCGATTGAAAAGAGAAATAGAGTATGGGTTAAAAGATTACCGGCTGTTGTAAAAGCATTAAATAATGAAACGATACGTCTTATAAATTTAAAACCAAAAGACGCGATTAAATCGAGTGTTGTTGAGCAAAATCCAGCCTCACCAGTTAGCAGCGCAGCTAAAAAGAATGAAAAAAGAATTCCGACTAGTAGTTTAGTTCGATATTTATATGCACCCGGTGAGAAGGAAAAATATACGAGACGTCGCGCAACCGATCCTATATGGAGTATAAAAATTTATAGAATAGCTAAAACGATGAAAGCTGCAAATCAACCTATTTTAGTATTATTTAGCGTCTGCGCTGGGTGTAGACAGGTTGCTCGTGGTTTGTAAAAGAAGTACAAATTATACCGCGAGATACAGAAAATCCACCTATTAAACGGTAACTAAATTTTATAATGTTTGTAAGCTAGAGTATCTATATTGTTTTGTAAAAAAATATTTTTTTTTGTATTTAGCCCATCTAACGATTTTTTTTTTAGGTTAAAAAGGG
>CM055816.1:79588090-79609497 GCA_029582265.1 Zoroaster sp. YZ-2022 | reverse complement strand
AGGACCCAAAGGGCGCCCAGACCCGCCCAAAAAACCGGACTGCCATGTCGCAACCCCACAAATAGGTCATCAAATAAGAAACAAGACTTGTAAATGTTTAAAATTCAGACAAAAAAATTCCCCCTTTCTATAATTAGATAAAAGGGGCAGAAAAGGGGTTTTTCAAACGTATTCGGTACTGCTAAAACCGGGGTAGAATCAGAACCAAAACTTTGGGGGAAATTTTGTTTAAACCGTACACCCCGGGTTTTGTCCTAAAACACGCGTACGCTAAATGGACTAAAAAACCCGGGTTTTTTAACGGATCTGACTTTTCAAAAAAACTTAGAAAAAAATGATATTTTGAAAAAAACCCTTTAGGCCTGGTGTTATATTTTCAGGGGAATTTTGGTACCGAGTTTCAGCCTCCCCAAAAGTTAAATTTCAGATCTAACAAATAAATTTTAGACCCTTTACCGTGGTCATAGCAAAGGGTCCAACTGAATCAACAGGGCCCTGCCCCCGGGCCCCCTCAGCACCCGGAACAAAAAACCCTTCCAACGGGTTTCCCCGAATTTTTTTAGCCCCAGATTCCCCGACTGTATTAAACCCTCCTTTCAGGTTTTTTTTTAACCCCAGCACCCTGTTTATTTCAAATTAAAGGTAACCCTTGCAAAAAACCAACAAAACCTGTTTAACCTTTTTTAAAAATGTTTTAACCCTTTTTATTTTTTAAAATAGGAAAAAAAATGTTTTTTTCTTTTAAAGGAAATACTAAAAATTGAACCCTGTTTTTCCTTTTTTTTTTACACAAACCTGTTTTCTTCCTGTTTTTTTGTTAGAATTTTTTTGTATTTCCTTTTTTCTTACTGTTTTTGATTGAATTTTTTTCGGTTAGTTTTTGTTTTTTTTACTTTTTTTTTTTATTTGAATTTTTTTGAGGTTGCCTTTTTTAACGTTTTTGGGACTTAAATTTTTTGGATCACTGCCCTTTTTTCTTTTTTTTGGGACTTAGAAATTTTTTGAAGATCACGTCCTGTTTTCTTTGTTTTTTGGGTTAAATATTTTAAGATATTCCTTTTTTCTTACTTTTTTTTGGGACTTAGAATATTTTTAAGACCCTTTCCCGTTTTCTTACTTTTTTTTATTGTATTTTAATATCACTGTCCTTTTTTCTTACTTTTTTTTGGGACTTAAATATTTTTTTTTTTTATAAATGGTTAACGTTTAAAATTATATTTCATCCATGGGGGAATTCCCCTCCATGGTTATTTTCAACTGAAAACATATACATTGGATTTTTTTTCTAACACTGAATCAAATCACCAATTGTCCACAATAAATTTTTGACCTTTAAATTTTTTGAATCCCCTTTAAAATCCACTTTTCACGGCAACGATTCTGTCCTTTAAATTTTCCTCTTTCCCGGCCTTCTTTACAATAGGCCTCAGTTATACATTTACATTCTCAGGGAAAAATATATCGACGCCGCGCCCCCCCGACTCGGAGGGGGACTCGTTAATTAAGACCAAGTTCACGAACGACCATTTGGGAACAAAATATTCAAAATTACCTGGTACCTGCCCAAAAACGATATGGGGTTCCAGGAAAAGCGGCCCCCCGGTGGGCCGAACCCCCCCTTTCACTTTGGGGTCACAACCACGAAAACACTACGCCAGGATTGCGGACCAGCTAAAATACATGGCGCGGCGTTGATGAAACATAAATTACGGTCTGTACCGAACGCAGCGTGCGGGGCATCGCATCGATCGGGGAAAAACGGGGTACTTTTGTGAGGGGGTTTTTGGTTTCGTAAACGGGGTAAAAAGGTCAAATACGAACAAAAAAAAAAAGGAATGAATACCCAAAAATGAAAAAATAGTTTTTTTTTTGGGGCAATTATAAAAATATTTTTTCACTGTTGAGTTTTGAGTGGACAACAACGTTAAAATTTAGCAGGGATGGGGCCATGTACCACCACCAGTAATTATGTAGTTTTGTTTTTAAAACTTAAGTTTCTTTCAGACCGCCCGTCTCCTTTGACCAAAATGTTAAGTTTTTTGCTTTTTTTGGGGTCTTAATTCAACAGGGGAACTGACAAACAAAAAAAAACAACGTTTCAATTTTTTGATTTAAAAAGAAAAATTTTAAATTTAAAAAAAAAAATTGGATTAATTTGTTTGCCCCCGTATTTCGGATAAATTTTGGTAAAATTTTTCATTTTTAATTTCAAAATTTTTCCCAAAAAAATGGAAAAGTGATTTTAAAATTGGGCCCCAAAAAATTTCATTAAATCAAAATAATAATAAAATCTGGTTTAGTCTTTTAAACCCAAATTCATATTTGTTAAATTTTTTTTATGTACTTATTTATTTTGTTTTTTTTTTGTTTAAAACAATTATTTTTTTTTTTCCCAACATGGCTGAGCACCCACCCCCTCGCCCCCTTTTTCTGAGGAAGGCAGAACGGAAAAAAGCTGGTAATGGGAAATCAACTTTGGTTCCCTTTAAATTTTACTTGTAAATTTTTTTTACCACAAAAAAATATAAAACACTAATAAATTGAGTTTTACAAATTTCCAAGTTATCTAAAGTAGACACAAATGGTGTGAAACCATTTTTCATGAAGAATTTTGGGGGGAAGTTTCCCCGAACCTCTGAAAAAACCCATACCATGTTTTTTTTTAAATTTTGGGGCCAAAATGCATTACAAAATATGTTTCATACATGAGCTTGTATTTCAGGTAATTTTTTTAAAAAATTGTGTTTTAAACCGTCATAAATTTTTAAAATATATTTTTGTATGAAGGTTCCAATTTTAAAAATTCCAACAATTTTTTTTTAGAAAGGTTACATGATTTCATTTTAATTTTTAATTTTTTTAATTTATTTTATTTTATGTCTTCTTTTTTGAACATTTTTATAAGAACATCATAAGAAGCAAAAAAAATTGATGTTTTATGAAAAGTTTAAGGTAAGGTTTGAATTAAAAAATGTATTTCCGGGAAAAAAGAAGATTAATTAATTGTTCAGAATTATTAAATGTGATTTTTATTTTTAAAAAAAATGCTATATTCGGATGAGGACAAGATAACATTGTTCCCTCATCCGAGTATAGCTTTTAAAAAAACTAAAAATCCATTTGAACAAACTTTTTAAAAGCCCCGGCTAAAAGGGGTTTTTTAAAAGTTTTCAAAAATAGTTACAAATAATGATAAAGATAACAAAAAATTAAACCATGCAGTTACTTTTTGTAAACAGCAATGCATACATTGTTTATTTGTTTAAATTGATTCTTCAATATTTTAAATTTTCCATTTTTGGTCTGATCCACTTTTAAAAAATAAATTTGTGCCCTAATTAGAAGAGTTTTGTTTTTGTAAAAACGGGGTCTTCAACGTTTTCAAAAACAGCACACTACCAGTAAAAAATACGCTTTTTTAAAAACAGAACCTTTTTTTTGAAAACAGAACCTGTTTTTGAAAACAAATTTTTTAAACTTTTTTTGGAAGACGTTTTTTCCAGTCCAAACCTTTTTTGTTCCGGTCGTCAAAAAACAAAAAAACTTTTTTTTTAAAAACATGTTTTTAACCAGGATAAAAAAAAAATTTTTATTCCCGGTTTTTTTGGGGGAACGTTGGTGCTAGGGGCCAGCCCCAACCAAAATATCGCGAAAAGCAAATCAAAAGGGGGGGGATGTTGTCGAAATTTTGCGAAGGAGTGAGGGGTAAAATAAATGGGAAAAAAACATAAAGTCGACCAATGTTAAGTAGGGAGGGGAAAAAATGTTGGGGGTCAAATGTCAATGCCCAGGGGGGAATAATTTGAGGGTTCCATCATGTTCAAGTAGAAGGGGAATAATGTTCGAGAGTGTCCTATCAATGTTCAGCTCAGCCGCGGGCATTAATGTTCGAGAGTTCGACCAGGTTCAAGTAGCCGCGTAAGGGCGAATAAGTTGGTGTTCAAATGTCGAGCCGAAAGCCTGACTGTTACCCACCAAGTAGCCGCAATGGGCACAATGTTCGAGAGTGTCCGACCAGTGTTCAAGTAGCGCCGGCTTTAAAGTTAAATGTCCACAATGTTCGAAAGGCTTTAAATTTGAGAGTGTCCGACCAATCGTTCAAGTAGCTGCAAGGCATTAATGTTCGAGTGTCCGACCAGTGTTCAAGCAGCCACAAGGGGGCACATGTTCGAGAGTTTCCGACCACTGCTCAAGTAGCTGCAATGGGCATTTCCGAGGGCCGACCAATGTTTTTTGGGGCCCGGGAAAATGTTCGAGAGTGTCCGACCAGGTGTTCAAGTAGCCGCAAGGGCAATACGTTCTAGGAGTGTCCGACCAATGTTCATGAAGCGTAAGGGGCATTAATGTTCGAGGAGTTTCCGACCAATGTTCAAGTAGCCGCAAGGGGAATAATGGAGTTTTACCATGTTCGAGCCCAATGGGGAAAATGAAGTGTCCGACCACTGTTCAAAAGGCGAATGCTAAAGCAAGGCTACCAAAGCCCAAGTAGCCAGGCATTTAAAGTTGAGGTCCCAAGTGTTCAAGACCCCAAAGGAAAATGTTCGAGAGTGTCCGACCATCGTTCAAGTAGCCGCAAGGGGCATTTAACGTTCGAGAGTGTCCGACCATCGTTCAAGTAGCCAAGGGTAAATAATTTAGGGTCCACCAATTTTAAATACCCAAAAAAGTTCGAGCCCCACCAATGTTCCAAACCGGAATTAAACGATGTCCACCATTTTAAAGCCCAAAAGGGGTAAAAAGTGTCAAAAAATTTTAAGAAAAAATTTCGTCAATGTCCACCAATGTCTGGAGAGTCCGAAAAATTCAGTGTTCACCAGCCGCAATTACCCAGGGGTAATAATGTTCGAGAGTGTCCTATCAATGTTCAATTAGCTGCAAGTGGCACACGTTCGAGAGTGTCCGACCAGTGTTCAAGTAAGCCGCAAGGGGCAATAATTGAGAGTTTCCGACCAATGTTCAGCAGCCGCAAGGGTATCAATGTTCGAGAGTGTCCGACCAGTGTTCAAGTAGCCGCAAGGGCACATGTCGAGAGTTTGACCAATGTTCGCAGCCGCAAGGGCACAATGTTCGAGAGCTTCCGACCAATGCTCAAGTAGCCAAGGGTGTACGCCACGTCCGAGTGTCCGAGCCCCCCAGTGTTCAAAAGTAGGGGCTTAAGGAGTGTCCACAAGGCATAATGTCCCACCAATTTGGAAGGGGAAAAATTGATGTCCAATGTTTAAAAGGGAAAAAGTTGAGAGTTTCCGACCAATGTTCATAGCCGCAAGGGGCATTAATGTTCGAGAGTGTCCGACCAGTGTTCAAGCAGCCGCAAGCGGCACAATGTTCTAGAGTGTCCGACCAATGTTCAAGTAGCCGCAAGGGTCATTAATGTCTGAGCGTCCGACCAGTGTCTGCAGCCACAAGGGCAATAATGTTCGAGAGTGTCCGACCAGTTCTCAAGCAGCCGCAAGGAATATTAATGCAATGCCTCACGCATGCGCAAAAGCGGAGGCCACTTACTACTCTAATGCGTAAAGGTGTGTATCACATTGGGACAAAAACTAAACGCATTGAAAAATACCAGAGCTTGAACAAATTAATTATTTTTATTACAAATTTTGGGCTTTAGCCACAATTCTTCTGTTACAACCAAAAATTACGTTTGTCTCTTTCATTTTACATCAACGTTTTCAAGGATTTGATGTTATAAGAACCCAAAGTTCCTACGTTTTTTTTGACAGAGACCTTATGAATTTGTTGAAGAGAGATACCAAATGGTCGTTTGTTGGACTTCAAGTTCCTCACCAAGTTGTAAGCATTGAGCCTGATTCTCACAATAAACTGTGTATTTTCAAAGATCGTCATACTGGACACAATAAACAGCCAAAAAAACATATTCAAAAAGGTCAATATGTAAACGTGTGTATTGGTGTTTATTCATAAGGACAATCAAATACCATGGACTCTTTATGTAACTGTATATACAGTTAGTCTGACGCAGCACTCCTCCATCATGATGCAATGCTCATAATGTGTTTCTTTACTCTTTTCAGCTGAGCATAAAGTACACTCCTGGTTTTATGCAAACACCAGACTGAAAAATACCCATATCAAAGCATACGCTGGCTCCATATATTTAATAGGGGCAGGTAAGATAAGATAATGGGCGCGAGCTGCGACCCGCGAATCGACCAGAAAAATGTTTGGGCTTCGGTCATTGGTTGTTGTTTTATGAGTTCACAAAGACAGTTATGATGACGTCATTGTTCTGACCCAAACGTGAACCAAAGTTTTGTGATAGGTCACGCTGGTTTTCAAGATGCATGGATTGTAAAAGTAAAAGTTTTGTTAATATAGTGAAACCCAGGCTGTGGTATCACAGCTGAAGAGGGTTATCATCACAAATTATTTGGGACGAGTATGCTACGTCTATACAGTCACGCAAAGTCACAAAGAAGAATCAAAAATGAAGATCTGATTTAAATCTCATCAAATTGTTATTGGGAATTTATTGAGATGATCACAGTAAAAATCAGTTTAATCAAAATAATCTCACGATGTAAAAATTCCAGCAATAAAACATAATCAGCATAGCATGGAGTTAACTCAGCACAAGTATAATCCACGAAAATGTCCATAGAGATAATAGCACGAAAATCCACGACGACAGTCCATAAACAGTTCACGAATAATCAGCTCAAATGATCCCATGAGATAATCCCAAGAAACAGTCCACTTTTATGGAAATAATCTGCATAATATAATCCGCATAAAATAATCCCTAGGTGCGATGGAAATCACTTTGTCTGTAACAAATGAACTAGACTTGAGGTGTTTGTCCTACACGGACGAACGAACACAAAGCTTGTTCCGTTGTTGTTGGGCTATGATTATGACGCGACCCGATCAACCTAAGTTGTGGCAGGCTCAACCCGATCTTGACATTGACCATTAGGTTCAGGCCCTTAAAGATGTGCATTGGGCCGGGATTTTAGTTTCGATTTGACGGTCAAAAGTAATTTAATGTTAAATTTGCTATTTTTAGGGGGGATTAGAAAAGTTATTAGCCATTTGATACCTTGAACGAAAATCCTGTCGAGGATTAGTGAGAATAAATTAAAAAACGAAAATTAATAAAAAGGTTGAATTTCCCTTTGAAAAATTAGGAGTCTAGTTACGCCACTGAAAGACTATATAATTATAAAGTATTGTTTGTAGTTAGAGATGTTGAGGTATTGGAGTGTGATGGCTGAGCACAGTCTAGTGTTGTCAGAGTATGGGTTCGTTCCCTGGTCATGGGTACTTGTTTGTGCGCAATGTGTCATATGATTAAAAACATTAAACATAAAAATATTATTTGGTGTCCTGATTCATAATTATTTGTTCACTATTTGAGGCCAACAAGTTAATCACAGGTTCACTTTGCAGCTTCCGTGTACACAAACGAATGCTTAAATAAAAAAATGTTATATATTACCGCATTGACATCTTTGGGGGATTTGGTACATTATAAAAAAACCGTTAGATGGGATTATTATCCTGTAGGATTACAATTAATTGGTTTAAAACGAGCCTCTTGTAACGGTGTGCTGCACGCTATTTTGTGATACAAACCCTCAAAAATCTTGACAGTTAATGATTGTCACAAGAGGGCGGGCATACCATACTTAACCCTTGTGTTTATCATCACCAAAGCTTCCTTGATCAATTTGTTTTACCGTGTTTGTTTGTCCTACGGGACGAACACAAAGTTGTTCCGTTCTTGTTGGACTATTATTGTTATGATACCCCAACCAAAGTTGTAGGCCTAACCAACCCTGATCTTGAAATTGACCATTGCTGAGACCTTAAAGATGCAGTGCCCGATTTGAGGTCGATGGACGGTCTAAAATGAAATTTGACTTAGACCATTTACAACAAATACAAGAGAAACTATTATTTCATGTACAATCATGAGTTAAACTCTTTATTCATGAAACTCAGTGATCAATCATGACATCAACTTCAAATATATTCTGATAAAGATTCATCTCCAATGGTATTTTCCATTTAAAAACTTGAAAACCAGCATTTTATAAAGTTTTTCCTGAAATCTCGTCACAGGTCATGGAATCGTAGTGTTTGTTTTGGATTAACTCAGTGACTGGAAATAATTTACCTACATGATAAGGTCATATTACTGTTTCTGCTATATAAAGAAGCCAGTAATTTGCAGTCATTCTTTAAAAATGATGGATAATGATTCCATACCCTGCTGAAAGTCTGCTCAATGATCATGACGATACTTCCCTTTATCAACTATATCTTACTCGTTCCTGTAAGAAATTGTGTTATTTTTTTATGCATATGCATAATAGTGCCGATGATTTTCACCAAACCATATGAATGCCGATGATGTTGGTTCCAGTGTTAGTTGACATGTTATCGCAAATAAATAAAATTAAAAGTACAACATTGTTGCTGTCTCTTCTTGTTTTCGTTGTATGACATTTAAGTTTGATAAAAACTCTTTCTGGGATGGGCACTTTAATAAAGAAGAGTAAAATTTTCAAGATTTTTTCAAACTGCAAACGGATGTAAATAAAAATTTTCACTGATATGATCAGATTAACCTTTCAGTACCAGCCTATTTTCACAGTGTGACCTTCCATACCAGTGGTAAATACTGGTGCAGATAATCCCTTGTGTAACATAGCAATTTGGTGGTTTCTAATGAAGAGCGCCACCACTCTACACTCTGTAGTTAATGTACATGCACATGTATGCAATTCCACTGTACAGCATGCAGCTTTTAAGTATTACAAATAACAAAGATTTGAAACTTTGCATGATTAATATCTTCATTCATTCATTGATGGTTTATTACACTAAAATGGGAACACATGGCAGCCAAAGGCTGAATTGCGTGCACTTTTTACAATGTGTTATAATTAATACAATTAAAATAAAACAATTACAATTTCAGAATTTAACATGTATATACATACAAACACGCTAAAACAGGTGTAATAAAATAATTAAGAAATTAAAAATATGTGGCTAAATAATGTAATAATTCATATGTGTGTTGTAGTGTTAAGTAGATTAATAAATACGGAATGGCACTGTTACGAAATCTCTGAGCTTTTGCTAAAAATACTGTTGATATTTAACCCTTTGTCTCAAAAACAGTCAACAGGATTTTTCAAAGGGGCCAATTTGATACTGAGGATGGCTAAAGCAGTGGCAAAATCAACACAGATATTGTCTTCTCACTTCCAGGATTTGAAATTTACATACTGATAGGGCCAGGTTGTAAGATACATAATCAACACCAAGGATAATTCTACAGGCTCTTTTTTGGATACTTTCTATCAGATTAATCTGTTTCTGAGTAAGAGCCTTATTGAATACTGGGACACATTTACAATTTCTAACATAATGTTTACGCCATTCTGAACTATCTATCTATTGATTGAAGGACATTCAATCAAACGATTTCCCATTCAATGTTGGTTGGGATTGTGGGCACACGAACACAGTTGTTGACCAACATTGAATAGGGGGGGGGAGGGGTAGGGGAGCCAAGAGTGATGGAGATTCGAATGTGTACAAAGAGTGGCCAAAAAAACTGATTAATTTACAATAACAAATCCTTTTTTGGTTATAATTTTATGAAAATACATTCACCGGCGATTGCACTCTATTTTGAACAGTAAGGTTGAATAATTATGCTCGTTAATATAGTTTACACATAAATCTAAGGTGTCTGCTTACCACAACAATAATTAGTTGTTGGCAAGTCGGTTATCTCAAAATAGGTTGTTTGCAATTATGCAAAGTGCAAAGTATGGTATTTCTCAAAGCAAGGAACTACGCACATCGGATATGTACATTGTTTACATATCATCCTCGTTTGTTTTCTATTGTGTAATCGCCGGTTGCTACAAACAATGCAGTCACGTTTTCTTCCGGAAGGGTTTTTGCCAGGATAATGCATTTTCTCCATCAGCCGAACACGAAGGTTATTCGCATTGGATCGTGTAAAACGCAGCATTGTATTACGTTCCCAACCTGTGAGTAGGCCGTCTATGACTTGAAGACGGAAGTCAAGATTACTGACATGCTTGTTTGTTGGTATGCTTGTTGAAAATTACGTGGCATTGAGCATGTTGATATGTTCAACATACTGAAAAACACTCGTTTCCACCATTTCAAACTTCTGTGTGTATGTGTGTAGTACTGAAAGATTTGATTAGCGAGATCGGTTCCTCCCATGAATTTGTTGTAGTTATCTATAGATTTGGGCTTAGCAATTTCACGAAATCCACTTTCGCTCTTCTTACACCGAATTTGTTTTGTAATTACTGGCAATCACCTACATTTGTTAGAGTACAACATTTTTGTTATCATGCCAAACAATGCATAACTGACCAGCCTTCTCATAAAATTTTTGGGTTATCTCCCTTTTCATTCTATTTGTCTTTGGGTGGGCTGCATTCGGTATTCCTGTGCAGTATAACGCACTGGACCACAACATCCAAATCCTAATTGAGACAGTTTGGATACCAGAGCTGGTCTGTTAAAGTAATTATCACAATAAATTACATGTCCTTTATGTTCAAGTCCATTTAGAAGTTCAACGACGACTTCTCCTGGGATGGTTAGGTCAGAGGGATGGCACTTTGAGGGGGATGAATCGGTATCTACATGTACATGTAGCCTTCTTGAAGTTTTTGTCTCCTTGGCAGCAGCTCCTGTGTACAGCATCCACGAATAGGTGTAACCCGTCTCTGACTCGTTCAAAGAGAATGCCTTAATTCGCCATTTGACCGGTTTTCTGGGCATGTACTGTAGAAACCCGAGGCGTCCCTTAAATTTGAGCATACTCTCATCAGGAGATAGGTTCTGTCCAGGGTAATAGAGGCTGCGAAATTTGGGGAGGACATTCAGCAAAGGCCTAACTTTCTTAAGCTTGTCACATCCAGAGGCTGGTTCAGGCAACCGGTTGTCGGAGAGGTGAAAAATCGCATAATGGAAATAAATCTATTTCTTGACATTATGGATGGATAAAATGACATCCGTAGAACTTCATATGCTGACCAGTACATACTGTACTGAGGCGACTTGTTGATGCCCATAGTAAGCAGTAGCGCTACAAATGCCATCATTTCATTCCAGTGAGTGGGGGTCCAGGAGGTTTCTGAAACAGTTTGCTCTGCGTAGCGGTTTGTTTCGTCTACAAGCAGATCCCAGACGGCACAGAAGAACAACTGGAATACCTGTACTGCAGAAAGGCCTGAGAAGTCACCTGCAGGACCAGAGCTTCCGGTGAATTGCATCGGCTTCCTGTTGAGATGACTGATCTCTTTCCAACCCGATCTGAAGTCTGTTTTCTTCCATCGATTTGGTATTTTCTGCGGAAGGAAGAGACATAATGCATGAGGGTGCTTTCGTCTATCACACAGTATAATTTATGAAAGGTGTGCCTAAAATTGGCACTTATTTCCGCTGTTTTTTATGACCAGATTGATGAAATTTGGGTTTTTTTATAATCTCGTAATACAATAATTTTTAATTTGGGGGAAGGTCCACAGTTATCATGGCAACGGTTGTAATGTAATTAAATATCCATTTGTGTTTTAGTGTCATGCAAAAATAATGCAATTGCATATATTTCGTCTTTAATAACATGTTACACGCCGTCTTCTATATTTTGAATACATAAATTAATAACATAATCACGTGATAAATCTTTTAATCCAACATGGCCGCAAATGGTGGCCATCTTGGCTTTTTAAATTGGCGGCCATTTATTTAGAGTATAGATGTTTGGTGTGGTTTTTTGTTGGGGCAATAGTTTACTCACGATCTCGTCAAACATGAAATTACGCGGAAAAGAGCATACGTAAAATAGAACTGGCATTTATCTACACTCAATGTTAAATTCGTTGCATACAGCTTAAAATGAAGCTATTCTACAAAATCCAATTAAAAACTGATGTAAAAAAGGGTAGTGCCTAACTACATGTAATGTTATACGGTCATGACCTACACAATATAAATACCTCATCCTGTGGATCCACGTCGCTCGAATGTCCTTTTTCGCCTTCGCTTGAGGATTCATCATCACCCTGCTCCTGATCATCGCTGCTTTCATCATTCTCCGTGTCGATCTCCATTTCCGAGTCACTATCATCAAATATCTCTGCCAAAATGGCAGCATTTCTACCGCTGTCCATGATTAAGTTTCGATTCGGCAGCCACTATCCCGCAGCCACTTTTTCTTTTGAATAACGCGCTGGCTGGGGGGGGGGGACGCTAACTTAACTATGCGCGGATTAATTAAATCGTCGATAGAGGGCGACCGTCATGAAATTCGCCTAAGCATTTTGGCTTGGGACCAATAAGCTCCGCCGGTCGTAAAACAATACGTTTGCAAAGGTGCCATTTGTATCCCCTGGTCTGGAACAATGACCACAAATATGTGCCATTTGGCGCCCGCGGTATGGATAGGGTTAAACTGTACAGTTATCTTGTACACCACAATGTCCTGTAAGGAGATGACAAAAATAGTTCCTTCTTTATTGAAATGTGCCAATTATCCTAAGAAATTATTTTCATTTAGGAAAGTTATTTTTTGTCAATACCAGGTTTTTTCCAGCTCTTTGCTTCCCTTAAAACAGCAGCTTCCACCTTCTATATGTCTTCTTATGAAGTCCCTGGTTCATCAGGTCGATTCCGCTGGGGACGATGCTGCCTTTCAACGACTGGAGGTTGAACCTGCAGTAGAAATTATTGGAAAATAATAGATTTAGTATTATGTTTTTAATGAACAAATTGTACCACAAACATTTTTCACAAATAGATGTTTATCTGCAAATCTTTACTTAGAAGAACACAGACCAATTCTTGCTTGTTTTACCATGGAGATGATTTTACTTTGTGGACACGCAAGTCAATGATAATTTATGAAGGGTTACTTAAACGAGAAGAACGTGACAAATGACACAACATTCTCTTTCACTGTCCCTTATGACAAGGAACCAAAATACATGCAACAAAAAGATTTCACAAATTACCTTTCGGGTTACTGTAATATGCTGGGCGTTGTCTTCACTAACCACGTGCGATTTGATTTCTGAAGTCCCAAATTGTCACGAACCCAGCAAATACGCTCTGCCAAAGTGCCGTCCTGGAGGGTACCAGATGTTGTCCTTCAAGGGCCGACTTCGGTGCCGGCTGTTAGGGATGGAGCCTCGTCGGATGACTCTGTGTCCATAGGGGAGACTGGGGGTCTTTTGAGTTCAGGGTCTAGTCTGTAAATGAAAAAGAAAGCACACTTCCTTGTTAAATTTTTTAAATTCTAATAGAGTATCCTAAAAGAAAATTACAATGCTATTTTTGTAGATATGTTCGCTGCTCTCCATTTAATGCTATAACGCTATAACGCTGAAAGGAGTTTGTTTGAAACTTTAAATTAAAAACTTTAAATTTGAGTATGTTGATCACAGAATGTTTCTATCCAAATGGAATTACTCTTGAGTAAATATTGTGATTGAAATTTCTGAATCATGTATAATGCTTAACCTCACATTTTTTTCACCAAATACTAGTGTTAACATTAAGTTTACTTTATGTTTCATTAATATTTTGGACTTTTCATGTCAAATAATTGTCCAGAAAGATTTTATTTAATTTGATTGTTATCTGAGAAGGGTCCTACTAAAAACCGACAACTGACGACAACTCACAACAACACGTTCTAAATGCACTGGAAACTCAAAAATAAAGTTAAAAATATGTTTATAAGGGACAGTGGCATACATACAGGCTTTCAGTTTGTGAAAATGTGGTTATCGTGAGTTGTCGTGAGTTGTCGGTTTTTAATAGGACCGGGTCCTACTAAAAACCGACAACTGACGACAACTGACAACAACTGACAACAACTCACAACAAGTTGTCGTGAGTTGTCGTGAGTTGTCCTGAGTTGTCGTGAGATGTCGTGAGTTGTCGTCAGTTATTGGTTTTTAGTAGGACCGTCTGAGAATGGCCTAAAATTTAGGATATGATTGATGACAATGTTAATGGATGGCACTCATCTAAATTTCATTCCATGTCGAGTTTCTTGTTTCCCCTGCCAACTACAGCTATACAAAACGTTGTATACACCATCAACATTATGTTACATCACTCAAATCTGTGACTATGTTCCTTCATTTGTATCCGTGTACATGGTGACACGTCCGCAAGGTGCACTTGGTGCGAGTGAAGGTACGAGTTGTCTATACTATAGTGCAGGTACGAGTTGACTATAGTGCAGGTACGAGTTGGCGAAGGTACGAGTTGGTGAAGGTACGAGTTGGTCCCACACAAATTCATGCCTACTTTGACAACAACAAAATTCCTACACCAAAGATTGGTTTCTCACTAATAGGTTTAGGTCATAAAGACCTTATAACAAAATAATTGGGGATTTATGAGGTCAACTTAAAAAAAACACGTTCTTTTAGTACCTACCTTTTCATAGTGCGTCACTACTCCTGCAGTTTTAGGAAAAAGCTGATGCGTCAGACTCACAGTAGACTTCCTTAGTTAGTGTTACAAACCACTGCTTACACGTATAGTGAAGGACTCAAACGTCCCAACATGCAAGTGGGGTTTGAAATGCGCTGGGACTCAAAAGTCCCGGCGGTAAACAAAGGGTTAAACGGTGATCGTCTTTCACTTCACCGAATAATCCTAACGTAACGTTACAATGATACAAGTCTGACATGTACAATGTACGGACAACTTGTACATCACCGGCACCGCGCAGTCACCGGGGCAAACCGCTGGTACGTAGGTTACCGAGAGGAAAAATCCAATAACGAAAACTAACGTTCAGACATCGTTTTTAATTAGACTCGCTTCAGCCCACCGTGATATTTGTGCGTGTACTATGTACAAAGACATATTGAGATTCACTAGCGATTAATGAAGTGACTTGGTCACACAGTGCATGTGTTTTGTACACAGATACAAAACGCGCTATAAATGATGTCATGATGACGTCACAAGACATTCTAGGCCAAAAGGCACATCTACAGTACCCCACAAATGTATAACTGAAAAAAGTTTGATGATCGGGTGTATACTTCTTGAGCTATGGTTATTAAAAGATTGCCTAATTAAATATTCACGCGACTATAACTAAGCTAATTAATTAAGAATTTTAGTCTAATGACATTTAGAAACTAAGTCAAGGCATAAGCTTCCATATGGTATATGAGTTGACTCTTTCTGACAATGCTAAGAAGGCCATTTGCCGCCAAGAAAGTGCACGTGCTAAGGCAATGGGGTTTTGCCAGAAAGAATAATAATAATAACTAGACATTAGGTGTTTGTCCTATGGACGAACACCAAGCTGTTCCGTTGTTGTTGGAATATGATTATGACGCGACCCTCAACCTAAGTTGTAGGCCTAGGCCTGATCTTGACATTGACCATTGGGTTCAGGCCTTAAAGATGCATTGGCCGATTTTAGGTCGATTTGACGGTCAAAAATTGTCACAAGAGGGCGGCATACTACTTAACCCTTTGTTTATCATCACTGAAGCTCTTGATCAATTGTTGTTAACCGGTGTTTGTCCTACGGACGAACACAAAGCTGTTCTGTTCTTGTTGGACTATGAATGTTATGATGCGACGCCCAACCTAAGTTATAGGCCTAACCCTGATCTTGAAATTGACCATTACATACAGGCTTTAAGTTTTTGAAAATGTGGTTGTCGTGAGTTGTTGTGAGTTGTCGTGAGTTGTTGGTTTTTAGTAGGACCGGGTCCTACTAAAAACCGACAACTGACGACAACTGACATGACTGACAACAACTCACAACAAGTTGTCGTGAGTTGTCGTGAGTTGTCCTGAGTTATCGTGAGTTGTCGTCAGTTGTCGGTTTTTAGTAGGACCGTCTGAGAATGGCCTAAAATTTAGGATATGATTGATGACAATGTTAATGGATGGCACTCATCTAAATTTCATTCCATGTCGAGTTTCTTGTTTCCCCTGCCAACTACAGCTATACAAAACGTTGTATACACCATCAACGTTATGTTACATCACTAAAATCTGTGACTATGTTCCTTCATTTGTTTACATGGTGGCGCCAGTCTCCAAAGGTGCACTTGGTGCGAGTGAAGGTACGAGTTGACTATAGTGCAGGTACGAGTTGGTGAAGGTACGAGTTGGTGAAGGTACGAGTTGGTGAAGGCACGAGTTGGTCCCACACAAATTCATGTCTACTTTAATTGACAACAACAAAATTCCTACACCAAAGATTGGATTGCCAGCACACTAATGACAAAATGTTAACGTTAGTTTTGTATAGTCATTATCTGTATACTAAAACAAATTGTACATGTATAGGTTTCTCACTATAGGTTTAGGTCATAAAGACCTTACAAAAAATCATTGGGGATTTATGAGGTCAACTTGGTGCGAGTGAAGGTACGAGTTGATTATAGTGCAGGTACGAGTTGGTGCAGGTACGAGTTGGTGAAGGCACGAGTTGGTCCCACACAAATTCATGCCTACTTTGACAACAACAAAATTCCTACACCAAAGATTGGATTGCAAGCACACTAATGACAAAAATGTTAACGTTAGTTTTGTATAGTCATTATCTGTATACTAAAACAAATTGTACATGTATAGGTTTCTCACTATAGGTTTAGGTCATAAAGACCTTACAAAAAATCATTGGGGATTTATGAGGTCAACTTATAAAAAAAAAAACGTTCCTTTTACCTACCTACTCCTGCAGTTTTAGGAAAAAGCTGATGACCTCAGACTCACACACAGTAGACTTCCTTAGTGTTCCAAACCACTGCTTACACGTATAGTGAAGGACTCAAACGTCCCAACATGCAAGTGGGGTTTGAAATGCGCTGGGACTCAAAAGTCCCGGCGGTAAACAAAGGGTTAAACGGTGATCGTCTTTAGCTTCACTTCAACAAATAATCCTAACGTAACGAACGTTACAATGACACAAGTCTCACATGTACAATGTACGGACAACTTGTACATCACCGGCACCGCGCAGTCACCGGGGCAAACCGCTGGTACGTAGGTTACCGAGAGGAAAAATCCAATAACGAAAACTAGTTCAGACATCGTTTTTTAAATAGACTCGCTTCAGCCCACCGTGATATTTGTGCGTGTACTATGTACAAAGACATATTGAGATTCACTCGCAATTAATGAAGCGACTCGGTCACACAGTGCATGTGTTTTGTACACAGATACAAAATGCGCTATAAATGATGTCATGATGACGTCACAAGACATTCTAGGCCAAAAGCCACATCTACAGTACCCCACAAATGTATAACTGAAAAAAGTTTGATGATCGGGTGTATACTTCTTGAGCTATGGTTATTAAAAGATTGCCTAATTAAATATTCACGCGACTATAACTAAGCTAATTAATTAAGAATGTTAGTCTAATGACATTTAGAAACTAAGTCAAGGCATAAGCTTCCATATGGTACATGACTTGACTCTTTCTGATAATGCTAAGAAGGCCATTTGCCGCCAAGAAAGTGCACGTGTTAAAGCAATGGGGTTTTGCGAGAAAGAAAGAATAATAATAATAATAATAATAATAATAAAAAAAAATAAAAATCTTGACAGAAACAATAGCTGTTCCGACCTGTCGGGGAACAGCTAACTAGACATTAGGTGTTTGTCCTATGGACGAACACCAAGCTGTTCCGTTGTTGTTGGACTATGATTATGACGCGACCCTCAACCTAAGTTGTAGGCCTAGGCCTGATCTTGACATTGACCATTGGGTTCAGGCCTTAAAGATGCATTGGCCGATTTTAGGTCGATTTGACGGTCAAAAATTGTCACAAGAGGGCGGCATACTACTTAACCCTTTGTTTATCATCACTGAAGCTCTTGATCAATTTTTTTTTACCGGTGTTTGTCCTACGGACGAACACAAAGCTGTTCCGTTCTTGTTGGACTATGAATGTTATGATGCGACCCCCAACCTAAGTTATAGGCCTAACCCTGATCTTGAAATTGACCATTACATACAGGCTTTAAGTTTTTGAAAATGTGGTTGTCGTGAGTTGTTGTGAGTTGTCGTCAGTTGTCGTGAGTTGTTGGTTTTTAGTAGGACCGGGTCCTACTAAAAACCGACAACTGACGACAACTGACATGACTGACAACAACTCACAACAAGTTGTCGTGAGTTGTCGTGAGTTGTCCTGAGTTATCATGAGTTGTCGTGAGTTGTCGTCAGTTGTCGGTTTTTAGTAGGACCGTCTGAGAATGGCCTAAAATTTAGGATATGATTGATGACAATGTTAATGGATGGCACTCATCTAAATTTCATTCCATGTCGAGTTTCTTGTTTCCCCTGCCAACTACAGCTATACAAAACGTTGTATACACCATCAACGTTATGTTACATCACTCAAAAACCGACAACTGACGACAACTGACATGACTGACAACTGACGACAACTCACAACAAGTTGTCGAGTTGTCGAGTTGTTGTTGTCGGTTTTAGTAGGACCGTCTGAGAATGGCCTAAAATTTAGGATATGATTTATGACAATGTTAATGGATGGCACTCATCTAAATTTCATTCCATGTCGAGTTTCTTGTTTCCCCTGCCAACTACAGCTATACAAAACGTTGTATACACCATCAACGTTATGTTACATCACTCAAATCTGTGACTATGTTCCTTCATTTGTATCCGTGTACATGGTGACGCGTCCGCAAGGTGCACTTGGTGCGAGTGAAGGTACGAGTTGACTATAGTGCAGGTACGAGTTGGTGAAGGTACGAGTTGGTCCCACACAAATTCATGCCTACTTTGACAACAACAAAATTCCTACACCAAAGATTGGATTGCCAGCACACTAATGACAAAAATGTTAACGTTAGTTTTGTATAGTCATTATCTGTATACTAAAACAAATTGTACATGTATAGGTTTCTCAGTATAGTTTTAGGTCATAAAGACCTTACAAATATAGACAATAGTGCAGGTACGAGTTGGTGAAGGCACGAGTTGGTCCCAGACAAATTCATGCCTACTTTGACAACAACAAAGTTCCTACACCAAAGATTGGATTGCCAGCACACTAATGACAAAAATGTTAACGTTAGTTTTGTATAGTCATTATCTGTATACTAAAACAAATTGTACATGTATAGGTTTCTCACTAATAGGTTTAGGTCATAAAGACCTTACACAAAATCACTGGGGATTTATGAGGTCAACTTATAAAAAGACCGTTCCTTTTACCTACCTACTCCTGCAGTTTTAGGAAAAAGCGATGACCCCAGACTCACAGTAGACTTCCTGCGTTCCAAACCACCGCGAGTGAAGGCATGAGTTGACTAGTATAGACAATAGTGCAGGTACGAGTTGGTGAAGGCACGAGTTGGTCCCACAAATTCATGCCTACTTTGACAACAACAAAATTCCTACACCAAAGATTGGATTGGCAACACTAATGACAAAATGTTAACGTTAGTTTTGTATAGTCATTATCTGTATACTAAAACAAATTGTACATGTATAGGTTTCTCAGTATAGGTTTAGGTCATAAAGACCTTACAAATACTGGACAATAGTGCAGGTACGAGTTGGTGAAGGCATGAGTTGGTCCCACACAATTCATGCCTACTTGACAACAACAAAATTCCTACACCAAAGATTGGATTGCCAGCACACTAATGACAAAATTGTTAACGTTAGTTTTGTATAGTCATTATCTGTATACTAAAACAAATTGTACATGTATAGGTTTCTCACTATAGGTTTAGGTCATAAAGACCTTACAAAAAATCATTGGGGATTTATGAGATCAACTTATAAAAAACCGTGATCCTTTACCTACCTACTCCTGCAGTTTTAGGAAAACCGAGTAATCCTAACGTAACGTTACGACACAAGTCTCACATGTACAATGTACGGACAACTTGTACATCACCGGCACCGCGCAGTCACCGGGGCAAACCGCTGGTACATAGGTTACCGAGAGGAAAAATCCAATAACGAAAAGATCGTTTTAATTCGACTCGCTTCAGCCCACCGTGATATTTGTGCGTGTACTATGTACAAAGACATATTGAGATTCACTAGCGATTAATGAAGCGACATGGTCACACAGTGCATGTGTTTTGTACACAGATACAAAACGCGCTATAAATGATGTCATGATGATGTCACAAGACATTCTAGGCCAAAAGCCACATCTACAGTACCCCACAAATGTATAACTGAAAACAGTTTGATGATCGGGTGTATACTTCTTGAACTATGGTTATTAAAAGATTGCCTAATTAAATATTCACGCGACTATAACTAAGCTAATTAATTAAGAGTTTTAGTCTAATGACATTTAGAAACTAAGTCAAGGCATAAGCTTCCATATGGTATATGAGTTGACTCTTTCTGACAATGCTAAGAAGGCCATTTGCCGCCAAGAAAGTGCACGTGTTAAGGCAATGGGTTTTGCCAGAAAGAAAGAATAATAATAATAATAATAATAATAATAATAATAATAATAAAAAAAAATAAAAATCTTGACAGAAACAATAGCTGTTCCGACCTGTCGGGGAACAGCTAATAATAATAATAATAATAATAATAATAATAATAATAATAATAATAATAATAATAATAATAATAATAATAATAATAATAATAATAATAATAATAATAATAATAATAATAATTAAAAAATAAAATCTTGACAGAAAACAATAGCTGTTCTGACGTTGTCGGGGAACAGCTAATAATTAATTAAAAAATAAAAATCTTGACAGAGCAATAGCTGTTCCACCTGTCGGGGAACAGCTAATAATAATAATAATAATAATAATAAATAATAAAAATCTTGACAGAAACAATAGCTCTTCCGACCTGTCGGACACAGCTAATAAGCTTATACACCAGTAAGAATACATGATACATGAATATAACAACAATGACTAGTTGTACAAAACACACAATGGCGGTCACTGAGGTATATGTATGTAGAATACATGGATTTAACAAACTCTGTATGCAATAAACTACATTGCATGGTATTGGGATTATAACATGGCGAATAATGCACATGTGTTATTGTGCATGGCAATGCACGTTTCCTGTTCGTGTTCGCATGAAAAACACGCCCCATACTACTGAAGCTAATGCATAAATAATGAGCCAAAATACGCCCCATACTACTGGAAGCTAATGCATAAATAATGAGCCAAAACACGCCCCATACTACTGAAGCTAATGCATAAATAATGGGCAAAACACGCCCCATACTACTGGAAGCTAATGCATAAATAATGAGCCAAAACGCCCCATACTACTGAAGCTAATGCATAAATATTGAGCCAGTGTCTGCATAATAACAATTGGCAGTGGTAAGCCCTTTTCG
>CM055816.1:79532095-79587590 GCA_029582265.1 Zoroaster sp. YZ-2022 | reverse complement strand
AAATGAAATCTTCATTAATTTTCCATTTTCGTCTTGTACATCCAAACCCACTGGAATAAAGCCGGAATCTTTTGCCTTCTTTTCAACCATGTTTTTCATATCTTTTACATCATTTGCCCGTATTTTATATCGTTGTGATTTTTTATATGTTAGCTTTTTTTTGCCTCGACCTCTTTGACCTCTACGTTTTTTCACTGGATTCTGTAAGCGATTTACCTGGCGCTTTAGTTGTTGGTTATTATTCTCTGCTCTATCAAGTCTTTCTGACACCGAGGACAAGTCAAGTTCCAGTTTAATCCTTTTGTTATGTTCTTGTTCAAAATCTTGCTCAAGCTTACGTTTTGTTGGAGTGCCTGATCTGTGTGGAAGTTTCATTGAATACATTGTTTCCTCCCATTTTACCAACTGAACTCTCAATGAACGGCTTCCTGCTTGAACACATTTTATGGTCTTCTGATACATACTTTTTATCTTTCCTTTAAGGGTTTTGACAACTGGAGGGATATCAATATCCTCAATAGTCATATGGTGTCTATTCAACAATTTGATCAGAACAGTGAACTTCACGGTCACTGAGTACAGATCTTGTCATGTCTTTAACAGCCATGTTGTATAGAAGCAGATTATTTATGTCAAGATGGACCAAATGGGGATAATCTGTACTTGGTTGTGGCACTGCATGTACCGACATAACCAAACACATGAGTGACACTTGAAACAATAAAATGTTAGTCATGATGTACAAGTATCAGGCATGTGTGTGTACCTACTACAAATGTGAAATTTTGGTTTTTCACCAGTAATCAGTAACTCTGTTTTTGTGTCAATTTTGTGGTTTTCTAGTATCAATCTCACATGCCTGATGATGTACTCAATACAAAACCAACATGGAAATTTTTTTGATTTAAGTACAGATTAACCAGTAACTACATGTAATATCATTCAATTACCAAATTAATGTTTTATGTATTTGAAGAGACTAGCTGTGCCTTGTTGCCAAGCTGACGCTGGAATCTAATTACTAGCACAAATCCTCTGCAAGTTCAGCAGTTTACCCTCGACTGTATATTCCACGAGAGGGTTTCTTTCGTGAGGTCGAATAGACAATGTTCCTTCCTCACAGATGCAAAAGTCACTGAATTGATTAAACACCCTGTAGTTCCAGTTTTTACCAATAATTGGATCCAAGACTTGTCTTTTTAACTACCATGCGCTTCCTTGAAGGAGCACCTCCATCTAGTTTTACAAACTCATCAAAAATTTATCTGGTTATTGGCTGGCGGACCTCAACAACACTGACTTTACGCTGTCCATGCAGGACTCCTTGATGGCTATACGCAGATTCCTATAACAGAGTTGTTTTGTATCCTTGTTGGAATACAGATATTCCTCAGGAATATCTAAATGTCAGAAGCATCTCTCCACTCATCATATTTCGAGGGCCATCCAATATAATGTACAAAAACTTTCAAAACACCATCCTCCAGGTTGCTCTTACTCAGTCAAATCAAAGTATTTTTGGTTGACCAAGTCTCTCTTCACACGGGTGTTTGGCAAAGATGGACCTTTGCGAGCTCAGGGTAATTTATGCGGGGTGTCTTTCTTAGTTGTGCCATTCAACGGTTCTGATATTACCTGGCAAAAATAAAACAATAACAAGTATTTCTCATATCTATGTAGATGACAAACCGCTACTCCGTACGTGACATACATCAGGACTGCATTTAAAAGAAAAATTGTATTAAAAAAACTCGTATTAAAAAAAAGTAACAATGAACTTAATTAATTGTAGGCCTCATGACTTCTTTTTGCAATGGAGGAAGGAAAACATTTGGACTAACTAAAGTTTTCATGGTTTTATTTTATTTTAAAGTCGAGTCAACAAAGTCATCACAACTGAGATGACTCACTGCCAATGACTACTCAGTGATGGACAAATGTCAGCAAAAAACAAACAACCAAAAGCCTTCCAAGTTCCATTCAATAATTTTAAATCACCTAGGCTGATCGCAAATTTATGAGTAACGTTAGGTCTAGCAAGTTAACGTAAGCTTTACACATCACCAGAATCACTATTCACTAACGTTAGTCATGTAAGGCGTAAATCTACTTCAAATGGTGTGGTCCAAATATCCGAGCACTGCACATTTCTCCGTTTGGCATAGCTCATTTAATTCCAATTTTATCTTTAAGAAGTTAAACAGTTCGAATTGACAGTGGGCCTGTTTTATACTGTATAGTCTCAATTTTCAAAGTTTTGTAAAGAAATTACAAAAATCTGCGAAATCATGCAGAGAAACCGAAAATTTACCTGCGTGCGGCCACAGACGTTGTGTTGTGCAGTCGATCTGTCAGTGCAGTTGCGTGCGCGTGGTCCGTCCATAGTGCGCCGTTACAACGCATATGATTGGACAGAAGTTTTGATGATTTCACTGTTTTGTTCAGTCCGACGAAAATATTTAATTAACCAATCACAGCTAATTTAACACAACATAAACGAATATATATAGAGCGGAACAACGGAAACCCACCTGCGTACGTTATGTAGTTAACGAATGAAGGCGTTTTTGTAGCTTTACAAGTCAGTGCGTGCAAACCACATTTCTTGGTCCAAAAACGATGCGTTTTTGGTTTATACTTGAGATAAGTATTTTGCAGGACCGTCCGACAAATTTTTGTGACCATTTTCAATAAAATAAGGGTCATTTGAAGACAAACAAATAAAAATTGGAATGCCGAGTTCCCCGTTGTTGTACATATTTTTTACTTCCCGTGGCAAGTGTTTTTCGGCGAAATACTGATATTGGGACTGTGCTGAAAAGTGCGTGTTGAAGAGTCGGGCGCGAAAGAGACTACTTTTCCATATGTATTTTGGAAGTCACTATTACCTCTGTCCCCGTGTTAGGGTATTGGTGTAACAAATTCACTCAAGTCCATAAAGTGCTTTACTCTGCAATAAATTACTAGTGGGTTATGAAATTAGTGTGAAACTATGCACCTAGTTATTGTTAGATGTTCTGTGGCTAGTTTTCCCCCCAACGAACTGTTCTCCGGATATTTTAACATATTTCAAAGGTCTTTGAACTTGGCACCTATATTAGGAAGAGAAATTTTGAAGGCGTTACATGATTGAACTAGATATTAAGGTTGGGAGTGGTTTTTAAATTATATGTAACTCAATTAAATAGTTTGAAAATCGTATCACATGAATCACAAAAGGGAAATTCAAAATTTGTTAACGATCGTAAATAACATAAAATACTTGGCCCTTTTGTACAAATAAATGTACCTAACGTGACCTAAATTAACAATGTACCTAAATTAAAAATTTTTTAACGCAAACGTTTTGCTATCTTGAGAAATATAATGGGTCTGAATTTGACCAAATTTGGCAGAATTAAACATTGTGTAAATTAATCAAAACATTTGAGACCAAGACAAGAATATGTAACATTTTGTGCAGACATGTACGCATGATTCTATCATTAAGGTTTCATGTACACTTTGGATTGTGTTCAGTTCTCCAATTGGCGTACCTTACTTAGAACAGTCACACGTAACTGAGTTTGATGTACAGTTTGGATTGTGTTTGGTACGCCAATTGGCGTACCCTAACTCGGAACAGTCACATGTAAGTTTGATGAACAATTTGGATTGTTATGTATGCCAATTGGCGTACCTAACTCGGAACAGTCACATGTAAGTTTGATGAATAAACCGAGTTTGATGTACAATTTGGATTGTGTTTGGTACGCCAATTGGCGTACCTAAATCTGAACAGTCACATGTAAGTTTGATGAATAAACCGAGTTTGATGTACAATATGGATTCTGTTCGGTACGCCAATTGGCGTACCTAACTTGGAACAGTCACATGTAAGTTTGATGAATAAACCGTGTTTGATGTACAATTTGGATTGTGTTCAGTACGCCAATTGGCGTACCTAACTCAGAACAGTTACATGTAAGTTTGATGAATAAACCGAGTTTGATGTACAATTTGGATTGTGTTTGGTACGCCAATTGACGTACCTAGCTCGGAACAGTCACATGTAAGTTTGATGAATAAACCGTGTTTGATGTACAAGTTGGATTGTGTTTGGTACGCCAATTGACATACCTAGCTCGGAACAGTTACATGTAAGTTTGATGAATAAACCGTGTTTGATGTACAATTTGGATTGTGTTCAGTACGCCAATTGGCGTACCTAACTCGGAACAGTCACATGTAAGTATGATGAATAAACCGTGTTTGATGTACAATTTGGATTGTGTTTGGTATGCCAATTGGCGTACCTAACTCGGAACAGTCACATGTAAGTTTGATGAATAAACCGTGTTTGATGTACAATTTGGATTGTGTTCGGTACACCAATTGGCGTACCTAGCTGAGCTTCATTATGACAAGCATTCAATAATATGGCTCGGAAATAGATAATGTACTTAAATTGTGATCATTTGCTTTAAGTGGTCATTTTAGGTTGTGAAATAATATTGTAATGTTTTACTGTGAAAATGTTTACTTTGATGTGTTGACATAAATGTAAAATAGATTTGTCGAAAAAATAAATTACTTTTTGAAGGAGTTGAAGATAATTTGTTCATTGTGCATTATTTATACAGTAAAAACGTGTTCATAGTCTCCAGTTATTAAAACTGTATTATTTTACAATGATTTTAGCAAACAACTTCACTGTAAAATACATTTATATTGTTGTGTAGTTAGAAACGCTATGAAAAACAAGTCTTTTTGTATTTAGCAAATTTATATGTATAAAATCCGAGCAGCCAATTATCGGAAAAAGTACATAAAACAGGTTTTTCACACTTACAAAAAATAAATAAAGGCAAGACCATATTTTTATGACAAAATGACCTAAAGGATGGTCACAAGAAAGAGTATCTTATAGTTTTTGTATATAAAATGTAAGTTTTCTTTGTCATAGTGATGGTTTTCATGAGAAATAATTCAAAACACACAATTCCAATAAAACCAAATTAGTTCAAATAACGTTTATATATATATATATATATATAATACAGGTATTGGAGCTCATAATACCTTGCGGTACCCGGCGAGAAGCTAGGGATAATTTGTTGTTGGGGGAAGACGTCTTCCCTAAATCTTCTGCAATAAGTGGTACTTTATTTTCTGAAAAGGCATACATATTGTTATTTTTGTCGGCTGGTTTCTGCTGCAACACATACTAGCGGAAATTTAGCTGGGCCTTTAAAGCTTTCAGCTTTGTTGTTTTGTTGTCAAGTGTTGATAGATACTCATCAACTTTATCCTTCGTCTGCCACAGACCCCAGTACATGATGTCAAGTGTTAGCTTCTCCTTCTCTATCTGTTTACGGTCAACTATAGCACCTATATTTCCTTTTCTGCAGGCGACTTCGCATCAAACCATGCCAATGTTCTTTTGTGGCTAAACGATGTATGCCTCGCTTGCTAGGGTTGTGATGTTTGGTTTTCCCTCATTAGTCGATCTAAGTGGCCAAATATGCTCTCTGAAAACTTGTTATGTTTTGACAAATCCTTCACATGCTCCCTCAACTCAGGAGAGGCATTGGCCCATATTCCTCCAGCGGCCGCTGAAAATACTCTGCAAGAGTCGAGGCATGGCTGGTAACATCACTCGTAGAATAACCTGAACTTTATCATCATGAATCAAAGTTTGATAAACTTCTGGAACATCACATCTTTTTCAAGGACGGAAACGCTACAGAATGAAAGATGAAGATCTCTCACCATGAAGTCTACTGCTCGTCATCACCAAGAAATCAGTCACCTCTTGATAGTGCCGTCCAATATCCAAATGTGGATCTATGTGTCTTCAATTGTAGCCCACAGTGGCGTGGTTACTAGGAATGACACCAGTCCGAGAGCTTTGCAGCCCGCTAAGTATTCGGTCACTTTCAGATCAAACTGCACTGCCTGAAGTAGACGATTTGTTGCACCTCCTCCATGTAGGTAAATCTGGAGATGACCAGCCAGGTAGAATACGCTTGATGCATTCTGGAACAAAATATTACCTCGAAAGGGCTCAATAGGCAGACGATTAAACCCACCTTCTCGTACAAACTCAAGGAATGACCCGTGGCACCCACTCCTCTCATCTACTCTTGTTATTGCCTTGCATGTTGTTAGAATCAATTGTGTTGTTCCTGGCTCTGATTTTCTTCTGAAATACTTATCAAGAATCGGTGCCCCATCTTTCAATGTACCTTCCTCTGCTTGATGCAATGCCACAGGTGAAGGTGAACTAATGCATGCAGTCCGCAAAAGAAGTTGCAGAGTTTACCAAGGGATGTGCGCTTTCCATCTTACAAGGATTCATAGTTGTCTAATGTTAGTGGAAGAATTTCCTTGCGGTATTCTTCAAGTAGTTCATTAAATTTTCCTTGTGTAGCTGCCCGATCAGACATTGTACAAGTTATTCTAAGGAGAATTTCTCTTGCTACTTGACTGTTACTTTCTGCTGACCGATCTTCAATGTTGCGTAGAATCTGTTGAAGGTGGACAAAACATATTGGCTTGCCTTTGATGCCATTTCCCTGAGACCAAGTACATACAAGATGGCCCTCCTCGTCAGCAGCTTGAAACCCCTCAAACGTCTTTTAAAATTTCACCACTTAAAGACCAATATGTGATGCCGTTGGTATTTGTTCAGCTAGCTGCTGTTGAGAGATGCACAGTCTCATCAAATTCCATTCATTTATAGTTGATTTACTGGGCAAATCTGATGCCGTTTTTCTTTTCAATTCTGTTGTCTTATCAAGGACCCTTTTCTTTAGAAATGAGTTCTGGTTTAACAGATACTGAGACGGTAGCCCTATAATATCAGTTTGTGCTTCTGAAGTCTTAGTCTTATCAAGAGTAGGTTGCGGGTCTTGCTTTTCTGGGAATGAAAACTCTTTGTGAAGGTGTTTCTTAAACTTTGACTCTCCAGACGGTCTGTGTTTATCTTTGTTCAGTCTTTTCGCTCTTACTTTAAGTGCAATGACTTGCTTCTGATAAGCTGCTCTTGCTGATGGGACTGGACAAGGAAATCAATCAACCTGGCATTGCCCAGCCGCTTTAATTTACTTAACACTTCTTGATTTTTCATTTTGCATCTTACACTTTTCCAATTCTGTACGCAAAGTATTTCTTTTTTCAGGTCTTCGTTTTCCTTTTGAAGACGTTGCATGCACTCTTCAAGATTAGACTCTTCAGAGGTTTGCGTTCCCTTGTAAAGAAAATTTATGAAGTCCTTTTGAAAGCACAGTCATAAAAAATACAATTAGCTAACAGTTCCATATCAAGCACATCAACAAAATATCAAATCATAAAAGTTAAATTACTTGATATTTAGATCCAAGCAGGATTTTTCTTAAATATTTGGACTTCAAACTTTATATATTTCAGGTAAATCTCCAACAAAATATCAGTGTAATCACCTTATCTGCCCAAGTTACATCCGTCAAAGTTACAATTTATTAATTCGTTGCATTTTTCTCATACTTACGAATCGGCATTTTTTTGGGTGAAATCCGGGTTTTGCATTTCTGGGGTTCTTTGAGTGTCTAATTTCATCTGTGAAGGTTTTAAACCATAATTCTGCCTGATTTTAGATTTACAGAGATCCCCTAAAAGTCAAATACGTTTTTTTTTCTTAGTGACGAATCCGTTTAACCGGTTGGTAACCACTGTATCTTTGTACGCATACAATGTTACAGTGCGCGGACGGCTGGTACCATCTATAACCACGGACAGACTGAGCAGCGTAATCTGTAGAAAACATCACGTTTTTAGCTTATTTTGCAATGTAAGACAAAGAAAAACCATGGATCTAAGGTATTTACATCTTAAGGTATTGACATCGTTAGGAAGTGTATTCGTTTGTCGATAATTATTGGTAATATTGGCCTTATAGAGTATATGCACATACAAACATGTACACTCGTAAAACTAAAGTGTTGAATCAACATTTTAAAGAGTTCGGTCTGTGACAACTCTTTATAAAGTTGGATTTGACTTTTAAAAAGTGTTGAATTAACATTGATAAAGTTAGACTTAACTTGACTTTGTGTTAATTCAACACTTTCTTTGAATTGATTTTAACTTCATAAAGTGTTGTCACTCACCGAACTCTTATATGGTTCATTCAACACTTTAGTTTTAAGAGTGTACAAACACATGGGTGGCGAATAAGCGCCGGCGGCACTTTTTTGTTTTTTAGGCCTACATAGTGACAAGTAAGTATATGCCTATACGCTATAAGTGACGAATAAGTTCAAGCCATCGTTACACATAGAAAATCAACATTTTAAACAAAGTAAACACAGTAAATTACCAACCAGGTACTTATTAACACTTGGATGATAAAACGAAATGTGTTTTTTGGAAAAAATAAAGCAAAAAACTAACAGCGAAAATGTGTCCGACTTAAAGCATGATTAACGCACTTTTTTCCGATTCGTCACTGAGAAAAATGCGACGAATTGTACCTAACATTAACATGGTCATGGGCCTTGAAAATGGGCTCTATCGGTTAGTGTTCATAGTTTGGTCATTAAAACCATGGTAGGATGGATATTCCTCAATTTTAAAACAAAAATTAACAAATAATAAGAAAATATTATCTAAATTGTGAATGTTCAGATTGTAAAAGAAAGTCTTGTAAAAACCACATATAGACAGTGTTTACCAATACTCCATCTTATAGTTCTTACCTGGACTAACATGTCAATGCTGAAGTAAAGTACACCGTATTCCTCAACAAAGACGGATTTGGAAAGAATGTCGTATCCAACCGCCACTTTTTAAGGTTTTTTTAAAAATTGTTTTGCAGGAGGTAATTATAAACTAAGCCTATACATAACTATTACTAGGTAAAGAAGGTGGTGGCATAGGCCAGGCCTACATCAGTCATCGTGACAATTAGACTTAGGTTAACGTTATAGTAAGACATGACTTAACCGTAAGTATATTAACGGTTAATATCAATACTATTGTACTAACGTTAGATAAATTAAGCCATGTATCAATAGGCCCTCTTTTGTTAATTTACAACAGAAGGCCTCAAAATTTCTATTGATGAGTAAAACTTTGCAACTACTGCAGAACAATGTTGGTTGGTGATCATAAAACAAATCAATATCGTCGCAGTGCTGACATACCGACGAATACATAGAACCCGTAAATCAAGAAAATCGCAGTTGAAGTTTTTTTTGGGTGTTGTATTCAACTGTACAATCAGACCTTAACTCTATATTGCATGCTGGAAGAAAATTGGTCTTCTACTTTTATTTACTTATTAGTTTTAACTCAAAAATAGTTTGTAAACTGTTTTTTTCTTCTCATCATAAAGTTATTCGTCAGTTTGTCGGACCTCACAATTCATCACGTGTTGTTATTCGTCACTCGACTCATGCCTATTCGTCAGTTTGTAAAATTACGGAATCGCGTGCGCCCTGATATTCGTCAGTTTGTCACACGTAGGTATGTGCATCATTGATGTTTATTTAGCGGCTTTTCCATTTTGAATAGATTCCATCGTGTTGCAACATCACTGATTCCTACATGATTCTTGCCATTGTTTTAATGGGAAGTGAAAACAACATAATGTGGGGAAAATGCATATTCCTATTTTCGGCATGTTTCCGAATGCTAATTGCCGGATCCTTATAAAACTACAAAATAAAACGTTTCTTTTACTTTGAGAAAACCCTGTGATTGATTTGTTGGTAAAACACTATCTTACACACATGTTTTGTTGTACTATACCACACAAGTAATAACAAAAACAACTCTTTTTGCTGGGTAATAGATTCATCAATTCATTTTAATCTTGCAAAATTCAAACATACACGGGATAAAAAGAAATGCAATAATTTGCACTGTTCTCCATGGGAATATTGCCTTGAAATTTATTGATTATATCTTTGAAATTAATTAAATTGATGTAATATCATAATGACTAACTCAATGATCAATCTACTTATAACTGGCAGCTCATAATATTATAATTCATTTAAAGGTATATGTATTTTTTCTTGCTTATGCAGAAATCGTGAACAGTGTTACCCCAGAACTTTAAATGATCTGACTTTTATACAGAATTACAACAATTATTGATAACGTTTGAAACATTTAGAAATTCATTAAAACGTTAACTGACATTAAAAGTTGTGACATTTAAAGTATTGATTTGTCTACTGATGTAAGTATTTTGTTTTCCTTTTAGATAAAAACGAAATAATTCTTATAAAATATGCAATTGTGCGGATAGCAAACATGTGCGGATAGCAAACATGTTCACCAAACAACCCGTTTCTGTTTCTTGTCATGTTTCATTTTAAGGTCCTTTGCTAATCTGTATGCAGAAATCGTGGACAGTGTTACTTTAAATGATCTGAATTTTATACGGAATTACAACAAATATTGATAACGTGGAACATTAATTTAGAAATTCATTAAAACTTTACTGTCAAAAAAGTTGTGACATTTAAAGTATTGCTTTGATATATAGATATATAGTCCGTGCTGACGTAAGTGGGTTTTTTCATTTTAAAGAATTCTTATAAAATAATTGTGCGGATATCAAACATGTTCACCAAGTAATCTGTTTCTTGTCATGTTTCATTGAACTTTTTTGTTCGAGAAAATTTGGCGAAATATTTGTTGACAAGTTTATCATTTGTGACGTTTATTTCAGGCGTGAGGCAGACTCTTATAAAAGCTCCAGTGTTCCTTTGGAATTACTGGTAGATTGTTATCACATAGACCCATTAGGTCTTCAAATTTAGGTCTCGGCATTTTCGGCCCATTGGTGACGGGGATGGGTGTGCTGGTACATTGTAAATTTTCGCCAGTACGTCTTCGATTGAGTTTTACCTCTCCATACTCTTTCTCTAAATGCAACATCTTGACGAATAATGTTTCAGGATTGTTACAGTTCACTCGGACTTGTTTTATTTTAGTCCAGTTAACCTTTTCACCATCCACAGTTTCGTGTACCCTCAAGATTCCTATCTGACGTGAGTACGCCTTCCAGTCTTTTATGTCGCTTTTTTTGCACAACGACATTGTGTGGGTTCTTTCTGGCTAGTCTAATGACAGTTTCTAGTTGAGAAGGGACATACAAATTTCCAGCCCTTTTAAGAGAACGTTCGATTGTACTGTGTACTGAATCGCCCTCACATTGGCCATGTCCAGTTTCATAAAAATGTAAAGTGATTTGCTTTACATTTTTAGCGTGTTGAACAAACCACAAAAGCATAGACAATACAATAGTGTTTTTATTTTGCCCAGCACACCCGTCCAAAAATAAGGAAGCCTCTTCAATGCCATCCAAGTCTGCTTCAGCTAGAAAATCATGTAGGTGTGATGCAATTTTATTGGAACCCCTAGCTGCGATTCCCTCGTGCCATAAATAGCATGTACACAATTTTGTATCTAGGACGTATATTGTGTAATTGTAGCAAGAAAACCTTCTTTTATAGAAAACTTCAGATCTGTTGGTTCTTGGCAGATAAATAACCTGTTCAAGATCAAATGTTGCTACACGTAATTTCTTATTTTGCTGAGCATCAACCTTAAGCGTAGCTTTGATTTTTCTGACTTCATCTTTTTCCTGTACATGATGCTGGAATTTGTCATGCAGGTATTCCTGTTCATGTTTCGACCCCTTATAGAAAGAATCGCATAATCCACACATGTCTTTTTTTGGTCTGTGGAATTTGAGGTTCATGAACCTAAAGACTCTAAGGTAAAGTGTATATGATGCTGGATCGTTACACTCACTACTATACAGGGTGTCCCCATAAAAAGTATACCGAGATCAAAATTACTGTAATGGCAAAACTACTTTATATATGGGAAAGAGAAATATATCTCTAGAAAGGGTAGAATGTCCTCTTTGCAATGGTATACAGCTTGTGATGTTATTGACACAGGTGAGTGAACAAATTAGACAGATGTTAAGGGTACTGAAAGCAGGACTGTGACAAGTTTGCATATTTGAACAACAAATCTCAACCATGCAAGTGTGCAGAATACCAAATGTCTTTGTTTTTTCAACACATTCTTGAAAACAAGGAATGTACCTAAAACAATGTAATCTGCTTTGTTTTTGCTACTTACCTCAAAAGTTTAATGTGCAGGTTTTTTAAAATGCTTTTTGGACCTTTGTTATTCAAATATGCAAACTTGTCACAGTCCTGCTTTCAGTACCCTTAACATCTGTCAAATTTGTTCACTCATCTGTGTCAATAACATCATAAGCTGTATACCATTGCAAAGAGGACATTCTGCCCTTTCTAGAGATATATTTCTCTTTCCCATATATAAAGTAGTTTTGCCATTACAGTAATCTTTATCTCGGTATACTTTTTATGGGGACACCCTGTACAACTCATACATTCTTCTGACTGTTAAATCTTCAGCAAGGTATTGCCGATTGTTGTTCTTTCTACAATAGTGGGATTCTGTTCGAGGAAAGCGATTAATGTGATCTCTGACACCTTGTTTCTTTATTTTGGCAAGCTCTGCTCGAATCTTGTCCACACCCCCTCGTTTTTCTGACTCAACCATTCCATACGAATTTGTTTTACTTAATACGGTTCTAATTTGCCTTTCACTGATCCCAACTGTATTCAGAAACATACATCAGCATACTTGCTGAAGACCCCCTGTCCATCTGGTAGGAAATATTCCAAGGTTCTGGTTTTACGGTTCCCTTTAAGTTTTTGAGTTTTAGGTGGTTTAACTTTTACATGACTAGATAACCATATCCTCTGTTCATGTAACTGACCTGTATCAAAAAATGAATTTTGAATTTCCACACGTTGACTTTGAATAAACATGGAACACTGATAACCTCGCTTTTCACACATGGTGCTTTTGCACCGTGGCCCTACTCCTTTTCTTGCTGGCATGTTCTTTTTGGAATGCAGACTCACATATGAAAGTCCAGAATTACGACTTTGCTTTGCAAGTTGCGCTTTTGTTATCTTTGGAAACTGTTCTTCGTTGGTTGTTTCTTCAATGTGGCATTCACCTTCAACATGGAACTCCTCGGGTCTCATGTGTGACGTGTCTGTTTCCATTGTCTCTGCTTCTTCAAAGGCAACTGGATCAGGGATGTTTGGCGTTTCAAGATCAGGAACATCAGCCACTTCAGAATTATCATTACCATTTGACAAAAATGGTTGTTGGCACATAGTTTGTAAGAGAGGGCCAATAACTTCTTCAGCGGTAGTTTCACTGCTAATGCCACACATTTCATAAACAGCTAGTCCATCCAAATAAATGGGTTGCGAGTCACTCTTTGGTTCTTTAGCCAAAGCTTCACGAAGAGTTTCACTTTTCTCTCTGTTCCTCTCAGGTGAATTAACCACGTTGGACAAGGTCGAGTATGGAACCATTCGGTTATGAAGTTCACATGGAGATGTTTTCTCAAAGTGATCGAAACATAGCAAACATTGGCTATTAATGCACGCCGCCCAGATTTCGTTTTCAGTCAAATGTTTCACACACATTCCTCTGTATGTTATTTGTCTTATTTATGAAGTGTGCTAGTGGCAAGTTGTCTTCTACTTCAAAATCCTAATCTGCGCCCTCAAAATCCTCATCTTCGCCCTCAAAATTGAGGACCGTGCCATCCCACCATCGTTTCTGTGGATTCCACCACATACTGACCTTGCTGCCTCTAGATAAGACAGGTGTAGGGGACTTCAGGTCCGACCTGGGAATCGAACCCCTGTGCTAATTTTTTTGTGCTTTTAAAGCAAAAGTTATTCTTTATCATAGCACGCCACAACAGATGAATGATGTTGATGTTGAATTAATATTATATAAAACAATGTCTAAAAATTCAGTTCAAAGGTGCAATATAAAATGGACCTTCTTCCAGCTTCTTATCTTATGTTAGGTGCAGTTCTTGTTTCTAACCCTAACACTAACCTGGGATTACGGAAAGTTTAGTCAGGCCAAGCTTTAGTGAGAATCCAATACTAGTCTATGACTACGGTAACGTAGCGTCAGGTTACCGGTAGCGTTAAAAAAAACTTGTGAACCCCATCATTGAATGCTATTTTCTCTTTATAACTTTCCATAATCAATTTTCTTTTACTCATTAATTAAGTCTATAAGCAAACGTATAATGACAATTAACAACGTTAGGCAAGTATCCTAGCAACGTACAGCACTGTGCTGTGTGTGCACAGCAGTGGCCACTGAGACTGAGTTTGTGTATCGTTAGGCCCACGCGCAAGTTGCGCGTGCATTTTTAATAATTGCCATTATCCTGGGCTTCACAATGATCGTACAAAAAAGATAACATACAAATGTCATTTTCATTTATTTATTTGTGTATTAATTATTGTTTTAAAGTACTTACCTTTTACGTGACATGTCTAGGCCTACTGCCGGCGCGAAAGTTGTCCAAATGTGTACTAGTACTCGTTATTAGTTTTAGTACACATGTATATAACATGGTAACCAACGAATCGCGTATATTCGTCAGTTTGTCATATCTTGATGTTATTTTATGCATTCATAAACTGACGAATCGTCTATTCGTCACTATGTCAGATTCACATCGTGCCGTTTTAATGAATTCGCCGGAGTAAGGAGTTCCAAATTTCATAAAATAAGAATAATTTGTAATATTTAATAGCAAAATATGAAAAAGCAACACAAAAAAACTTAACCAAAATTAAAATCCCAAAATATGTGAGATTCGCCGGTATGTCAGCACTGCGACGATATTGTAGGCCTATATCTGTATTGCACTTGTAGTAGTTTATTACCTAGGCTTAGCTTTAGGCTATAGCTAGTGCCTAGTTCAGGCTGTCAACAGTCAACATCATGAAGCCTAAATTGTAAGCTAAGCCTAGAATTTAAAACGTTTGAAATATTAATCAAACCTTAGCAATAACCTAAATAACAAATAGGCTAGCTAAATAACAACCAACATATCTAGGCCCTATTGTTGCAAACATCAATTTGTTGATAATAGAAAAAATAAAAATAAAAACTTTCTCATCACAGCCTACGCATCCTGTCCTGGTTTTTGGTTTTGGTTTTAGTGCTTCAAATAAAATAATTACCCTTATGTAATTTATGTATGTGACCTTCTGTCACATACATAAATCATTAAAAATTAGTATAATACATGCTGACAAAAAGAGCCGCAAAGTTCTTTTTAACCCCTCTGGCTCAGCCCTTCAGGGTCCAAGGGGTATTTCTATACTTCAAAAGGTCAAGGTCACTAGTGGTTTTCAGACAATAATTGTCGTTTAGAATATTTTTTAAATCAAACTTGGCCAAAAGAAAATACAGGTTGGTGTTGGTTTGTGGGTCAAAAGGTCAAAGTCACCATAGAGAGAATTAGTAAAACAGTTTGCGGATGTTGTTTTTGCGAAACAGGGGGAACAAAACAGAAACACACTTTCTGCACAAAATCTACACTTCTAACTGATATTTCTCACTGAAACACAGACAAAGGGTTCCCATGCATACTTTTCATTCGCGATGGGGGGTTTCAACAGCTTTGCTGTTATTTTTGGGACTGATGAGACAGGTTTTTTTTTACTTGGCCTTATTAAAATATACATTTGAAATGTGTTTTCACCCAAATCAAAGGCTTTTAATATGGTCAAATAAAAATGATAAACTGAGTAAAACAAATAAGTGGGCGGTTCTTTTTTAGTGTGACATATTTTTCTTTTTGACGATTTGCGTGAACTCATATTGATTTAGTTACTGCAAAAGCTACATCCCTACGTGAACCCAATGTCACTGATGTCAAACCCCCAACATCAGTCCGTCCATCAGCCTAAATCTACATCGACTTCTGTTAAAATTTAGATTTAAATCTAATGTTTTTTCCTTCAAACATAAAGCTTGTAGAGAGCAACTCCAAAGGAAAAAGGATGTCTCCAGGGTCAGGATTCCAAAAGTTCTGGATACAAGTGTTGAGGAAAGCTCTTCATCAGAAGATGAACATGAAATCATACAAAAAGAAACTGCTAAGAGCCGTGTAAGTTATACCTTGTTTTGTATGTTGTGAGAGCAGTTCCTTTTATTTTTTAAGAGAAGTGATTGCTCTTGTCAATCTGAATAGCAAAATGCACCGGTAACATGCCTCAATTAAATTCAAAATGTATACCTCAATAATTGCTGAAATTATTAACAATGCAGAAGAAAAGTAATCAACAAACATGTCATAAGGTTTAAAGTGAAACTTGTGAAACTAAACATGGCAGAAACCGAGCCTTTGTCCTGGAGAGCCACTGAAGTCCAAAGAGCACTTGGGCCAATAATTATGCTTTGTTGGTTATGGTCAATGCATGACACCAGTCTCCCCCCCCCCCCCGGCAACATAATGAGGTCACACCATTTAAAATGGCGAAAAGTACTCTGTACCTCTACTTAAAATTGCAGAAAGGGAGAAGATGTGACCAAGACATGGTTAAGCAAAAGAGCTAAAGGGCAATAATCAAGGAAACTTGGCAAAGAAGAAGTCAGCGTCTCTGTTCAGATCAGGAGACCAGCCAGTTAGTCAGAAGTTAGCTAACACTATGAATGGTGACAACCATGAATGCATGGCCAAGCTGCACAAAGCCAAGAAAGGGGGTGTTATTCAATGGAATCCCACTGTGTCCCATTGTATGGGATCCCATTGGATCCCATACATTGGGACCAATGAGATTTCATTCAATGGGACCCAACAGGATCATAATCATTGGGACTTAATGGGATCCCATTCAATGGGACCCAATATGGAATTTGAGACATTTACAATGGGATCCCATTTTACTTTGTTTTTGTTTTGTTTTTGCCGATGGGAATGAAATACTGACGTGCTGTTTTTAAACTGCTTTCTTGATATCGGGTGTGAACTTTTGCCCAATTAATGTGGTCTAATTTAGCCACCATACTTTGTTTATGGGAAACTGGGTCTGGTTTCAATAACCACATAATTATACATGTATCACACATTCACTGGTTGGCAAAAAGATTACTAAAGAAAAAAAAATACGAAACACGCATCACCGCACTGATTATATCGACATATAAGACCAGAAACTGGAGCCCAATTATTTTTGCCTAAACTAATATTGACATTTTTAGAAGAAATATGCGTCGAGAGTACATCGATCAAGATGGCACTGAACAGCCCTCACTTAATAAGATTAAGATAAATTAGCTTCTAAATTTCAAACACATTAATTCATTTCTATAACTGTCGTGTTTCTCCAATGACATTTATTTCAATGTTATTTCAACAATAAAACAAAATATAAACAGCATTGTATCATACAGTAATTAAAAGTAATTACTTGAATCATGAATAAGGCAAAACAAATAATAAAGAAATAAAAAAGTCTCCGGTTTCTGGTTTTTGTGCGGGCGTCACCTCAGAACCAAGCGTCGACATTTTTAGTTTTTTTCCCCATGTTTCTTTTTGTTGCTTTGAAACATGTTCAACTGCATCCCAAATTCATAGACTGGAAATCTGCCGCGCAGTTTTTTAAACGGCTTTTTTCATAGGGATATGAATGTTTGTCCGATTTGTGCAGTCTCTTTCAGACAACATACTTTGTGTGTATGGGAAATTTGGTGAGGTTCCAATGACTGGTTCATGTTATCATGATATCAAAAACATTGCAAAAACTAATTTTGAAAGAAAAATCACAACAATTTAACTTGTACACCATTTGAATAATAAATAATGTAAAATGTTTATAATTTCAAAATCAAAATATGAGTTTAGAATAATACGTTTCAACAGGATTTTGACATCAACAAATAATGCAGCAGTATGGATTAAGTAGTGTGATGCGTGTCACTATGCTAGAATAACATAATTTGCAAGTATTAAGCGAGTTTAAGAGAACTGTACAACGTAAGAACATGAATGGGTAAGAGAACAATATTTAAAAAATACTTTTAAAATTATAAATATATCTACATATAAAGTGTTCATTAAGAAAAGGAAAATTGCACATGAACGGATTAAAAAGTATTTAGGTTTAATCAGAAGTCCACTTTTAATAATTGTTTTGAAGTAAATTTAAATTTTCATTTTAATGAAAATTTGGTTACGAATGAAAGTTTTCAAAATATTCACTTCTGCTTAATTCAAAATACGTTGTAATCCGTTCAGTGTACAGTTTTTTAATCACTGGTGTTATTCGTTTAGGACAAAATGTAAGCCATTCCGCATAGTAGTGAATTAACACTAGTGCCCTCTTGGGGTGCCCTGAAAACATTGACAGTTTGATCGTCGGAGCCCTCTGATAACGCAAGTTTTGAAATGCTCCTGCCAAGGTATTGGCCAGGGCTTGGTTTGACTGCGCTATGGCCTCAGCTATATTTTCCGGGAGAGCCATAGCCAGAACCTGACGTATACCGTTACGGGTACAACAAAATTTATATATATATATATATATATATATTTTTTTAGTCAGGTAAACAAAGATACTGAAACTTAATTAATCCAATTTAGTCGCAACAAGCTTTATAGTTGGAAGGTATGAAACAGGCACATCAATAGGAAAGCGAACAACCAGAACAATCCCTGTGAGAGGTATAGCTGCTTTAGAATAATTCAAACTGAGAACTAAAATTGTACATTGTAAGTGCAGGCTATGAGTACTATAATTAATAAAATATACACTTTATAAAAATTTCAAGTGGGGTGCTGGGTTTTACTAATGACTTAAATAATAATAACTAATTATAGGACTTATACAATAAAGAAGTTGTCAGTAGAGAAACTCCAATCCTGTCTACGACGCCAAGTTTTCTATGTAGTGAATTAACAATAGTGCTTCTGAGAGTTGTACTTCCAGTGAGTTGAGGGGATGAGCCTCCGGTAAGGGGGTGACTCTTTACTGACTCAAGGATGACAATTAGTTGATTGTGGTGATCTTCCCTTTATTGAAGTGTCCAAGTATGAATCGATGCAATGAAGAATAACAAAGTAAACAACCTAAAATAGAATAAAAGGAAATATAGGCCTACATTAATATTTCCATAAGGTAAGCAACTTATATAGACCTATAAATCATTATACAAATCATATTGATATTATAAGGAAATGTATAATAAAGATGGACCTACAGCACCCAACACCCATTTTGAGTGTGTAAAATAAAATAGATTGAGACTCACCCAGCACCACACCAGTCAGTGCATATCCTCGGCTATTATAGCATGGAGAAAGGAATAGTCAACAGCAGCAAACGGACTTTCTGTCTGTGATACAGTTTAAAACCTTGTTCTGACTACTGGGCTAACATTCCAATATTACAATAATTAGCTGTTCCCCGACAGGTCGGAACAGCTATTGTTTCTGTCAAGATTTGTATTTTTTTAAATTATTATTATTATTATTATTATTATTATTCTTTCTTTCTGGCAAAACCCATTGCCTTAACACGTGCACTTTCTTGGCGGCAAATGGCCTTCTTAGCATTGTCAGAAAGAGTCAACTCATATACCATATGGAAGCTTATGCCTTGACTTAGTTTCTAAATGTCATTAGACTAAAATTCTTAATTAATTAGCTTAGTTATAGTCGCGTGAATATTTAATTAGGCAATCTTTTAATAGCCATAGCTCAAGAAGTATACACCCGATCATCAAACTTTTTTCAGTTATACATTTGTGGGGTACTGTAGATGTGCCTTTTGGCCTAGAATGTCTTGTGACATCATTTATAGCGCGTTTTGTATCTGTGTACAAAACACATGCACTGTGTGACCAAGTCGCTTCATTAATTGCTAGTGAATCTCAATAACCTGTGTACATAGTACACGCACAAATATCACGGTGGGCTAAAGCGAGTCTAATTAAAACACGATGTCTGAACGAGTTTTCGTTATTGGATTTTTCCTCTCGGTAACCTACGTACCAGCGGTTTGCCCCGGTGACTGCGGTGATGCACAACTTGTCCGTACATGTCAGACTTGTATCATTGTAACGTTACGTTAGGATTATTCGGTGAAGGGAAAGACGATCACCGTTTAACCCTTTGTTTACCGCCGGGACTTTTGAGTCCCAGCGCATTTAAAACCCCACTTGCATGTTGGGACGTTTGAGTCCTTCACTATACGTGTAAGCAGTGGTTTGGAACACTAAGGAAGTCTACTGTGAGTCTGAGGTCATCAGCTTTTTCCTAAAACTGCAGGAGTAGGTAGGTAAAAGGAACGGTCTTTTATTTATAAGTTGACCTCATAAATCCCCAATGATTTTTTGTAAGGTCTTTATGACCTAAACCTATACTGAGAAACCTATACATGTACAATTTGTTTTAGTATACAGATAATGACTATACAAAACTAACGTTAACATTTTTGTCATTAGTGTGCTGGCAATCCAATCTTTGGTGTAGGAATTTTGTTGTTGTCAAAGTAGGCATGAATTTGTGTAGTATACAGATATTAATGACTATACAAAACTAACGTTAACATTTTTGTCATTAGTGTGCTGGCAATCCAATCTTTGGTGTAGGAATTTTGTTGTTGTCAAAGTAGGCATGAATTTGTGTGGGACCAACTCGTGCCTTCACCAACTCGTACCTGCACTATTGTCTATATTTGTAAGGTCTTTATGACCTAAACCTATACTGAGAAACCTATACATGTACAATTTGTTTTAGTATACAGATAATGACTATACAAAACTAACGTTAACATTTTTGTCATTAGTGTGCTGGCAATCCAATCTTTGGTGTAGGAATTTTGTTGTTGTCAAAGTAGGCATGAATTTGTGGGACCAACTCGTGCCTTCACCAACTCGTACCTGCACTATTGTTCTATACTATATAGTCAACTCGTACCTTCACTCGCACCAAGTTGACCTCATAAATTCCAATGATTTTTTGTAAGGTCTTTATGACCTAAACCTATAGTGAGAAACCTATACATGTACAATTTGTTTTAGTATACAGATAATGACTATACAAAACTAACGTTAACATTTTTGTCATTAGTGTGCTGGCAATCCAATCTTTGGTGTAGGAATTTTGTTGTTGTCAAAGTAGACATGAATTTGTGTGGGACCAACTCGTGCCTTCACCAACTCGTACCTGCACTATAGTCAACTCGTACCTTCACTCGCACCAAGTGCACCTTGCGGACGCGTCACCATGTACAAATGAAGGAACATAGTCACAGATTTGAGTGATGTAACATAACGTTGATGGTGTATACAACGTTTTGTATAGCTGTAGTTGGCAGGGGAAACAAGAAACTCGACATGGAATGGAATTTAGATGAGTGCCATCCATTAACATTGTCATCAATCATATCCTAAATTTTAGGCCATTCTCAGACGGTCCTACTAAAAACCGACAACTGACGACAACTCACGACAACTCACGACAACTTGTTGTGAGTTGTCGTCAGTTGTCGGTTTTTGAGTGATGTAACATAACGTTGATGGTGTATACAACGTTTTGTATAGCTGTAGTTGGCAGGGGAAACAAGAAACTCGACATGGAATGAAATTTAGATGAGTGCCATCCATTAACATTGTCATCAATCATATCCTAAATTTTAGGCCATTCTCAGACGGTCCTACTAAAAACCGACAACCGACGACAACTCACGACAACTCACGACAACTCATGATAACTCAGGACAACTCACGACAACTCACGACAACTTGTTGTGAGTTGTTGTCAGTCATGTCAGTTGTCGTCAGTTGTCGGTTTTTAGTAGGACTCGGTCCTACTAAAAACCAACAACTCACGACAACTGACGACAACTCACAACAACTCACGACAACCACATTTTCAAAAACTTAAAGCCTGTATGTAATGGTCAATTTCAAGATCAGGATTAGGCCTATAACTTAGGTTGGGGGTCGCATCATAACATTCATAGTCCAACAAGAACGGAACAGCTTTGTGTTCGTCCGTAGGACAAACACTGGTAAAAAAAATTGATCAAGAGCTTCAGTGATGATAAACAAAGGGTTAAGTAGTATGCCGCCCTCTTGTGAAAATTTTTGACCGTCAAATCGACCTAAAATCGGCCAATGCATCTTTAAGGCCTGAACCCAATGGTCAATGTCAAGATCAGGCCTAGGCCTACAACTTAGGTTGAGGGTCGCGTCATAATCATAGTCCAACAACAATGGAACAGCTTGGTGTTCGTCCATAGGACAAACACTATGTCTAGTTATTATTATTATTCTTTCTTTCTCGCAAACCCCATTGCTTTAACACGTGCACTTTCTTGGCGGCAAATGGCCTTCTTAGCATTATCAGAAAGAGTCAAGTCATGTACCATATGGAAGCTTATGCCTTGACTTAGTTTCTAAATGTCATTAGACTAACATTCTTAATTAATTAGCTTAGTTATAGTCGCGTGAATATTTAATTAGGCAATCTTTTAATAACCATAGCTCAAGAAGTATACACCCGATCATCAAACTTTTTTCAGTTATACATTTGTGGGGTACTGTAGATGTGGCTTTTGGCCTAGAATGTCTTGTGACGTCATCATGACATCATTTATAGCGCATTTTGTATCTGTGTACAAAACACATGCACTGTGTGACCGAGTCGCTTCATTAATTGCGAGTGAATCTCAATATGTCTTTGTACATAGTACACGCACAAATATCACGGTGGGCTGAAGCGAGTCTATTTAAAAAACGATGTCTGAACTAGTTTTCGTTATTGGATTTTTCCTCACGGTAACCTACGTACCAGCGGTTTGCCCCGGTGACTGCGCGGTGCCGGTGATGTACAAGTTGTCCGTACATTGTACATGTGAGACTTGTGTCGTAACGTTACGTTAGGATTATTTGTTGAAGTGAAGCTAAAGACGATCACCGTTTAACCCTTTGTTTACCGCCGGGACTTTTGAGTCCCAGCGCATTTCAAACCCCACTTGCATGTTGGGACGTTTGAGTCCTTCACTATACGTGTAAGCAGTGGTTTGGAACACTAAGGAAGTCTACTGTGTGTGAGTCTGAGGTCATCAGCTTTTTCCTAAAACTGCAGGAGTAGGTAGGTAAAAGGAACGTTTTTTTTTTTTATAAGTTGACCTCATAAATCCCCAATGATTTTTTGTAAGGTCTTTATGACCTAAACCTATAGTGAGAAACCTATACATGTACAATTTGTTTTAGTATACAGATAATGACTATACAAAACTAACGTTAACATTTTTGTCATTAGTGTGCTGGCAATCCAATCTTTGGTGTAGGAATTTTGTTGTTGTCAAAGTAGGCATGAATTTGTGTGGGACCAACTCGTGCCTTCACCAACTCGTACCTGCACTATAGTCAACTCGTACCTTCACTCGCACCAAGTTGACCTCATAAATCCCCAACGATTTTTTGTAAGGTCTTTATGACCTAAACCTATAGTGAGAAACCTATACATGTACAATTTGTTTTAGTATACAGATAATGACTATACAAAACTAACGTTAACATTTTTGTCATTAGTGTGCTGGCAATCCAATCTTTGGTGTAGGAATTTTGTTGTCAAAGTAGACATGAATTTGTGTGGGACCAACTCGTGCCTTCACCAACTCGTACCTGCACTATAGTCAACTCGTACCTTCACTCGCACCAAGTGCACCTTGCGGACGCGTCACCATGTACAAATGAAGGAACATAGTCACAGATTTGAGTGATGTAACATAACGTTGATGGTGTATACAACGTTTTGTATAGGTGTAGTTGGCAGGGGAACCAAGAAACTCGACATGGAATGAAATTTAGATGAGTGCCATCCATTAACATTGTCATCAATCATATCCTAAATTTTAGGCCATTCTCAGACGGTCCTACTAAAAACCGACAACTGACGACAACTCACGATAACTCAGGACAACTCACGACAACTCACGACAACTTGTTGTGAGTTGTTGTCAGTCATGTCAGTTGTCGTCAGTTGTCGGTTTTTAGTAGGACCCGGTCCTACTAAAAACCAACAACTCACGACAACTCACAACAACTCACGACAACCACATTTTCAAAAACTTAAAGCCTGTATGTAATGGTCAATTTCAAGATCAGGGTTAGGCCTATAACTTAGGTTGGGCGTCGCATCATAACATTCATAGTCCAACAAGAACGGAACAGCTTTGTGTTCGTCCGTAGGACAAACACCGGTTAACAAAAATTGATCAAGAGCTTCAGTGATGATAAACAAAGGGTTAAGTAGTATGCCGCCCTCTTGTGACAATTTTTGACCGTCAAATCGACCTAAAATCGGCCAATGCATCTTTAAGGCCTGAACCCAATGGTCAATGTCAAGATCAGGCCTAGGCCTACAACTTAGGTTGAGGGTCGCGTCATAATCATAGTCCAACAACAACGGAACAGCTTGGTGTTCGTCCATAGGACAAACACCTAATGTCTAGTTGATAATTGATATGGCTCATCAGATGATACATAAATTACTATGAACGAAACATGAAATAACACTAAGCGTAAAGTAAATCCACGAATAACAGATATGTGATTCACAGTTAACCACAACAACGATAAATGTCATTCAGCGCTGTTCAATAGTGTGTGTACATGTACGTGCCACAATTACTCCATGGTCTACGCACGTAAAATGGCTACACACATAAAACCCAATACAAGCTAGATGAGATCAGACCCCACAATATTCCGCACAAATGTCATGTAATTTAAGGGCTTTAAGGTTTGAATTTGGAATGATTATAGCTACCAGTGGAACCTGTAATTGATAAGAAAGACAATGGTTTACCTTAGGATGCCCAGAAAGAAGATCAAAAATCCCAAAACAGCGATTTATTTGCTGGCCGTCACCGTAAATGTACATTTCTCCACAGCAAAGAAGAAAAAAAGAAAGCCAAACCTCCCAGCCAATCAGAAGCTGACATTACCGCCCTTGGTATGCATTATTCATGAGATCACTACACAAACATGCCAGATGACTTTAACTCAAATGGGGTACAAAGCAGACTTAAATTGTACTGATAGTTTGTTAAAGGTGCAACAGTTATTACCTGTGCATTTGCAAGCTAGGTGGGCAAAGAAAGCCCAGGATTTGATCCAGTCACATGTTGAGCCAAATTTTACTAACCTTACAGAATTTGTAGAGGAAGCTGCAAGGGTATCTAGTAATATGTATGGCCAAAATGTTGCAAAGTCATTTAAAACTGATAAACCGTCGCCATTGAAGCCCAAATCAAACAAACCATTTCCTAACAGGTCAGACAGGGTCACCACACTCACTACACAGGCCAAACCGTCAAACGACAAGCCGGAGCCGTGGCCACAAAGAAGATGTCCATGCTGCCCTCAGTATCACAAGTTGGACGATTGTGGTGAATTCGCAAAGAGATCCTTCAAGGACAGATTGAGTTTGTACGACGAAAAAGACTTTGTGATAACTGTCTCAAGCCATCCCACATGGCCTATGCGTGCAGGTTCGGGCCCAAGTGCACGAAACATGGATGTGAAATGAAACATAACACCTTGCTGCATCCCCCTCAGTTCACGAACTCGAATAAGCAGAAAGTTGATGAAGCCCACAATGCCAGCAAGGATGTCCCAGGATCTGCCATAGGGGCCGGGAACAGTACCGATGGTAGCGCTAGACAAGTCAATGATAAGGGAGGATGCAACTCTACTTTAGCCTCAGGCCACAAGGTGTGCTTGCGATTGGTTCCGGTGAAGGTGCAGGAGTCAAATAGGCAGATAGAAACTTGGGCGCTTCTGGATGATGGGAGTGATGTAACCCTGTGTCACAGACGCTTAGTGGATCAACTTGGGCTGGAGGGTGTCGAGAAGAGATTTCACTTAACTACAGTTAACTTAACTACAGTTAACAAGGAGAACAGCGAGAACTAAGGTCTCGAGGTCGGCATGACGGTGCAGAGCCTTGATGGAGAGGAGAGTGTTCATTTGCCAAAGGTTTGGACTGTGAATAAATTACCAGTGTCTAACTGCAGCGTTCCAGTAAAGGAAGATGTAGCAAGGTGGCCTCACCTGAGTGGACTTGACTTTTCAAGTATCGATGATCAGGAGGTCATGCTGTTGATTGGGAGTGTACCTGAGGTATTTTGGGCCTTAGAAGAACGACGTTGCGACCGAAAGGGACCATATGCGATAAGATCATTGCTCGGATGGACACTGATTGGAGCAACTACAGCCCATGGGAGAACCACCACATTCGCTGTGAATCATGCACATGGAACAGAAGATATGCTTCAACGCCAAGTAGAAAGATTCTGGGAGTTGGACTATGGGGCCTCCGTCAGTGAAGCTGAGGTGGCAGAATCCATCGAAGACAAGCGAGCCAGAAGCATCATGGAGGAGTCGGTGAAAGTGTGTGATGGACATTTTCAGATTGGTCTCCCTTGGCGCAGTTTGGAACCATGTCTGCCGAACAATCGACCACTTGCGGAAGCAAGGCTAAGGCATTTGAAGAGACGCCTGGAGAAAGATCAGACCTTACACGAGAAGTATAAGGCCACAATCAGTGACTACATAGACAAGGGATATGCAGAGAGAGTAGACGACGATTCTGTGAATTCCAAGCTGGGAAAGATACAACCACAAACCGAAATAGTCATTTGGTACTTGCCACATTACCCAGTTGTCCATCTGCAGAAACCAGGGAAGGTTAGAGTCGTATTTGACTGTGCAGCTAGGTATAAGGGGACTTCGTTGAATGAGCAGCTGCTGCACGGACCTTCATTCACAAACAGTCTAGTTGGGGTGCTAATGAGGTTTCGTCAAGAGCCTTTTGCCGTTGTAGCAGACATTGAGGCAATGTTCCATCAAGTCAGAGTTCCAGAGAAGGACTGTGATGTCTTGCGGTTCTTGTGGTGGAAGGATGGAGACTATGCCCAATAGCCATTGGAGTACCGCATGACTGTTCACCTAGCAACCGTCTCCCAGATCATGAATCTCAAAGAAAATGAGTTGGATGTACTGGCCAACTTTCTCAGCCATGATATTCGTACCCATCGCCAATACAACAGACTGCCAGATTCAACACTGCAGATAGCCAAAGTCTCATGAAAATGGAAAAAAGGAGACTTGCTTGGCCTGGCTGGTAAAAGTCTTGCGGATGTGGAAGTCAATCCAAACGAAGGAAAACAATGTTTTTTGGGGTTTTTTTTCTGACAGCTCACTGGTTACAAATTATTAATACCAGTACCAATATTTTCCATCTGAAATATTGTCAAAGCCGAGGAAACAGAATTTGAGGACCCCACAAATCACTGTTGCTTATTTCGATTGGAGCAATCGAAATAAGCCTAATGTGAAGGTGCAAAAACAATCCCTGACAAAACTTTTACCTGTTGTTCGTTGTTTTCAATAGATAGTTCTCACTTGATGTCATACAAAGCAAAGCCGGTCATCTTTACGGGCAGTGACGATCCATTTTTGAATGCACAACTATGTGTTACGCATAAGTACCGCCTGCGTCACACGGTAGTTTCATCAAATTCCTGGCATTATTGGTCCATAAACCACTTAGATGCGTAACAAAATTAGAACGCTTGACACAGCTAAAAGCCAAAACCCAAGTTGCCTGTAAAGATGGCGTCTTTCGGGAACTATCTATAAAATGTGTTTGAATTGGTGAAATTTTCACAGGTTGGTTGTATGCTAGTGTGCTTTACAAATAATTAATTACATTTTTAAATAAGTCATTGATTAATTAAATAATTCATGCCATTTGAGTGAAATGGTGTGGCTATAGTTTATTGATTGTATCATCATCATTTATGACAATTGATAATGCACCACCCATTGTACTATTTTCATGTTGGCATGCAGATTGCAGATACGATTGATTACTGAAATGTTAACCATTTGTTTGCAAAATTATTTCTGATTGTTCCCCATAAGAGTACAACACTGATGCAGAGTCAGATCAGTCAGAATCGGAAGCTACAGAAGATCCTGATGATTTGCTGCCATCTAAAGTGGGAAAAGGTTGGTTTTTAATAGTTAATTTGATCATCAAAAGGAAAACTCATTTGGGAATTCTAAAAATAAATAAACCAGCTTTGATTGTATGTTATGCATGTAGACTTGTAATTGTACACGTTCATTCAGCACTGTGTGTAGACAATTCCTGTCAATAATCTTGTAAGTTATGCCAAGCATGAGATTTACTCCATGTGGACGCAATTGTTATTTTAACATTCTCATGTCTAATACAAACTACACTGGACATGCAGGTAAAGGAGCTGTTGCTGCAAGAACACGGAAAATACCTACCCTAAAGAAGCCATGGAGCAAGAAAGAAAAAACAGCGGTGGCAGATCATTTGGGTTATTTCATAAGGGCTCGCACTCTTCCAACGTTTCAATATACACGAACATATGACGTGGCGGTTTGTAACCGCCCAGTGTAATACGTATGAATAACTACTGTAAGATATGTTTTATACCATTTTTCAAGCTGATAATCATTCCAGAGGTCTTATAGATTGTTTTAAAAAAAAAAAAATTAAAAAAATTACTTTACAATTATTTTTTTTAATTTAATTATTGTTTTATTTATATTACACATGTGTAAATGCTGTAGTACGTGGCGGCTTGTAACCACCCCTTGGTATACGTATGAATAACTACTGTAATATCTGTTTTATACCATTTTTTCAAGCTGATAATCATTCCAGAGGTCTTATAGATTGTTTTAAAAAAAAAAATTAAAAAAATTACTTTACAATTATTTTTTTTAATTTAATTATTTTTTTAATTACATTTTTTATTTATTTTTTTTTTATTTTTTTTTTTTTTATATTGTCTTTCCAGAAATGTTTGTCCAAATGTTAGGAAGTTGATTTAGTTTTTTAGTTTCTGTGAAATCTCCAATCCCCCATTTGCCCAGTAGCCAATCTCTGCCCAAACACAAATAATACCAAAAAAAACTCTCTAAGAATGCATAGCCAGCCATCTGCGGTGTATTAGTGTAAGGAAAATCCTAAACCACCCCCATTTGCCAATACACTCCGTTTTATACCATTTTTCATGCAGAGCTACACCTCAGACAGTCCCTGAATGTAGTCCAGGCCAAATAATACCAAAAAAAACTCTCTAAGAATGCATAGCCAGCCATCTGCGGTGTATTAGTGTAAGGGAAAATCCCTAAACCACCCCCCCCCCCCATTTGCCAGTAGCCAATCTCTGCCCAAACACATCAATTCTGAGTTTGTTTATTGGTCAATCCTTTCCAGGCACTGTCAAGCAACCCCTGAGCATGGATGATTGATCACAGATATCCTGAGGCAAGCCTGTAGACCAGGATGATTGATCACACAAAGGGTACCGCTGTGTAAAGGGATATGGGCTGTGTATACCATGTTTTGTACACAAGGTATTCCCTTGTGGCGAAGGGGTCATGGTATCTGGCTCATGTCTGGCTGAACTATAAACAACTACACTAAAGGGGCTATGCTATGTTGTTAGGCTATGGCTGATGTAGGAACTTGAAAAAAATTAGTTTTTTTGAGTGCTCAATTAAGAATTAATTAATTAATTAGCTAAAAGTGGCGGTTTACTACCGCTACCCACCCTTACCGCAGGGTTTTAAACGAGAACCTTGAAACCTTCGCAGATTTCGTGAGAAACCAAATTAGGAAGACAGATCCCATAACTTTCATGAAACGTTAACGGTACACAAACATACTAATCTTTTCTCATGGACATTCATACTTACATGTATCCAAATTAGGCCTCAAAATACATGCCCTGACATATTTCTTGCAAAGTCTCCACAAAATTCTTTGACAAGAAAGCTTTTATTGGACCTTATTTTTTTATTTTTTTATTTATTTTTATTTATTTTATTTTTTTAAGGAGTTAATTATTTCATTTTACATTTTAAGAGTATCTGCCATGTGTCACGAAAGAATTTAAAGAGATACAAGATTTGGGGCAATGTATCACTGAACCCTTGTGAAAGTAAGGTTGACTCACTGGAGGTCATTGAAAATTTTAGCCAAATCCAGCCTTGTGACAGATTTTTTTTCTTATATTGACAAGTTATGAGCGAAGTCTCTGAAGCTTTGTGAGACGATATAAAAAAGGGACAAGCAATAAGTTTCATTGATAAATATTTTTCAAGTTCCTACTGACACCTTGTTAGAAGTAATGTTTTGCCTTTCTGAAGCATGTAAGATAGGGCCATATTGATTTTTGAAATATTTAAAGTACATGTAGGTCGAGGTCAGGCCTTTTGAGAATGTATTCCTCAAATGGATGATGCTGAGACAAGAACTTGTCTTTAGTATTCAGAAGCCCTGTGCCAAATTGAGGCTAGTGAGATTTTTTTCGGAAGATGCAAGCCAAATCTTTGTGAAACAGTAAAAGAAATTGGAAAAATTCATTTTTTTAAATTACTTTTGTGGGAGATTGATCAAAATATTATTGTGAGACTTCAAAAATTTAAGTCCTGTGTTGAGCCAAGTCAGGACTTAAAGGAAATTATCATGTATTTTTTAGCCTTTCAGAAGATGCTGAAACCTTGCCAACATCTGTTTTTATTCAAAATTTGAAGCTCTGTAAAATGTTTTTACTTTGTTTTTTAATTTGTCATGGGAGCCAAGTCAGAACTTGGGATAAATTTATGTATTATGGAAAATGCTGAATTAAGTGTTTCTGAAACCTTGCCAACATCTGTTTCTATTAAAAATTTGAAGCTCTGTGAGATGTTTTTACTTTGTTTTTTAATTTGTCATGAGAGCCAAATCAGAACTTGGGAGAAATTTATGTATTATAGATACTGAAAGAAGTGTTTCTGAAACCTTGCCAAATTTGTTTATAAATTCACAGTCTAAAGACCTGTGAGACCTTGTTGTTTCTTTTATCTTTATTAGAGCCAAGTCAGAATTTAGGAGAAATTTATGTATTTTTTTAAAGCCTTTTGGAAGATGCTTAATGAAGTGTTTCTGAAACCTTGCCAACATTTGCTTTTATTCCAAACTCAAAACCTGGGAGACCTTGTTGTTTATTTATTTATTTTTCGTAGTTCGAGCCAAGAACTTGGGAGACATTTTTGCTGAATCAAGTATTTCCGAAATCTTGCCAAAATTTATTTATTTTTGTTAAAAAGCCATGTGAGATTTATTGATTCTTCTTTTTTGAAGATTCTCAACTAAATATTTCTGAAACATTGTGAGAATAGCCCTGTTAGATGTTGGGCAAAGAAGTCAAGCCGGACTTATATGTATATATGTTTCTTTATATCTTTTCAAGTTGTCAGCCAAGTAAATGGATTGTGACCATTTTTCGTATTAACCGAAGCCTTCAAGATATTTGGCTATTTTTCATTCCTATAGTTTTTTTCTATATACACACGTCAAACAACCAACCTGTGAACTATCACAAAGTAAGGTGGTCATATAATCATACCTTTAAGCCTTTTTTGAGAATTACAATCAAAGATTCTTGTGAGCTGAGCGAAGGTTTGTTGAATCCTTTTGGCTATGTCTTTTTGAAACCCTTGAAAATTTGGTTTTACCTAGCTGAACCTGTCAGGTTTCTAAATAGTTGTGAACAGTTCATGCCCCTAAAGACAAAGTACAGGATAGGTAAATAAAAAGAAAAGAAAAAAGTACCAATCCTCCACAGAAAAAAATCCAACTGGGAAAAAGTATTTTATCCTTGCTTGTTTTGATTGCCACATTCAAAATAAGCTTGAAATGAAGGTGAACAAAATCTCTGACAAAACAAAATTATTTTCGTTGCTTACAGAATACCAGGTTTGATGAAATGTTCACAGTTTGATTGTATGGTCCCTTTTTGAAAACTAGAGGATGGGAAATAACTTAAATAATACTTGTTCCCCAAAACTGATGTACGTTCCTGTTAAAGATTTTAAGATTCTGAATAATCCTGGAGCATGGTGGAAGATTGAAGTCACACAGCAGCTTTGTGTTCTTGTTGGGAGCTGTCTGACTGAAGCCCAGATATTCTTGAAGATTTGTGATATTTTTTGAGGTTTTGATGAAAATAAAGTTGTTCTTGGACAGCAAAAACGGTTATTTATTTTTTATTTATTTTCTTTATGTGTACATCATGATTTTGAATGCTATTGAGGTAATTGTTTTTCTTCTGTCTTTTGCCTTCGCTGGCCCCAAAAACTCTGTTAATTAGAACTTGATAGCAGTTGTTGTATAAATGATACAAATATACAAAGGTTAAACTTTTTTTTTAACCAGAAAAATAACTATCCTAAAGTAATGTGTGTATTGTCTGCAACATATTAATTTAGTATTAATCCATGATTGACCCAAACGTCCATGTTTTAGGGTTAGAATTTCAGACAGTATTTCAAACATGGGTTTGTGATATTAAAATCCTTCCCAATAATTTATATTTAGACCGTGTTACCCCAATAAGTTTAAAATAGTCGAATTCAATGAAAGGCCTTGAGGAATTCCATGACTTTAACATTCTGCACAGAGACATAAAGCCTGGAAATGTGCTGTTTGATAACAACATCAACGTGGTTATTGGAGATTTTGGCACCACATGTTAGATTATACAACTTTGTATACAGAATCATAGAGAACAATGTGCTGGATGTCAGTAGAAAATCTGCAGAACAGATGAAGTACAAAAATTCATCCGATGTACAGATGCCTGGAAGTCTGCTGTAATAACATGTACATTTTGAGTGATGGCCACATACCGCATGAAAGTACGTCCCCCTATTAAAACGAGCCAGAAACAGACATGGGAAATATGAAGGTTGGACAATTTACATTAGATCATCTTTTGGACTTTGACATCTTTGGGTCCCCTGCTTGAAAAAATATATCATCTGAACAAGACATGTAGACAGACCATCGATAGAAGAATTTTTACGACAATTTAAAGACACTAGTACTGATTTGGAGATAGATTTGCTTCAGGAGGGAAGCAGCATGTCTCCTCTTCACAAGTTCAAAAGTCCTCTCCACAACAAGGTCATAGGTTGTCCTCCACAAAGTGGCTAGGCAAGAAAATTTGGAGACACATTCACCACACTGTCATAAGAGGGAGGAAAGACGTCAAGATGTACCGTTGGATCAACCGATTCGTAGTATAGATAGACTGACTGAGCAGCAAGAACGCAATTTACAAAATGAAAAGAAAGAGTTCAAGAACCCTTCAAAAGAGAGGAGGATGCAGCAGGCGATGGTTGAGTTAGATGGCATGGTAGAGTTAACGGCAACCAAGAGCAGGGGATCAGGAAGTCCTGCAGAGAAACATGCACAGTCTTTAGCAGATCGCTATTCAATGCAATGAATGCTCTGCTTTCATCTTCTGAGCTTCGACGAAAAGGCGATGCGGGTCATGTGAGCTGCATCAGTCAAGACTTCAAGAGTAAGGATGTTTCAGATGTCATATGGCAGACCATAGCGTTATCGAGCCACCGGTCTTATAAAATGACCACATATGATTGTAAGAAACAGCTCGGCACTATGCAGAATTTCCTGCCTCTTGATCCACAATATGGCTACGACTTGAAGGCTGCGAGTTTCAAGATTGTTTTTTTTTTTGCACGAGATGGGGGCTTCAAGACACCGAATCAGTAAAAGAAAGCAGGCTTTGAGATCCCAAAGGAGGAAGAGACCTAAAACTCCTGATCTCCCACATACATGACTTGTGATAGGGCGGGGAAAGAATGTCGTATCCGATCGCCACTTTTTAAGGGATTTTTGTTATCTTTTTTTCCCAACCACTAACCAGTTAAAAAATGATTCTATCGATTTTTGGTGGTACAGAAAGCGAAAACTATCTTTAAAATCCACTTTTATGATGGTTTTCGGACATTATTTCCCTGCTAAAAAAATCCTCCCCACAAAAAGGCGGCAGAGCATCATCGAAGGAGTCAATGGAGTCTTTCATCGACTTCAAGAAGGTAACACATCGATACATATAATCAATTGATGTTGTTATAGAAGTACCCTTGTAGTTGGGAGCTGTAAGTCTTGAGACCGAGACGGAGACCACCAACAACAGGTTTTCAGAATGGTCTCGAGACCTACACCGACCCCCGTAGCAAAAGCCTGGATACTTTTAGTCAATTATCTAAAATGTATATATGTTGAGAAACTGATTAAAGTTCTTTTAAAAATGAATCAGATTATTTTAGGTTTTATAAATGTAGGGAAACGGTATCTGTCATGTTCATGTCATGTCACCTTTGACCTAAAATTATATTTTGTATTTCACTGTAATACATTTAATGCAAATGAGGCAGTAGCCGTATTTGATTGGTTTAAGTGCGCGCTCACACGTAGTCCTCACATGCACTGGTATAAGATAACTTTTTGTGCGAGGTGGTGCGCTGCCTGATATGATTATATGACACATACACACCGTCATGTTTGCCTTCTTGCTGTTTAGCGTGATTACATTTACACATTGAACTACATATTGATTTGTCAGCCAATCATCATCATATAGAGTAAGTTATACTGATTCTTTTGATGCATATTTCAGACATTATAATTATACTCCCGTCTATAACATAAGATGTTTATGAATCAGTGGCGTGGCTGGGTTGTTATGATACTGTGCAGTCCATTACTGTAATATTGTATACCGTGTGAAAGGCATAGCAATACACTATGGCTAATTGTTGTTTGATTTAATTGAATCACACAGGAGGTATTGGATTTTTCAGCACTGAATTTGGAGCACTGATTTTGAAGTACTGATTTTGCAGCACTAATACATGCCTCATTGATTATTCAAGTTAATTTTAAGTGATTAAGAGCTGTTGTATAATAAACGAATGGAACATATAAATCTACTTCTGCAAATGGTTTCATGTCTGTGTTTGACTCCTTGACAAAGAGGACACACGCCCTCAACAAGAAAGGATCAGCCCCTTTCCCCAGGGATTGCCACTGGCGTCTCCCGACATAAATTTAAGGTTTTTATTGGAGTGGTGACAATGATAAAAGAATGTTATTTTGGAAAAGTTGTTTTCTTGTAAACTAATTAAATAATTCCTGTTTCAAATAACAAGTGTCTACTTTGCTTTTTTCAGGAAGGTACAAGACTTCAGCAGTTCCTGTAGACATTTGATGCCACAGTTAGAAGTCAACCGTTCATCTTGGCCCTCGGTGGAGACTACTGTCACCCTCATCAAGTCTTTGTCATCATTGAAAGGAAAGCGTTGCCAGTTAAGTCCCTTATCGGGGCAGTGGACCTATCTTACAAGGCCTACCAAGTCTTGGACTTAATATATCCACCTCAGGCTTCAGCCATTTGGTCCTTTCTAGACAGCCTTTTCTGTGAAGGTTCTCAACAAACCGGGGTCAGTGAGAGCATTCAGTGCTTACTATCATTTTAAACAGAACTAGGGCCCTCAGGAAGATCACTGTTATGCCACGGGGCTCTACTTTGTTTTTTAATATTTCTGTCAACTCTTGAAAACGTTTTAAATAAAATCACTGCTTTAAGCTGTTAAATTTCTGTTTTCTTCTAGTATAAAGTAAGTAAAACTAAGTTGATGTTTGCCAATTAAAACAAAAAGGTGAAGCTCAGAAAATTAATTTCACGCAGTAAATCCCAGAAGATATTTCTGATTCCAGAATTTTTCAGTCCCTTTTATTTACCCTAACTTCCATCAGGTTTTTCTCTAGGCACCCTGCTAAATGCAACAAAATGCAACAAGTGATTTTGTTGCATTGTGCAGTGAAGTGGTTTGTATTTGGATAGCCAGTGTGCTTGCACTGCTAAATGCAACAATATGCACTTAAGTAGTCTGGTGACTTTACCTTACATGGGAGCCATGTACACTGCTAAATCAACAGAATCCACCCCAAAACAAATTAAATTGATCCTGCTAAATACAACAAAATCCAAAGCCTAAGTTAAATCACTTGGCTGTTAAATGCAACAAAATGCATCAAGGTATGGGCTTTGAGTTGAACGCCAAGTGCAACAAATTACAACAACTTTTACCAGCTGGTGCTTTTTTTTTGCATTTAGCAGGGTTTGGGGAAGAACATTTTTGACTAATATTACACAATACGTCAAACAAATCCAAATGAGCCTTAACCAGCTTACGCCCCAATCAAATTTTAAGAGGAAAAACACAAAATTATTTATTTCCAACCGGTTTTCAGAGGCCAACTGTCCTCTGAAATTTTAACATTTTTTTAAAGCAATTAATATAAGTGAACAACGGTTGATTTTACTTTGAAAAACACAAGTTGCTCTTTTAAGACACCATTTATACAAGGTTTGAAGTTTTACACAGAAACCCTTTGCTAACAAAACTGTTCTTCGTTATTCTTTGTCTGATTAACCATGTATTCTGGCGACCGATATACTTCAGATAAAAAATCTTCGTTCAAGATTAAAACACAAAGCATAAACATTGTTTTGTATAACTGCTTTTTTGAAGTTAGTGTTTGCATTTTGCATAGGTAATCACACCTGTTTTGTATTTAAGACTTTGGACATGGTATTTACTCACATTGTTCATATATTTTACCTAATAATTATCCGAAATCATTTTGGACTTCATGTCATCTTGTAAATTATGTATGAAATTAGTTAAAGACTGCATAATTTTATATGGAAATTACAGAAAGAAGTGTACTTTGATGATGCAGCTTATATCATTTTTAATTGTGTTGTTTTTTGGGGGTAATTTATTATGATTCAACGTTCTAAAATGTCAGTTATGTGTAGTTCATGGAGTTTTGCAATAAATACTGATAACAATAATTAAAAGTTCAATAAGTATATACTGTGCATTTGTATTTTAAAGTTTAACGCAACCTCAGAGTAAAACAAATCGACCAGCATTATTGCCCCAGCGGAACTGAACACAATGTTGAGTAAAAAATTACACAACTTCTGTTTAAAACTGTACACAACCTCGGTTAGGTAAAGATCACGCAACAGTTGTGTACAACGGAAACATTAATCCGTGTAGAGTAAAGCTTTAAACAATTGTTGGAGTAAGAAATGTTACGTCGTTTCAAGGGTAAAATATTTACACAAGTCGGGATGCATTTATATAAATGTTTATCAAAGGTTTACATTCCTTAATGTTTATGTTTATACACTATTGGTAATATCGACGAACAAAAATTATCACAGCTTTACATAATACTTACTTGGTGTCAAAGGTGATAATGGTATCAAACATCATTTGAAATATTTTTCTCTCGGGTGCTTTCATTTTAGTAAAATTGTTGAAATGCTTTCCAAAATGATTTTTTGTCATGAAAATAAATACAAATAATCTGAATGCATTTTCATTTTTTTCTCATGAATGACACCATGTAAAAAGCGGTTACTTTTACAGGTTGTATAGTTGATACAGAGAAAGTAAGGGTACTTTTAGATGCATTTTTACAACATTACCAATGATTACTTCCCTTAATATGGACATTTCTTTCCAAAAAAATTGAAATATTTAAAATGCATTTGCCACAAGACGGTCTCTATCAATATTCCCTTGAATATTAGCTGGTCCGTCATAGTCTGGTACTTCTACGATGTCAAGTTGGTGTTGTCTTTCGAAATAGGGGTCATTTATAACCTTGGAGATATTAAACAAAACAATGCTAGCTACTATAACATTGCCCATTCGTCTGCTCTATAACTACTCTTCCATGGCGATGGCCACTGTAGTACATAAAAGAAAAACATAATTCATGTATATTTTGTAATTTTAATTGTATATGTTTGGTAAAAGTGTGTAAATAATGTTGATATTGCTATTTATTTATTAAGAATATCTTATTTGATGAAATTAAAATAAATTATGTTTAAATGGTATAAGCAAAGATTAATTTTATTTCTGACTAATGAGTCTCAGTGACAATTTTTTTTTAAATGTTAATACAGCTGACGAAACGATAGTAGGCCTAGCACAGCAAGAGTTTGAGAAAGTTGTCTCTGGTTTTCTTTGCCCTCTAAGCCTAAAATCTAAATGTCGGTTCACAAAATTTCATAAACGCCAAAATTATGACGGGATGAGGGATGAATGAATGAATCAATCAATAAATGAGTAGGCCTAACTGATGATAGTAACAATAAGTTTAATTAAAAATAATTTAAAATAAACAATAAAAGAGACTGGTCGCTACTGATCTTACTCGTTATAAGCTCGTTGGGCAGCAGTATTTGGGTCTCTGATAGGTGTCATTAGCCATCTGCGTTGTGGGTACCCCAAGTCCCCCAGTAATGTACCACCCAGCTCTCTTCTCTCAAACATCTCTCCGACACCACTGTTTTGGATGATTCGGCTGTCATGAGTGGATCCGGGCCATCTGGCGACGACATTCTTGTATTTGGTGTCGCAGATCAGCTGAACATTGATGCTATGAACTCCTCTCCGGTTCACATATGCATATTCGTTTGGGCCATAAGGACAACAATCAAGAGGGACGTGGGTACAGTCAACAGCTCCTACCACTCCAGGGAAACCTGACAGGATGTAGAAGTCTAACTGATTACTGACCACTTCTGCTGGTGTTATAGGCCACTTCACATATTGGTCTTTCATGCCAACAAGAACTCGTACCACCCTGTGAATTATTCTACATGTACTCGCTTCAGAAACTCCATGATGTTCCGACGTAATGGAGTAGACGCAGCCGGTGGCGAAGAAACGAAGAGCCACAAGAACTTGGATTATTGTGTCAATAGCATGACTTCTTAAAGTCTTTGGCCTAAGATGAGGTTCTAATATGTCAATAACTCGCATGACTCCATTTCTTGTAAATCTATAATATCGTGCATTTTTGTGTCGCTATATGTATCCAATGGGTTTGTTTTACCTCTGAAAACCCTCTCTCTCTGCAAAGCACGCGATATTTTATGACAACTACGAACTAAATTAATTATAACACCAAACTAACGTTAATATAAACGCTGAAAAAAAATGGCGCGAAATTATAATTTGCCGTATTTTTGCGATGAACTAGCTTGCGGACACTAATTACTCATCGCAAGATACAATTTTGAGTCTTATGTTTTCACAGTGTTCACACCCCCGGTATTTTGCCTGGCTTTGCAGCTTTACATGTCGTGGGCGAAGTTTGCAGAGCACTGATCTTCCGATCTTCACATACTTTCTTGAATAGTGCATATAGTGTACCGACAGACCGCGTGAGCACCATCAGAGGCTTTCCATTTTTTGACCAAATTGATGGTTTCCATGGTGACTGACTTCCCTTTTTTTTTTACAGTTTTGTTTATTGCTTTCCTGTTGATGACAAGAGTCTTACTGGCATATCTCTGTAACCGTGCTCTCTTCAGAGAATTCAGGGCAGCAGTAACGTATTTCCTTCCATTTTATTTTTCCATAGACAATACTTTATTACATAGAACCTATTAAAGTTTATATTTTTATGACTTTGAAAAATTTGAAGCATATGTCATTTCGTGGTTGAGCAATTGCAACATCTTCCCTGAGCAATATCCTGAAATTTCAACCTGGCTATAAATTATTTTCTTTTGCAAAATATGCAACATATTGTGGGTATATATGTAATAGACCTGAATGTTCTGGTACTAATATGACTAATTATAACACCCGTTGGCTGAAAAGAGCGTCCTTTTCTCTCAAATTATATTTTATACTGATTCTGTGAAGATTTTACAAGGTGGCTTGGGTGCGGTGGATGTATTGAGACATGATTACCTCGTTTTATCATTTACTTCCTTTGATAAACCTCCCCGTTAAAGCGACTGATAAGATTCCATACCATAATAAATAAAACAAAAATAATAATAAAAAATACCCACTGCTGGACTGACTCTACACTACCCATGGATGTACCACTTCACTGACCGACACTAGCATTTTCCCTACCAATTACCCACTGACCTATACATTAAACTAACCAGACCTACTACCAGACTGACTGCTAAAACTGACTGACCGACTATCTGACCTACCATTACCCAAAGATCTACTGTGAATTGCCATATTATTAAACACTAACATTAACTTGTAAAAAATCCAACAGTTGTCAACTGCATTAACACTGACTTCATGAAACCAACTAGAAAAGGCAATAAGCCTGAGTAGAATTCTGAGGTCAGCCTATTTCATTCAATTTCATAAAATGGTTCGAGTTGCAGAGTGAATCTTAACATTAATTCTGAACACGAATATTTGGAGAACATCAAATTAACAGTGAATTTAAAATGAACAGTTTGAATTCGTGACAAAGTCCTGTGAAAAATTTACAAGGATATTGCTGTATTCTTTGGTTTTATGACTTCCATTTCTTCCATTCTTTTGATTATAACATTAATGGTTTCTTTTGGGTTCAGATTTGAAGATCGAGGGTTAAAGTTTGATCACTGGGTTTAAATCTCAGCTTTAGAATTACAATTGATTAAAAATATTAATCAAAGATATTAACCCTATCAAAGACATTGACCCTAATAATCAAATGATCAAGTGGGCATTTAAACATAAGTTACTGAGGATTTTAAACATTTGTTATCACTGGAATGGATTTACATTACAACCTTTAAGCAAGAATTGTTTGCGAAATACAAAGAACTTCTTCAACAACCTTAATCACTACCTCCGGGCGCAGCACCTCAGATATGTAACCAAGTAAATACAAAAGAACAAGAATAATTAAAAGAATTTATTCAACAAAAAAACTATAAGGAATACAGGGGATTACCTCCCCGAAAAAACAAATATCTCTTTCTTGCAATTACGGAGGAACAAATCAACTGTGACTTTAAAAGCCTTTACATCGGATGATATCCATAGTTTGCTCACTGTAACTCAGATATTTACATACACTAAAAATTACAATATTTGAATATTTGACATAAAAAATCATCTTTACCGATTGTCTGAAAAATCAGCTCCTTCATCAAAGTCTCCTGCTGCTCCTCAGTGAATGGTGGGCCAAAGATTATACACGTAGTCGTAAACACTGTTGTGAAACATAGAACCTGGACATAATAAACCAAAGTATCAAATAATATGATAATCATAATACATTGGTAACAATGATTAGCCTTTTCCAGTAAATACATGCACCCATATAAGAGTCACTTGTCCGACAATTGTGGACCCCAAGTTCCCAACAAAAGAAAATAGGAATGATGGTCAAAAACTAAGTCAGCGATGAATAGGAACGAACCAAAACAATGAGGATCCATGATTGCAGTGGGGATGTGGCTACAAAATGTACAAACAATATGGGAGAACAAAGAGAGGTCCGCGATCGAAGGTGTTTACACACGTGCGTGTGTGTGGGTGTGTGTGTGTGTGTGCGCGCGCTCTTTCACGGAAAGCGGGCCATAGCCAGAACCAGTCCCAACACGTCAGTCAGAAAATGAGGGAAGTTGGTTGCCTTCTTCTGAAAGCGAGAGAGAAGAATTCATCCATCAAAACCATGAAGGGCTGTATTAATCCAATGGTTTTTGAGGATGTTGTAGATGCTGTAAATGAGGTGGCTGGGTTCAATGATGAAACAGGAAGATACGCTGTCCCACCTCTCGCCCTGAAATTAGGCCATTCCCTGAGGAAATGCGCCCTAATCGTAAAGGCAGATGCCATCAAAGAAGCAGATGAAAAACTTCAAAAGCAGGCTGAGAACTTTGAAGAACTGTGCAAAATCTCTTGGTCACCAAAGTTATCCAAAGGTGCACTAACTACCCTGTATGAGAGGAAATGGAATAAGCCAAGCATGCTCCCTGTATCAAATGATGTAGCAAAGGTTCATCAATATGTTTCGCACACAATCCATGACAAGATGGAGGCACTGAAACAAAACCCACAGAAGAATGACTACACAACCCTGGCAAAGGGAATTCTTGTCCAACTGATATTGTTCAATAGAAGGAGTAGCGAGGTGGAGCGAATGGAATTCAAACATTTCCAGAAGGCGAGCAGTGGGGTAAATGAAGATGTCATGCTTGGTCTGTCCTCATGGGAAAAGAAACTTTGCACAAAACTGTCTCGTGTAGAAATCAGAGGAAAAAGGGGAAGGACAGTCCCAGTACTGATGTCTGCCGGTATGGTTGAAAGTATCAACCTCTTGATTTCAAAGAGAGATGCTGTTGGGGTTCTTGAAGATAATCCGTATCTGTTTGCCAGACCAGGATGTTCAACGTCATACCGTGGCTGTGATTGTGTGAAGAAGTTTGTTGAGAAGTCTGAGGCAGAGCACCCTGAATATGTCACCTCTACCAAACTTCGCAAACACGTGGCAACCCTGTCTCAGCTGTTATGACTCAAGGACAACGAGCTGGATGTTTTGGCGAGTTTCATGGGACATGACATTCGTATACACCGAGAATATTATCGGCTACCAGAAAACACCCTGCAGATAGCGAAGGTTGCAAAGATTTTGATGCTTCTTGAGAAGGGGCATGTTGACCAATTTGCAGGAAAGAACCTGGAGGAGATCAATGTCAATCTTGAGGGTGAGTTTTTAAGAATGGTTCCCATGCAATTGAAGGGCAATACGATTATTCGGTGTCTGTTTTTAGTAGCCGCCAATCTAGACTTAAAATTGACTCCAGCATCATCACATATCTTGCTTAATGTGTGCCACCCTGTGGCATGGGTCATTGAGCCATGAACAAAAAGGTACAAGTTGTCATTCCGCACTCCCGCTGATTTAGGTTGTCAAGGAGGTGTTTCTCTACTCTCTGTTTGTCGATCCATTGGTTTCAGCTTCTTTCCATTCAGCTAGTTTCAGACGTGATGGTTCTCCACCCCTTCGTGCATTGAACAGGGTCAGTCTCGCATAACAGTTAAATCCCTTAGGGTGTTAAAACTGTGAGAATACCAGATGAAATATGGACCAGAAATAATTTCCTTCACCTTTCCTATTGTGTGCTTCCTTGTTTCTTGACGTCACTCTCAAATGGTAACTCTCCAGTCTTTCTCAACTTCGTCTGCCTGTTCTTGTGGATCTGATATACAGTATCACCAAACAAAAAACTCAATTAAGACCAAGGACAGCAGCAAAGTTGTCTATCTCAGCGGCTGCTTCATATCTTCCACCCACAAGATGGCTGGCCTTGATAATCTTGCAAACTTTTTTGATCAGGTAGAAATGGGCTGCTTTCAGGCCACTTTTCATTTCTGCAGAATCCACATGAGATGTGTACAACTAATCGCTCCAGTGACGATGTCCTTGCTACATCCTGGCTGTATATATTAATGTCTATCAGAACTGTCGATTTTCATCGAACATCATCTTCCTTTATTTTGTTAATTTTTAAAAAGAAAATGCCACAAATAATTTAATTTACATTTAATTTTAAGTTTTGTGTAAAATTAATGATTTTATTTTTATAAATTACAAATATAGCGCGTCATACACTTTTCAAATGTTTCCCGAAATGTTGGGAAAAGGACATCATTCTAAGGTATTTTTTCCAATATTTTTTTATTTTGGTTAATGTCAAACAAAGTCACACATTATTTTTTCAGACGAGCAAAGATTGAATTATGTGGAGTATGGTGAATTTTAACATGCCAAGTTTCGGTACGCCATGCACTAACGACCACGTCGGGGGACGCCCTCTCGCCGTACTCGTCCTAGTACTCAAGCTCCGCTGCGGTATGTCTGCGGGAGAAGCGGTAGAACATGTGCAGTGCATGGACGCAGTACAGTACATACATGTACTGTACAAGTAAACTATTCAGCCTAATCTTTTACCGCAATGAGCAACACTTGAGATTGTATTGCCTGGTAGGAACATACCACGCATTTAAAGCATAACAAAGCAAAGTGATTACGACACTCTATGCTATGTAAGTGCCCTCCCCGCACAACGTCGCCAGTATTTAAATCTCAATAGTGTAGTCATTACACTGGCCCCACTGAAAAAAAAACATATAATAACAATAATAATAATAATGCGGTCTTATTGAGCGCCCGTATCAACCAAACTGGTGCTCAAGGCGCATTGCATTATTACCCCTGCTCATCAGGTGCATAAATCATTCCTGAAACCATCTCAGCTCCCTGGGGAGTATACAGCTCAATTGCTGCCATTTCAGCACATATAGGACTATTCAAACACAACAACCAACTCTGCCCTCACAGCTACCCATTTACCCTTGGGTGTAGAGAAGCAATTATGGTAAAGTGTCTTGCTCAAGGACACAAGTATCCCGGTCGCGGTCGGGATTCGAACCCACATTCTGAAATTTCAGCCATCAGAACACAAATCCGATGCAAATCCGCTCGATCATGGCTCGATATGCGGCAGATTGCACCCCTTCCATTGTCTTCATTGTGTTCCATGAATCTTAGGAATTCTTTAGAAGATTTGGGGGGGGGGGGGTTCGTTAACAATTGAACAACAGTGTGTTAATGTATAGGGACATTTGGGGGAGGCACTCTGCCGCATATCGAGCATGGTATAGAAAAAAGGGAATAGGGTGGGTTCTATTATGCAACCTCTTTAGGTTGTTCAACTTATACTGGAAATGCATGTATGGTAAAGTCGGGAGGGTGTCACGTGATTCCTTATTACGGTAAAGATTCGGCAGAATCCCAATCAAACTTCGTTTCACTCGTTTAATTGGGAAATTCTACTTCACAATTACCTCCATTCGGAACACGTGAGATTTTAAAATTATCGTCTGCTCAGTGTTTACAAAGTTTATGAATATTCATGAGATGACCTCAATACACTTTGTGAATTCAATTGATATTAAATGATATTTCAGCTCATTTATTACGAATTAAACTGTATAAATATGTGATTCAGGGCTGATTTTTAACCTTGTCATTTAGACAAGTTTTGCTTATGTTGAGATTTAGGGGCGTGGCTTAATTACTGTGCGTAAGAACTTTTCGTGCGCAAAGGCGCGCAGTCTGTGTTGCAGATCTCTGACAAGTTATGTGCTGTAACTTAATATTTTGTGAAGTTTCATTATCAGAAATTTGGAGGAATTTTGAACTTGGCAAAGAGTTATTTTTAGATGAATTTACTAATATGAATAATTTATGACCTTTGCCTCCACATTTAATCGATATTTTCTAAGAAAAAGTATGGGGAGCTGATGCATTTGTTCGAAGTAAAACGTATCGACAGTTGTGTAAATATTGAAATGCAGGCCAATATTTCTTATTTATAGTAATTTAATGATATTTGTGCATAATTTACCCTAAATTCCAGTAAATTAAGTCATTCTATGTTGCTGATCTCTGACAGATTTCCTTTATAACTGGGGAGCTGAACAAGGCTTTGGGGAGCTGTAATTAACCTTTGGGAGCTCTATTGATCTTGGGGAGCTGTATTACATTTTTGAGGAGCTAGATTAACCTTTGAGGAGCTGGTATAAAATCTTGGGGAGCTATAATATTTGTTGGGGAGATGGAGAGCTGTACTAAAGTTTGGGGAGCTGAAGTTAACACTTGGGGAGCCAAATTGGATTTGTGAGAAGCCGGATAACATTAGATATTGGAAGCTGAAGAATAGGTTTGGTCATTCCATAGTGATGTTAATATTTTCTAGTTAATATATCCTTGTAATATTTAAGTCGTTTAGAAGTGAATATTGTAGGTAGGAGCCTAGTATCACTTCGGTATTTTTTTTAAAGAAAGTGAATATTGTAGGTAGGAGCCTAGTATCACGTTGGTATTTTTAAGTGAGTGGATATTGTAGGTTGAAGCCTAGTATCATTACGTATTATTTTAAGCAGATATCTTGAAGCTAAGGGTCTGGTATTAATTAAGGTTTATAGGCGAGTGGGATATATTACCTGGAAACTGGAAATTATTCCTCAGACAGCATTATCTTTGTTTACTGGTTTGATAATTATTGGGGACCTAAATGTAAAATAGAGTTGCTGACGTATTTAATAAAAACGTTTTGTTGTCTACCGTTGAATGTTTAAAATATCTGTGTGTGGAGTGACGTATTCTAGACAGAAGTACTTCTTTTATCTGGTCATATATTTTGACAGCGAACCCACGTCTACTAACTAAAAATACTAAACCAGTGAGGCGGAACTCCGGGGGTTTAGGCCTGTAAATTTTCCGCCTGGTGGCAGCGCTATCGTAAGAGAGAGATTATATATTGTAATAATACATGAATACAATTTTTATAATTTTTCCGAATTCCGCCACAGTATGCTCTGATCGTATTCAGGAGAATGACATCCTTGCTGGCACACGAATTCCGGAGCGTTTTGATGAAACAGATGGACAGGCTGCGTACAGGCAGTTAAGACGATGGAGGGCCTCTTTCAACGTACAAATCACTTTCTTATATAATACAAATCCGTTAAATATTCATGCTTTCATTAGAGATGGGCTGGCTAGGGCCCTCCACTGGCAGAATTTAAGTGAAAACTGTAAAAACTATTGGCCTCCTGGGGAAAAATCAGGTTATAAAGTATTGGTAGGCCTAACTGGTAACTGGTAAAGGACATCTGGCAACCAGATGACACTTTGCAGCAAGAGGACGCTGGGCAAACAAGGGATACCGAACAGGCAATGAACAACTGCCTCGGTATTGAGCAGAAAAACACCCCACAAGCTGTGCATTCAAGAGAAATTGGTAAGTCCCATACATGTATATTAAAACATGAATTGATGACGGCACCTCTAACGTTTATTTGTACAATTTGGCAGCAAAGCCCAAATACATATGCATGATTGAAAGCCTGAACCATGTATGAAGATAGACGAATGTATGTTTATGTTTATGTTTATGTTTATACAATTTAGTATAGCGCTCAATACTGCAGTTGAAAAGCATTCACTGGCGCTTTACAAAAAAAGAATAGAAATACAAATTATACAAATATACAAATACACACAAGCATATGAAACATAATACTCAAGAAAATGCTCGTGCAAACAGGAAGGTTTTTAGTTTTGATTTGAAGCATTCAAGCGTATCGCAGTTCTTCACATTGTTCGGCAGATCGTTCCAAAATTTGGGCCCAGCGACACTGAAAGATCTGTCACGGAATGTGGCATTTCTCGTGAACGGAACATGTAATACACAGTCACTGGCAGAACGTGTAGAATAATGGCTTTCACGTAGCCGAATTAAATTCGCAAGATATGGGGGTGCCAGGTGGTGAAGACACTTGTACACGAGAACGACCAATTTGTACTCAGCGCGGACATGTATGGGAAGAATGTGCAATTTCTTGAGAGCGTCTGTGGAACTTGAGAACTTCGATCTGCCAAGGATAATTTTAGCAGTTTGGTTCTGTATGCGTTGTAGTGGCCATAATGATGATTTAGGCAAATTAATGAAAAGTGAATTAGCATAATCCATGTGAGAAAATATAAGGCTATTAGCTATTTTGAGAGATGAGGTTATGTCCAGATATTTGCGTAATTTTTTGAGGTTGTGCATTCCATATGCAGCAACACGAGCTTTAGAAGATATATGTTTTTTTAGAGTGAGGTGTTGGTCTAGTTGAACTCTGAGTAGTTTAATAGTATGTCAATATATTTTCAGACAAAACGTCCAAGCATTGAAAAAGACAATATTTTGCAGAATATGATGCATAGTCCTGTTTGACTTGTGTAGAATCCCTTCAAAATCCCAAGAAATGGCTCAAATTTGACATTAAGTCACTCACTGATTGTCAGAAACCAATGGTCACCCAACATTTCTTGAATTAAAATTGCCATTTACCTGTACTGGAGCAGCCTTTATTTTCATTATTATTATTATTATTATCATTTTTATCCCCAAAACCCAAAAGATTTGTACAGGTTCATGGTGTTGTAATTCTATCTTCGACAGAGAGCCAGTGGATGTGATGACTTGCTGCTGCAGATCAACGACTGATGGCCCTGTCACACTGTTGCGTATGAGAGAAACGTAAGAGTTGCGTATGAAAATTCATAATATAATTTTCATACGCACAAAAAGCCCTTGAAAATACAGAATTGTGCGTATACTTACCGTATTGAACCTATGAGTAGCGTATGAGTAGCGTATGGCAAGCGTATTGACAGCGTATGGACAGCGAATGTCAGCAAATGTCAGCGTATGACCAGCGTATGTCAGCGTATGAACAGCGTATGACCAGCGTATGGCCAGCGTTCTCTGCGTATGGCTAGCGTATGAGTAGCGTATGAACTGCGCATGCCCAGTGTACCGCCTATCCGCCTATCACGTGACAAAGTGCCTATATAATCGGCGGCCTTTCCACATTGCTGCATTATTGCAGTAGACGGCGGGCTATCAACATCTCTCTCGACATCTCTCTCGATCATGCCTCCCAAGAAGCAATCATCGTCTGCCCGGGCCCGGGGCCGAGGAAAAGGCAAGAAGACCCCAGAATCACTCCCATCATCATCCTCATCCAAACCTGCTGATCCACCTGCTGATATACCTGATACACCTGCTGATGATGAGCCAGATGTTCCTGAGCGATCAAGGTCCCCAACTCCTCCTCGTGACCGCTGCCGTGAATCATCGGTTGCCTCAGCTGTGTCAGTTGCTGCCTCCACCTCCTCCCGCCTGGCTGATGACAAGGGGAAGAAGAAGAAGAGGGCCAAGAAGAACCCCTGCAACATCAGCATCGCCGAGGAGCTGATGCTGGAGTTCATCCTTGACAACCCTGTGCTGTGGAATGTCAAGATGACAGATTACAGGCGTAAGGACAAGAAGGACAAGATCTGGGAAGACCAGGCCCAGCTGATGGAGAAGACAGCCGACACCCCTAAGGTCTGGTTCCGGTCATTGCGTGACACCCACACACGCCTTGACAAGAAGAAGAGCGGTGATGGTGCCCCAGACCTGACTGAGAGGGAGGAGTGGATCATCTCCAAGTTCGGCTTCTTGAAGACGGTCACTCGCCACCGTCCTGAGCCCTTCCAGAGTGTAAGTATACAACTATTCTACTTTTTCTGGACCTCATTAATTTGATGACAATTCAATTTGCAATCATTTTTGCATTCATTGTTGCATTCATTTTACTTATGATTTTATTATTTGTCTTTGCAGGTGAAGGCAACCATCCAACAGCACAGAGGAGACCTTGATGCTGCAGAGACTGCCTGCGCTGAGCTGGAGATTGGCCTGGATGAGCTCACCCCTACCCCCTCATCCACCCCTTCATTGTCACGCAAGCGGCCTCAGGACCCGGACAGCGCCCTCCTTGAGTCCCTACAGAATAGAGTTGTTGAGTCCGGCACCATCCTCAAGGACCTCTCCAAAGCCCAGCAGCAGCCCATCACAGCCCGAACAGCCTTTGCCAACTACGTCAGAGACAGCCTGGTGACCATGTCCAAGGCCAAGTATAAGAAGGCAAGGTTCACCATCAATAGGTTGCTGTATGACCTGATGGATGAGGACAGTGATGATGGTATCCCAAGTGCCATGGGAGCTCCCCTCATCCCAGCAACCCAACAACCCAGCCACCTTCAACCACCTCCACTGCGCCCCAGTTCAGCACCGTCCTTCGGCTCGTTCGGCTCCTCATCACCATCACCCTCCGAGCAGTATCAGCCACCTCCCCACATGTGGAGAAACGTGCCTCCAGCATCATCAGTGTGGGGTTCACAGTTCATGGAGTACATGGAGCAGTACCAACAGCAACCCTTCCAGCATCCACATCAGCAGATGCCTCCTCATCGTCTACATCAGATGATGCCTCCTCCTCAGCAACCTGCTCAAGAACATGCTCAGCAAACTCAGCAGCAGCAGCAAAAGCGCACCCCCACCCCCACCCCCACCCCAGTGTCTGCCGCCTTGGTTTCTGCTGCCCAGGTACTGAGGGACCAGCCCAGTCCAGGCACAGCCTTTGAGCACAGCCTCCCGAGCATTTCCGGTCTGTCCAACCTCTCAGGACTTAGTGCCATCATGGGATCTCCTCTTGATCTCGATTCTCAGGATGGGGAACTCAACACACCACCACCATGAAAGAAGTAGTGACTCTTGTTGTAGTGACTCTTGTTGTAGTGACTGTGTTTTTTTACTGTTTACTATGTACCATTATTACCATTATTACCATGTGCCATTATTAAAGGTCAGTTGATCATTTGAATAAAAGTTGTTGAAGCTTACATGTGGTGTTTTTTTATACTTTTATAATACGTTAAATGATATGTAATTTATAAGTACCCCTGACCCCTAGTCTATAAAGTGCAGTTTATTATTCTAGGTAGGGGTCAGGGGTACTTATAAATTACATATGATTTGATGTATTACTTCATGTATAGACTAGGGGTCAAGGGTCAGGGGTACTTATAAATTACATATAATTTGAAATGTATTGTAAAATATAGTGTAGTGATAAAGTAGCGGGTTATAAATACATCAATTGAAAGTAGCGTAGTGTAGTTTACAATGTAGTCAAACTCAATTACAAATAACAAAGTATGATAAACACCACATGTAAAAGTTTTGAAAAACTTTTATTCACATCAACAACTGCTCATTAACAATGGCACATGATAATAATGGTACATAGTAATCACATTAAAAAAACACAGTCTCTAGGATGACACAACAGTCACTACAACAACAGTCACTACAACAACAGTCACTACAACAACAGTCACTACTTCTTTCCTGGTGGTGTGTTGAGGTCCGCTAAATCATCCTGTCTTGCCATGGAACTGCACCTGCTGTGGAGTTGACCCAGTGCTTCAGGAGGTTCCTCTGCTTCTTTCCTTTCTGGGTGGAGGTGTTATTGCCAGCAACTGTATGTTTGTCTTGCAGTTCTGTCCTGTCTCCATGCTCCAGGATGAAGTCACGGTTCATGTTCTCTGCACGGTCGAGCTGCTGGTTCTGGAGTCCAGGGTACCGCATCCTCATCAGATTGTGCAGGACAATGCAGGCTTTCACGATGACCTTGACAGTGGAGGGGTGATGCTGCATGGTAGTCAGCAGAACCTGGAAGCGGTTCGCCAGGATGCCGAAGGCATTTTCTACCACCCTCCTGGCGCGGGAAAGCCTGTAGTTGAATATCCTCTCTTCATTGTCCAGACCCCGGAGGCTGTATGGCTTCATCATGGTCTCTCGGAGGGCGAAGGCATCGTCGCCGATGAAGAAGTAGGGGACATCCTGGTAGTCATTGGGTAGAGGATCAGGGGCAGGGAACTGATGGTGCCGTCTTCAGCACATTCCTTGATTTCAGAGTCATTGTAGATCTGTGTGTCTGATGCAGATCCTGTACCTCCGAGGTCTGCCCAGATGAACTTGTACTCCGCGTCTACAAGAGCCATGAGTACAACAGAGTAGAATCCCTTGTAGTTGAAGTATTGGGAACCACTCTTTGGAGGACACTTGCAGGCAATGTGCTTCCCATCTAGTGCACCACATGTATGGGGGAAGTTCCACTTCTGGAGGAACTTGTCAGATATGGCACGCCATCCCTCAGGAGTGGTTGGGCAGCTCATCACCTCGGGCATGTACTCATCGATGATGGCTTGGCAGACCTCTCTGACGACGAGTGACTGTGTTGTGGGGACCCTCCATCCGTACTTCATGGTTGAATACTTGCTCCCAGAGGCAAGGTGACGCAAAGTAAGTGCGAGCTTCAGGCCAGGCTCCAGGGCCCCTGTACCAGGTGTGTTGCTTGGTGATCCTGGGACCCACTCTGGCTAGGAGCTCATCGAACATCTCGGGGCATCCGTACATGAAGTTCTTGAAGGATCTTTGGTCCTCGTTTCGAGCTCCACCAGAAGCTGGTCGTAGAGGCCAAACTGCCGTCGCCTACCGATCCATGGTCTCACCCAGACTTCACGTCTTCTTCTTCTTCTCCTTCTTCTGATTCTGTTATCTTGGATCTGGTGAAGTGCCAAATCGATCAGATCATACTGGTGTTGGAGAAGAGCTACTTCCATCCTCTCTCGTCGGAGGTCCACGAAGAACTGAAGATGAGCTAGAAATGGGAGCCTATATACACTTTATCAAAACGCTGGCAATACGCTGGGATACGCTGGCCATACGCCAATACGCTAGTTGTACGTTAAATACGTTACTCAATCGTCAAGGCATACGCCAAGATGTCTCATATACGTTGCAGATACGTCAGACATACTTTAGAACCACGTTACTCATGCGCCATCAATACGCCAGCTGTAATGGTACAACCTTCATGCCAACGTATGGCAACTTATGTCCAGCGTACTCGACCTATGAGTAACGTACCCTATATCGTACCTCTACCGTATTCAGCGTGTATGCCTAGCGTATGCTTAGCGTATTAACCATACGTCCGGTGAGTTACGCACGAAATTTTTAAGCATGCTTAAAAATTCTATTTCTGCCTCAGCGTATGCCAGCGTATGCCAGCGTATGCCACCGTGCTTGAAACGTATACAACCTATGCCTAACGTACCCCTAGCGTATGTCAGCGTATACCAGCGTATGAGTGATAATTTTCATACGCTGGCATACGCTAGTACGATACGCAACAGTGTGACAGGGCCATGAGTCACAATGTAAAGGTCAACGCATTTTATATCTCGATCTGCCTAGCCTTGACAATGCTGACTCTATTCAGAAGACTTTCCTGGTTCAAAATCACTTTGTCCAATTTAGTATGAATATCACCCACCATAGATCGGAAATCATTCCTCAGGATGTCAAATTCCTTGGGTGAAGATTAAAAAGAATCATTTAAGTTTACAGGGGAACTTACACGTGTGGCCGTAGTTGGAGATTTCTGCGCCATCTTGGATTCTGCTCTGCAGATTTTGAATCATTTGCACGTTCCATCAATGTTTTGTGAATACCTTTACAGTTGACTACTTTCAAAAATAAGTCAAATGTGCAGAGACGGTAAATGTTGAAATGTCCGGCCTGTTTTTGGCAAGATATGAACACGTCAGTTCATTACAGTGCCCTCTTTATGTGTATTGTTGTGAGTTGGTACTACTTTTGAGTAAGCTTCATACATGTTTGGTATACTAGAAGGAAGAGACGTGGTGGACGACAGGTCAACAAGGAAAATCACAGGAGAGCAGTGAAACTCACATCAATAAAATTCCAATTAAGGATGGAATCTCATTGCTGTAGGGCTAACTCCAAATGCCAGTATCGGTCTCCTGACTTTAACTTCACAATAATGTATATGTACAAAAAGATCATCCAAATGCATCCATGTCTTTCTATAAGGTTTTCAATTCCATTACGCCAAAAAAGATGTGTGTGGCTTATGTGACACTTTTCACCGTTCTAGTGATGAACATGAAAAAGAACTAAAAGAAAACTTTGACAGGTATGTACTGGAGGTGCTGCGAAAGTAAAAGCATATACCTGCCAAGGTCGTCCCGTTCAGAACTTTTATTATAAGCGCTGTCTTTCGTTCTTTAATTTGACCATAGTTGACCAGTAAGGATTTTTTCCCTGTGTATCACACGAAGGTCGAACAGGGCGTGGTGCTTGTAAAACAGCCTCATATCTTCACCGATACCTTTCGAAGGTTGATGAGCAAGGTTGTGAGAAAGTTGGCCAAAATCGTACCGTCTATGATGCTGTACTAAAGGTCACAAGCTGTTCAAGAAATCACTTTGAACTTCTTTTGAAACAAACCATGGTCAGTCAGATTGGGATGCAATTCGCAGTACTATAGAGAGGCATAATAAGATTGGTGTACCCTCACAGCTTGTGACGCTCATCAGGATGGCTTTATAAAGTTCCCAAATCATAAAATGTAACTGCTAGTTCTGTCATCAGACATATTAGATTGGAAGACAGCCGAGGATTGTTGAGAGTGCGGCAGCAGGCACAAAGGTTGACTGGAAAAAAGTTCATGCAGATCAAGCATGAAGAGTAAGCAAAAATGATGCCAACACAATAAAATTCAAGTATTCATATAACTTTGAAGTACTCGAAATCGATGGCACTCGTAGATACTCTGATGAAAATCAAGCCCAGCTTGCAGAACCACAATCTTGTTACTCTTCAGGTGTTAATACTATTGCACAAGGAAAGTATGATGTCTTTCTTGGATTGTTTACCGGTCCAACCCTGTTGTTGCACGCCCTTTTACAGGCAACTTAGTCATTAAATTGTAAATTCTGTAGAATTAATTACTTTCATCATGGCCTGTTCGAATGTTTTCTAGCTTAATTTCACTTTGTAATTCAGGGACAGTAAAATGACACTAAATTAAATGTAATATTTTCTAAAAAGAAAAAAAAAAGCCGGGCTTAGGATTTTTTGAAGATGTTTATGTAATCATCATATCCGTAAGCTGAGAAAATACAGTCAGCAAGCAGACGAACTGTTTAACTTGTGTGGCCTGTTGGATACCCATTATTTATTATTTATTATTACACGTTTACTCTCCACATCAGACTCCTCTATCTACAGCATACTATATCTACCGAGTGTTACTGAGTGTATCAGAAGAGGTTTACTGAGTGTATCAGACAGCGAGAGGAGCTTGCAGTGTTCTCAAGAAACGTTGCTGAAGGTTGCGCAGAAATACATAAATATAGGTTGAGTTAGGTCCAACGGAATACAAGATTGAAAGGAGAGAGGAAAGAAAACGAGATTCACAGGAGAAACCACTTAAAAGCCGATTCCTGAGATGTACCGAAGAAGTGGCGAGTAGCAAGATTTGGGAGTGATTGAGGACAGGAGAACAAAGAAAGAAACTGAGGTTCTGATTACTGTAGCGTAAGACCAGTCTCTGTGACGAATGTGACGAAGGCAAGAATCGACAAGTCAGATGTTTCTCCTATGTGCAGAATGTGCAATGCGGTACAGGAAGAGTGTATTTCACATTGTGCCGGAAAAGGTAGAAGAAACGGATCATGTCGAGATTCTTTTCAGACTACAACATCCATGCACATCATGTTATATAACATACATGGCCGGATGTTGTAATATTTGAAGCATGATAAGATGTGTCATCTTACCGATAAGGCTGTGCCGGGTGATAATAGAATAACATCGAAGAAAGTACAGAAATATCAGGATATAGCGAGAGAACTTTGCAAGCTGTGGTAAGTCAATGTGAAGGTTTTTCGCGTGGTAGTGTGAACACTGGGTACTATCCCGAAGGCGTTGGAGAAATTTCTTATGAGATATGAACAGTTGTTAGAGGTACATACTATGTAACAGACGGTAACCTTAGGAACAGCAAGGATTCTGTAAACTCGAGATCTGAAGATCTGAACGAGCAAAGATGAACGAGCAAACTCCAGATTGATGCGATGGGCATTAGCCTTCAACCTCATAGATTCAGAATAGTGTATCAAGGAATTGACAATATTAGCGCAGATTTTCTCAGTCGAAGTTGTACAGCTGGAACGTTATGTACAACTAATGACGGTGAGTGAAATATAATATAGAGAAAGCAATTAATAATTTGTATATATAAATATTTCATATAATATATACAAATATGTGTCTAATGTGAAAATGTACTTTTCTGAATTAAATACATTTTTCTGAAAAGGGAGTAAAATGTCACAAGGAAATCTGTGTATTTGTTTATATTGAGTATTTATATATTTATGCATAATTACCTATTTTCTTTTTAGCAAGGTATGAATACTGTTTAGTTGGCCTCTGTGCAAAAGTCAGCCAATGAACCCATTGTTTAACTGTTTTTCCAATGT
>CM055816.1:79511326-79531595 GCA_029582265.1 Zoroaster sp. YZ-2022 | reverse complement strand
AACTGCTTTTTATTGTTAATTCTTCCAGTTGATGATATATCCTTAAATTGTCTTTTATGGTAAATTGAGAGATACATCCTCAATATTTGTATAGTAAATCAGTGGTTAAACAACTGTCCATTAACTTTCCACCAAATCATGCAATTTCACTGTTTTTTTTTTTGTAACAAAGCACCGGACTCATAGATAAGTTTATGCAATGAGTAATACGCCACAGTTGTGCAAGATGCTCCTGATATCTCGATATCTTGGGCCCCACATTCCCGAACCCTGCACTCCTGCCCACAGTATAATAAATGCACAAATGTACTGCATATGTGTACGGTATCCTCAATTTAATCTCAATTACACACCTTAGGATATATCATCAACTGGACAGTCAGTAACTTACAAATTAAAGTAGAATATTTTTTTGAGACGCATACAATTGTGGTCATGCAAAAATTTATGTTGGTATAATGACTCTACCCCAAACTGTTGATGGGGGCACAGGAATTGTATCCGAGAAGTAAAAAGTTGATTCATGCTTTATCTTATTCCAGATGGTTGTAAAATTGTGTTTAATCTTGAAATTCAAAATATTGCTTTAAATTTTCATAATAAAAATGGTATAATTTGGAGAAGCTCTCAAAACTTGTAATCAATATTCTTGAAAGACAAATAAAATGGGAGATGGTTAACATTTTAGCAAAAAGTACTTTATAACTGTGAAATGTGTAAAAATGCTGTTAACATTTTGTGAAATAACCATTATATTAATGATTCATTTTCTCAATAATTTTCAACCATAGACGAAATAAACACAAACAAATTAAGTAGGCCCTAGTTTTTGTTCGCTTCTAATGTGTCCATTTTGAGGATCAGGATTTCTTTAAAGAACTAATTGCAAATGCAAAGCATTCATATATTTTGGTTTCCACTGACAACAGCTCATTGGCATAGAACAATAAAATCACAGATGTCATGAACTAAAATTTGCGGTTAAACTTAAAAATGTAAATCCCTTAGGCCTACTAATATCTTTCCACTTTCACAAGCACCAACTTTCCAGTAAATCATAGTTCATACATTACAATTTCATTGTGATTTTTATTTTTGTAACAAGCACTACTTAGATAAGAATTATGCAACCAGTAATTATTGTTCCAAAATTAGATAACACAGGTTGTCCCACAGTGATTAGTACCCATCGATGCCAAAAAAGTATTATTTTTGATACTGAAAATACACTCCATTGTGTTACAGAGGGTGATTTCATACTTTCAAAAATGTTTATTTGCTAAGTGTGATAGAAATCTGTCAACAACAGCTTGAGAGGCGGCACTCGTGATTGGTGCAAACGAATTAGCTAGATCTGGATGTCCCTCCGATTGTAAATATTGTTGGTCAGTTTTAGTGACGTATTTCCAGGCGCTGTAATAGTTGTGGTGATGTGATGAAAAATGTACGGCCAATCCGTGGTGATTGGCTAAATAGTTACGAACTCGTAACCACCGGTGGCTTCTGTCTAGTTTCACCGCCATGTGATAATGCAGCCCACCATCTTCGTGAAATTCTTGCGAACACACCCATTGAAGAATACGTGCATTGCAACATTGTGCAAATGCATCAAGGACTTGTTCAGAGAAATATTGACGAGACGGCACGTTTACAGCGCGGCTGTACGTGATCAGGTAAACCTGACGGACTTGACGGTCATTTAAATCATTCGCCATTAGTACAACCGCAGTTGTCGAAATGAATTGCCACCGACGAGGAGTAGCTAGTACAATGTACATACACTGACAAATTGTTGTTGTTGTTGTTGTTAATGGCACTTCTGGCAATCTATGTGCCCTTTGTGCCAGTTGCTGTACGGTTTGAACAGCGCATGCGCGCAGAGATGCGAATGATATGAGACTGCTTTTTGAGATTATGACGTAACAAAACGGACTCTGTAGCCTACTTAGAAGAAATCTTGATGGACCGGTACAAAACAAGAAAATAGGTTGGAGAATTATAAAAAACTGAAAGGAGATTAACCCAAACCCAGGTTACTATAGCACGATCTAGAAAAAAGAGGGGGTGGGTGCTGGTGATCCTCCAGACATAGAGCGCCGCATGTGTTCCTGCAAGCCGGTCCGTTTCCCTTGCAGTTTAAGAGCCCGTACTCCGCACTGACAAATTGTGCACACACCCCGGTATATATAGGACAGCGACATGAGACAGGCATTGTGCACACGTGCACTTTTAATTTTCAAAATGGTATAGTCTGGTCCCTTTTTTTAACGGTTTACCATATACTTTACCCCCAACCCCATTAGAAACATGCACACGGTCTACCATTTGGTAGACCGTCTCAAGTAAAGGTCTGATAGTCTTTAACTCTTTCTTACTGTCAAATGGTAGACCGTTAGCCTTTACCGTTTGTTTTTCCGTAACCCTGGTGACATCCAATCGCCTTTAGGCACTTGTATGGCGCACTCAGGAATGTTTAAATATTTACAAGCATCCACTATAACCCTTTCAACCCCATTGTGCCATATTGGCTCAATATTGTATATTTCTTGGGTACCGTGGTGTTCTTTTGGCACACGAAAACAATACTCATTTGTTCCCGGCGAGCCCCTGTGGCACGTCGGTAACACCTGATTTCGGAAAATGTCAATAGCGCCCTCAATTGACAAGTGTTTTCTGATTGGCTGAAAAAGGACGCCCGCGAAATTTTGCGTGCCATTGATAGCTATGGACGCCGATGGAAGTGCACACATTTTGGAAGAACTCTTCGCAGATAGTGGGTCAGATATGTCTTCTGACGAGGATTCTACACCGGAGTCGGATGATAGTGAAGAGGAATGCGTCCCGACATCATCATCATCATCGGAAAAGCCAAACTACCGGTCTGGTTGGTGTGAAACTAACACATACACGAAGAAACCCATGCAATTCAGTGGAAACAGGGGAACGACTGAAGATTTGCGCTACACCACACAAGGAATTCCTGATTTTGCTCATCCCAAAAAGTTTCCAATGAAAAAAACAGAAGACCCCCGGTTTTATACAAAGGCGGGCCAACTTTGCGTCGCCTGGCAAGACACAAAGCGTGTAACTCTCTTGACAAATTACGGGAATTGCAGTGTCACCACTAAGCAGATTCGTTGTAAAAACAGTTTAACCGGACATCGCGACATTAAAAAACCTTCTGTAGTTTGCGATTACAATAAATACATGGGAGGAACTGATCTGGCAGCACAAATTGTGCAGTATTACTCTCATCCACACAGAACAATGAAATGGTGGAAAAGAGTATTCGTAAACATTCTTGACATCTGTTTTCTGAATGCTACTGTGGTATACAACACCATATCTACAAACCATCACCTTTCCCATTTGGATTTTAGGGTAAAGGTAATCGAAGAACTTTTATCCACCTGGAAGTACGACCCCGTACATCATGCAAGCCAACTTCCATGTGCTTCCAGGCCCTTTTCATGTCAACACTATCCTGGAAAATGTCTCCAGCAAAAACGTGACTGTGTTGTTTGCAGTAATAGGGCAAAGAGAACACAAACGCGTATGATCTGTAAACAGTGTAATAAGCCAATGTGTTGTTCCCTGTTTTGAGAATTTTCATACCCAATGATCTGTCTGTGCCCAACTACTTTTGGTTGTATACATGTACATGTGATTTCATTTAATTCCACCCTTCTCCTCCCCCCCCCCCCGTTTCAATGTTGATGTGATGCACGCACACCGCAAGCCCAGATTTTCCAACATTGAACGGGGGGGGGGGGGGGGGCTGGAAGGGTTCAAGCCTAGATTCAAGTCCCCGTTCAGTATTTTTTGCTCAAACAAAATAGATTAAAAAATTGTAGTCAGTTTCCTTACTGTATAAGTCACAATACTTAATAAACCCCAATAACAGTGTTTTGCCATTTTAATGTAGGTCAACATAATTGGTATTTTATTATAAAGTTGATTTCATGGTTCAGAGAGTAAATCATTATGACACCTGTATGTTAATAGCGAAATTGCCTTGCAATGCATCAACATGTGAGGGCGCTATACAATGAAACTTGCCAAAAGTCCTGTGGTAACCAAGTAGACATGAAAAAGAAATGAGTGTGGTACCCAAGGCATAATTGAAAAATTGGTCTTGGTACTGAAAGGGTTATTATATAATCTGATTTTGAAGGTAGCTTTTGTCATACATTCATTTTGGTCATGAAACGTTTCGGATGTTCCAGTAGGGCATATGGACTTATAAAAAGGAGTGCCACCAGCTGAGTCGAACACCTTTTCTTTCCAATTCACGGCTCATGAAAAAAAATTAAATGGAGTAAAGTTGAGATTTTCTACGCATCGACCGTCGATCGAGCGACAGCACGTACAAATCTACTGATCGTGCCCAACATTAGTAATACTATAAGCTTAATTAAGCAAAGGAATGATGACCAAGAGACTGGGCGTGACTTGTGTAGACTTGATTATTAAGTGTGGTGCTGAACGAACAAAACTAATTGTGACTTGAAATTAAATCTAAATGACATCCTGAATGGTTGCCAAAGCAAAGAGGACAGGAGGCAAAACACTCAACTAAATGTAGGTAAAGAGACAACAGTTTATTTAAGAATAAGACAAAACACATGTTATTGGGATCAGGGCAAAGCAGCTTGAGGGTTTTATCCAGCAATAGAGGAGCAGAATCAATTAATTCAATCCTCGTGGATTTTTCTGTCAGCTAGCTGTTTTATCGCATATGTTACATGTATAACGTACAAGGAAAACTGTCTAGTAATCCATTCTGTTCTTGTTTGTCACAGTACCCTACGTTTCAATCAAAGGATCCACATAATCTAGGACTTCTTAGTATCCACTGTGTTTCAGCTCCTCCGCGTGGATATGGTAGACAGTATCACAAATGCAACCAGCATGCAGGACATGTAGATATTTTGCACTGCCATCATCCTGTTGGGAAGAAAAAAAACAAAAGGGGTTTCTGTATGTCACGTGATCATAAAAATCAGTTTTGTAAAATTTAATAAACAGAATTAAACTCTTTCATGTTATGTGGCTAAAGTAAATAAATGGTCATAAGAATCAATAAATCAATTGATGGATCGATTGATTGATTGATTCATAAATACACACAAAATAATCAATAAATATTTCATGATTTTAAGAAAATGGTAATGATAAATGATAATTGCAGACCAACAAATTGGGTAATGACTCCAAAACGAACTGGAATTGGATTTGATGAAAGACTATAATGTAAGGGAGTGAGCTATTTGACAAACTACACACAGTATCATTCAAAGGTAAGGCTACACTGAAGGAGATGCAGCACCAACACTAACACTAAGTGCTGACACTATCACTTTTTATTTGGAATTTTTGGTTAAGGAAATTAAGTTCTGAAGTGTTGGTGACTGCTTGAGTGAAAAGGTCGTGACGTCATTGTAAAATAATACCTGATCCTTCCTGTTGTTTGGTACAACAAGTGCCTTTGCTGCATCTAATCCAGGCAGATTCATCAAACGTAACTGTTTCTTTTTTACCCAGGACCGCAAATGTGGATCCACTTTTTCCTCTAGATTTTCCAAGTGATGCTTGATTGCCTTATGCTTTTCGGCACTGAGGACGGGACTTTTCGGATTTGCCGCTTGGCCATCTACAATCGTTTGCATAGTTTCCTTAAAAGAAACATCCATCTCGGAAGTTGTTTTGAAGGAAGTTAACATTAAACAAAAGTACCCGCGCAATGCAAAATTTTACCCGCCTTTCTTCGTATGCATGTGCAGATCCTCCATCCGTGAACAAGTGAGGGCGCTGTGTCACCTAGTGACAATTCGCCCGTGAAATATAAGCACTGGGCTGCGCGCGATGCATGGTACTCTTTGAATAGGTAGTGATTTTTCTCCTATACACTTTTTTACACAGCTATTGAAACCAAACACACGTGAACAGCGTCCAAAATGGTCGACTGATGTCTCCCCCCCTCCCCCCACCCGCTTTTAGAGATATATTCCGGCCGGGAACATGTCATGTTCATTATTTAACACTAAAGTCCCGAAAATTTACAAACCCCATAATTGAAATAATGGGAATTGGATATTTTCGGGACTTTTGTGGGAGTTAATTTTGAAAATCGTATTTGACCCACCCCAACCCCCACTTTCAAAAACTTTCCGCCGCCGCTGGACTGCTCCCTAAAAGACTTGACTCCAATAGGCCTTTATTATTATTTTTTTTTAAAATACGACACTGTTATTAGGTGTTTTTTTGTTGAAATTGTGAACCCAAAAATGTGCTCATATTGAAAACATTTGTGAGAAAAGTTTGCTCATTGGCTTACTGCCATGAACTGACACAACAACGAATCACTGAAGAAAAGAAAGTTGACGACAGCGAAATATCCAAAAATTCTGGCAAATTTTTGTGCACAAAATAATTGCAACATTGAGGTCTTTGCCTGATATGACATCACACTTTTGCTCATGAATATGGAAATTTGCATTAGCATAAAAACCCAAAAGGCACCAAAATACCCTTGTAAACGGCAAATGAAAATTGAAAATAAGGTTAAATGGGACACAAGGTGCATTTTCAAGGACTGCATTAAATAAAATATACATTTCATGCCCTGAAGGGCCCCGAAAAATTATGGATTCTGGACGCTCCAGATGCAATCTGAGGCAATTTCTGAACAATGTAACCATTTTCTTTTAGCAAAAGATGCTCCTTTAAACATCATTTTCGAGATTAGGTCATTGACTCAGGTATCCTGAGCTATAAAATCAAAATGTGAGGCTACGATATTCGGGGACGAAAAAAGTGGGAGGTCCCCCACTTTAAAAAGTTGGGGGAGGGGACTTGTGTCCCCCCCGTTCCCCACCGATTGACACCCATGCCTGACTGGAAGGACAGGGTCTGGTCACTGGTCCCTGCATCAATATGACAGATCCTTCCTGCCTGCCACTATCCCTGTTTGGAATACAAATGAGATCGTGGGACAACCTCAGAATTCGGAAAAGGCCAAAAATGCGCTTTGTATTGTTTAAAACCCATGGAGTGCCCCCTCCAGAAAATGAGGCCCCCTGCAAATGGCACCCATGCAGTACGCCATGTATTTTTTACACTGTTGATTGATTGATTTAATATATTTTTGGTTCATCATTCTTTGACTGACTTTGCCTGTTTGTGATATCTTTCTGTTAAGTGGCCCTCCAGAAAATCGCCCCCCCCCCCTGCAAATTGGACCCTAGTTACGCCGCTGCCCACCCGGCCCCCGGCAAACATCTTGCCATCACTGAATCTCTGCCGTGCTATGATCGCGGAAGTTATGCTATTGCTATAATAGCGCTTTTTCGCAAAAAATCGACTGACAGCGCAAGGACAAAAATTTTCTACACGATCGACAGATCGGGCAAGTCGTGTGTTGCGCGATTGGTTGATGGCGCTTTTCTCTCCAATCGACCGACAGCGCAAAGACAGAAATTTTCACTACGATCGACCAATCGGGCAAGTCATGCGTTGCGCGATTGGTTGATGACGCTTTTCGCCCTTAATCGACCAATCGCGCAAAACCATTTCTAGACGATCGACCGATCGCTCAAATCCGTTCCCGCACGATCGATCAAACGCGCAATGCACTCTGTGACGATCGACCGCTAAAGCCCCAGTCACACTGGAGGACACGACAACTTACAACAGGTTACGATCGTCTGCGACTGGAAATTACAAGGAATCGTAGAATAATATGTAAATAAAGTATGCTTAAAATTATTACGTGGGTTTTCCTCCATGACTCTTTTGAAATATTTAGACTAGTGCCTATGTGGTGGTAAATAGTCTGTAAGTGTAACGTTAGGAGAGTGAAGCCTAGGCATGAGTACAATTAGTTGAATTAAAAAAAAACATATGCTAACGTTAGATGTGTTATCAATAGGATGTACTCAGTGTAATAATATCTAATGAATGTTAGCTCTGTGAAATTAAATAATTGATTAATTTAAACAAACAAATAAATAGTCTGAACAGTGAACAACAATGTTTAAGGGCTGAAAACATTAAAAACATTAGTACAGCTGGACATGTCTACCAATGTCATGCATGTATTAATACATTGCAGGTACTTTGTAAATTATGTATGTCGCAATATTCTCAGACAAGTCAGAGTTTATTAGCAAAGGTACATTTTAAATAATTTTGGTTGACACTAATATTTTTATAATATTTACAACAACAATCATGACATTTAGGGAAAACTTGTAGCTTTGCATGGTGAAGAAGATAAGTAAGACTAATTGCAGTGACACCATGTGGAATACGCTAGTGAGTAGTAATTAGTTCTGAAAAGAAGTAGAGGTTACAACTTGACATTTTGATCAGTATGCTCTAATCGTCCTCAGGATTTACTACTCAATAGAGAATTTCACATGGTGTCACCGTAATTAGTCTTGCTTAATCATGAAATTTAACAAGTATCGTTTATGATACTTTTCAGAATTTGTGATCACATGAAATCACGAAATGGTTTTGAATACAACAAAATAAAACATGCTTATTTTGAGGTTTAATTTTCTTTTCACAGCTAATCTTCCTAGATGGAACTCCTCAATTCTGGTGTGGCGATGGTTTTTGATCACTGTATGGAACATTGCAAACAGTAGGATAGCTGCAAAGGTAAGAGTTATGTCATATTAGGAAACAGTCCGGCAATGGGTTAGAAAATGAACAGACTTTACAGATACTTTTATTGTTTTAAGTAGCAAACTCTTTGTGTATGTGTAAAACCGTACCATGAAATTGCTGTAAAGGAAGTTACAACAACGGTAAATCTAAAAACCTATAAATCAATCATCCTGAGAAATGATTTGGTTTTCATGTTAGAAAAAAGAGGAATCGTTGTCAAAAACGGAAAAAACATGTAACAGTTTTTGTTTATATTTTTACAAGGATGTTAACTACCATATACCAATGTTGTACATTCCCTTTATTTTTATATTACATTTTTAGATACATGGACCCCAAAATGTAAGTAAATAAGGCCCTGAACTATTTGACCGATGAAAGATTTTTCTAGAGATTTGATGTAACAATGAAAACCACAAATAATACACGAGGTAGTTATCCCATGTGTATGTATACATACATGTACATAATGTGTAAAACAATGTTTTTTTTCTTATTTTTGACAGATCTTTATGCATGCCCTTATTCCTGGTATTGTGGTGGTGTGATGGCACTGCATGATGCTTAACAACTTTGCAGAGGATCTTTCATTCCGTGAACTCACGTCCTGCCATGTTGAATTCAGTATGTACCAGCTTGCCACCTTATGGCACCTCCAGTGAGACCAATTTCTACTTATACATACATGTAAATGTATCTTTGGGCCAATGTTCATTCCAGAGAGAAACTTCAGTAAATTCAGTAAATTCAGTAAATCAGAGTACAATGTCTGTGTCAAAACAGCATGGAGTCAAGGAGTTGAACAATTGTAATATCTTGAGTGTAGGAAAACTGAACAATATCCGTACTATTGCGCGGGATTTCAAAAAAGAGGATGTGAATGATAAATCTGATGTCGCGTACATCTGCAAACATTTGAACTAAACCTGTCATAAATCAGTGCACTATGACATTCAAGTTAATCGTCCATTTGGAGCTAAACACTGTTCATCAGTACATCATTGTTATGATTCAAAATATTCTTGAAAATATTTTCTGTACTCAGCTAGGCTCAATATCAGTGCTGCTTAGTTTATAGTTATACCCATGAACTTGTTTTGTGTGGGCTGGGTGAAACAACTTTGTGGTATCAAAACGTAAGCACTTAATGTGATTAAACCTAGCCAGGTTAATTTATGATGTATTATTTGAAAATAAAGGGTTTATGCACTGTTCAGTACCTGAAAGTTATGTTCCCATAAAGACTGCAGACTAGACTGAGGTAAACAAAGACAGATATGACATGTGAATATAAAGATTGTACCCATCTCTACCAAACATTTCAAAATTAACATGTGACAATATTGCCAGAGAAATTATTATAGGGCTGTGATTCCTTTTAAAATTACTATTTTTGTGATAGTCAAAACAAAACAACTGAAAGCTAGGAAAAGAAAAATTGAAATAAATGTAAGAAGATGCATGAATCAAAAGTACTCCCATGACTTATTTATTGTATGTGTAAAACTGTACCATGAAATTGCTGTAAAGGGAAGTTACAACAATGGTCAATCTAAAAACCTATAAATCAATCATGGACCCCAAAGTGTAAGTAAATAGGCCCTGCTACTTGACCAATGAAAGATTTTCCTGATATTTCATGGAACAATGAAGAACTGTTCATTAACGTGAATGTATTGTATGTAAAATACATGTACTTTACTCAACTGTGTGTTGTACATTATGTACTGTGATTATTACTGTGCTCAATATTGGCGCGATTTGTATGTATGTGTACATGTATCGGTACATACGCACACGCGCTATAATACGACTATGCACACATGATGCAGACTAGTCGCGCACTGTGTAGATTCACGTAAGCACACGACCCGTATTTAGGACTGAAAAGTCGTTTATATTGGAGAAATTTCTGGGTCACTTGCCCACGAATCAAACAAGCAAAAAGATATATGAAATATGTAGTTTTTAAATGAATGCGTCTTCATTTTCCAATTAAAAATTCCAATCTATAAAAAGAAAAAAAATGAAGGTTTAAGTATACTAGTAATTTGTTATTATTTTTTGCTATAGCAGTACTGGCATTTTCAGTCCAAGAGAAGGTGTGCCTTTTCTAATCCATGTCAGTTCAAACATTTATTATTTAAATCTAAGCCCTTACCCCTATTTTCAACATCTTGCAACTTTCAAGATATGCAAAATTGATGCTGGGTGTGATTTTTTGACATAATGAAGCACCAGTCGTCAGTCAATGGAATTGGTAATTTGGGCCTTATACTTTTATTGCTTGCATTTGCCCCTCCTTCCCTAGTTCTTGGATTCTATAGTGCTGCAAATGATAAGACCAAATAATTTTGAAAACAAATGTGTTCGTTCATCACCAGTGGCAGTATGCCATCACCAAGAAACTTAGGGAGGAGGGCAACATTTTATTCCCAAAATTACCGATTCCAATGACAACCTCTGAATGTCACCCATTCTGGAACTGTCACTAAATCGTACATACAGAGCGTACATTTATTATCAATGCAGATTGATTCTGGTTTTGTTGTCAACAAAGGATCATGGTTGGGTTCATTTACACTGAGAGTCATTGGCTTCACTTATTACATGTAAGACCATAACGTACACTAATTTCTAGATTGATTACATGTAGGTTAAACAGGTCAACAAAGTGGTTTCAATCGAATTGTGAGGGGTGTGTGTGGACTGTGTAACCACACAAAGTCAAGTCATGAAACCCAACAGACAGTTAAAATTTACAAGCACCCATTACAACTCTTTGATTATTTCTAATGTCTAACAATTTATGTGTTGCAAAATCATGTGTACAACTCTTTGAAAATGTAAAAATCAATGTGCAGAATTTGTTTTCAAATTTTATGAAATATTTTTTAGTTATTTGCAGGTATAGGTGAAAACAAAGACAGTTTTGCATAAGCATGCTCAGCTAAGGGAGATGCTTGATTACCTTTACCCTCCTGAACACCTAGATGTTTGTTCAAACAAACACTTAAGCTCCTGAGTTAAACTTGAACTTCCAGTTTGGACCGGAAGTAAAGGTCAATAGGGTCATGTCTTCGTATCAAAATGTCGAGTTCTCCATGTTCTGTATGATTATGAAGGAATCAAGAAATTATCTATTGTGGTTCATGAGATATACATGTAAATTATATTCTTTTAATTATAATTAATTACGTAATAATTCATTAGATGACCTCACCATGACGTCACAGTTACCTGAATAATATGTTAAGGTCATAACTATGTTACAGTTTTAAAGTGTTTTTGAACTCCAAACTGTTTTGGTGTACAAATACATTTACAGACAGTGATTCAGAATATTTTCACTTAAACTTCCGGTTTCGACCGGAAGAACAGGTCAAATTGGGGCCGCGTCTGTGATCGAAATGTGACATAGTTCAAGGTCTTTAAGATGATGCAAAGATTGTCAAAATATCTTCTGTGGTCTCATGAGATATGATTTTTTTTGAATATTCAACTTCCGGTTTCAACCGAAGCGAGAGGTCGAGATTGGGTCATGGTCGAAAAAAAAAACACATAATTCAAGATCTTTCAGATGATGCAAAAGACTGTGAGAAATATCTTTTGTGGTTCATAGAGATATACTTAAATATTAAACTTAATTAGTGTAATTCGATATCTGATGACCTCAGCATGATGTCACAACTTAGTATACTAAGCTGTCGCTCGAACAACTAATTAAAATGCCAACGCGTGAGTCTGAAGCGACCAAAGTGGGAGACCAGAAACCAGAGACTTATTATTTGGGGGCCTAACATTAACAACACTTGAAGAACACATTGTTTGAATAATACCCATATTGAAGAGGGTTAAACTACCCTGGTAAGATTATGTGACATGACGACGAATGACCTCCTACTATTACTTGTACACAAAACATGTACATTCAGGTATGTTCCATGGACTTAAATAACACAGATGAGACAACAGAGGGAAGTATTCCGACTTGCTGGTCACAGCAGCAATTGCACTCGTGAATATTCAGTACTCATGAATATTCAGTGACATGAATATTCAGTTGGCTGTGCACTCTTCCTTTTTGCTGTATGAATACTCCTGCCCGTTTTCTGTTACATGACAAATAAGGCCACAAAATAAAATTTTCCAGTTTCTGGGCACAGGTTATTTCAAAATCGGTGCAGTGATGCACTTTTCTTTTTTTTTTCCTTTTTTTTGCCAACCAGTGAAATCTATGTCACACATGAATAATATCGTTATTTTGAAACGATTATGGGAAAGAATGACGCATCCGACCGCCACTTTAAGGGGTTTTTGGGAAAATTTTTACAACCATCACTAACCAGTTAAAAATTGATTCCATCAATTTTGGGAGCGCAGAAAGGAAAACTATCTTTAAAATCCACTTTATTGATGGTTTTCGGACTTCATTTCCTTCTAAAAAATCATCCCCTTCAGAAACAACAGAAGGATCCTATTATAAAGGCCACTGTGCATGTACAATGACCGTGTTGGTCACTCAAGAGGAGTTGACACGACTGAGGAAGTCATCGTATACCAAAAAATGCCTTGATTTTTCACAAATAAACATCCTGGAATAATTTGAAGATATGTCCATCATCATCCATATATGTTCCCCACCTTACGAGGTAGGTAAGATTACATTATTGGTTATATTTAATGAAAAAGTGGCAGTCGGATACAACATTCTACCCTGATTAAGCCCTCATGGATGAAAAAGAAGGGAACATGTTAAGAATGTCCTCCGAACGTAATTCAAGATTTATTACTCAATTTGGGTAGAATGTTAAACCCAAACCCACTTTTGTAATAATGTAATCCACCCACCCAGTAAGGTGGAGAACATATGGATGATGATGGACATATATTCGCAGTTTTCACGAAGTACATATTTGTCCACATCGTGATAAAACTGCCATATATTAAACGATTGAAGTTGATCGTTTTAAAACCGCGGTTTCGACGCCATTTTAACTCGAAGATCATTAATTTTACTTTTGTTAGAAAGCTGAAATCTTAAATGATACGTAACTGTATTCGTTTTGTAGATGAAAATAACTATGTTAAGTAACAAACTTTATAAACCAAACAGTCACTTCAGAAAACTGCATACGTTGCTAAGTTGTCAAGCTTTCACGAACTGACGTTTCCCGGTGTATTAGTATAGGGACATGCGTCAACTCTGTGGAAAAACACGTGTGGCAAGATCGAATTGTGCCACTTCGTGACAACTTAAAACATGCCGTTCGCATAAAATACATGCAGTAATACATGCACAGGTTGCAATCGGTCACTTCGTGAACATTTTTTCAAAATAAAAGCACAAAAACTTGATAGTTTTGAGGATAAAAACTGGTGAAATGAAAGATAATAGTATTTGAAGTCCAAATATTGACTAAACTCATTTTCCCTAAAATAAGATTTTTTAGCAATCCGTCACTTTGTGAAAACTGCAACGATAGGCTCCACCTATACTAGGTGGTAAGATTACATTATTGGTTATATTGAATGAGAAAAAGTAAGGTCGAACACGACATTTTACCCCATAAGGTTTATCGCAAATAGTGGTTGCAAGGGAATCATGGGATGTCTGTGGGCGCAACAAACAAAATATTGTTGATGTCACACGTTGCTCCAAAACAGATGCCCCAAATTGTATCCAGTATGCTTTGCAGCAGTTATTTTAGCTCTATTTATTTGCAATAAACCTTATTCTTTGTAATAAACCTCATTCTTTAAAAAGAAGTGAATTTCAATGCACTTAAAATTGTTAAAATTGCACTCAAGTAGTTCTCTTGTTGTACACAACTCACAAGGTGGTATGAACTGAGTTTTATCGTTAAGTGTACACGAATGTCGGTCACATGCAACTGTACTGACGATATTCAGTTTCTGCAGTAAAGATCGAAAGTTACCTCAAGCGACAGTTTCCAATTTCCAAGCTTATGCAAACAGCATATTAATTTTCTCCCTCTTTTAATAAAAATACTGTCACACCAATACAACCAAATGTTTTATTCTAAAATGAACATTAACAAGGTTTTATAAGCCTCAAATCTTTTTCGCCACCTGTCACTGCTTGTAATCACAGTTCCAGTTCTTACAGTGTTTCTTTTTCAATGCAGTCAGATTTGTCCTCTTTTTATTACATGTAAAATTGAACACAAATAGGGAACCAGACTACAGAAACATGGTTTGACACCATTGTGACCGTTTGGAAGTTATCAGGTGAACAACATAAATAACGTAGTTGATGTCACAATGTCCGTGGTGCAAACAGGATGAAGTGGGAGTTCATGGGCGTGGCCGACCATCGGATCCAGTGTGTCAAAAAGGTTGGCACGCTGCACATTTGTTTATTTACATAATGAACCAAATTCACAGATCTGATTAATTACAGCAACAACAAATACAAACCGGGGCCTCAGGGAAGTTTTGAGATTCTATTCATTTCAGGGCCCCAATTCTTTGAATTTGCTATCGTCGTATTTGCTCGCATTGAAGTACTTTCAAATTATGTTACTGAATTGTTTTGTTGAAAACGTATCATATTTATTTATTTATTTATTTGGGACTTACACTTTTACAACAGTGGCACTGGGCCGTTAAGGGCGGTGCGTCCGATAATAATATACATTATTAAATAATAAGGAAACACATTTAAAAGCAAATTAACAAGACAAAAATTGTGATGACACACTCCAGCTTTGACGTCGTAGGTATTGTCCAGACAAGGATGCACGCAAAGGACAATTCAAATCTGAGGGTGTACCATTTCAATCATATAGCTATCAATGACCATTGGAACCCAAGTTGATTTAAAACGAGTTCTAGAAATATAGTAAAAATATAAAACATATACAAACATAATTACAGCAACGAAGTATGTAAAAGAAGAGATTATTGCTACTGTAGTCCGAATAATATCGGATCTCAAATTTCCACGCACGCTTAAATATACATTTACAGAAAGTTATCAACAATGAATAAGTCTATATCGGCATTTTCTATATTACAGGAATATACTTGAGGTGTCTGCGAAGGGGGGATGATATTTAACATCTAAGCTGCCGGATAATAAAAGCTCCCATATATCATAATATTCATTTGACATAAGATAGTTTTCTAACTTTTGTATATTCTTCGGATCTAATATTTTTAAAAACATGAAATAAACAAGAAGTGTCTAACATCTTTCCAATACCTGAGTTATATTAGGTTGCATGTACCGTCAGGTATTCGCCGTCCAATTCCTAATCTCTGCGATTGAGTGGAAAGGATGTTAAGCGGAGTTTAAAATTTGAGACTGACGCTGGGAAGTCAGTTCTATCCAAAAGACAACTCTCTAAACATGGGTGATCTTTGATGGTTACATAATCATGCTAGTGAAGATTTGAGCAAAAGCTTCTTCCAACCAATCATTATCTGAAATATCCATAAGTACGCGCTTAATCGATTTAGCCAAGTGCGGATCGAAAAAGGGGCTCCCCAGCTTTCGCACAGTCCAAAATTGTATTCAAGTTGCAAGCTGCAGGATATTTTGAGTGCTATTTAAAAATTTGAAGCGCAACTGATTAAATTCGCAGCTGCTGCTAAGCATAAAAGTAAGAGGAGCTTGGGCTGAAGATGTATTTCCATATTAATAACTCTAGAGAGGTATTTCGCCCTCGCGATATTATGAATGTGGAAAGAGGCGACCAGCCGAGAGATCGTCGTAAAGAGTGCAACACGCGGCGTATTGCGTGGAGCCTTCAGGAATATGTCGCGCCATTTGGTGATTGGAAGTTTTCAATTCTGTCAAGATCTGACTGGCCACAGGACCATACAGCACATGCATAATTGATCGACGGTAGCGCACCGTCCTCCATATAGTATATCCCCATAATAAACGCGATTATAGTCGTCAAAGTTGGCGATAAATAGACTTTATGTAACGTCAATCAGTCTACCCTTTTTTAACAACTTCATCAATATTTTGCATGATCCGATAGATTGCGAGATATATATCAACTCAAGTACTTATAAGAATCGACTTCCGAAATCAATCTATCACCAAGTTTCCATAATTTTTTCTTTTGTTAACCCTCTGACCTGTAATTAAGACATTGGACTTATCGTCATTAAACTCAGTCTCCACTCATTTGCAAAATCGGCAACTAGGTTTAACATATACTGTTAAGTTCATTCTCGTCATTAAAGTCAGTAAGACAACATCGTCTTCGCCCAAAGAGGCTTCCCCACACAAACATCGTGAATTTCTGCCCCTAAACATGCGGGTCTGAGTAATTTAGTGAATTCGTTGATAAAATAGAAAAATAAAACTGGAGACAGGACACAGCCCTGTTTTACCCCCTTCAAATACTTCGAAAATTCCGTATTAATATTCCCCAAATTTAACCCGGAGTCTGGACATTATCGTAGAGTGCATCGATTAATTCCTTAAAATTCTACCCTTAACCCTGTATTCTACGCCGCCATAAGAAGACCATCTCCAAACTGTGTCAAAAGTTTTCTGAAATCCAGGAAGGCCATAAAAGTTGTTTTCTCCGCAAAGACGACACGCTATTATGCTTTTCAGTATTCACGTTGTCTCGGTAACTCAGCGGCGTGGACGGCTCAAACCGATCTCTGAGGGCACCAACGCTGCATTATTTATGGATTCGTTCGTTTCGAAGAGCAAAGAGGTTGCATATCCTCCCGACGTACAGTAGCCACTCACAACCATATTTCCTTTGTAGCTACCAAATTCTCTGAAACACACACAGCCCTAAATATTAGCAATTTTAACGTTACAAGTTTGACATTACACCGGACCATTTTGGTATTTGTTTGTATTGTTAACACGCAATATAAGGCCAAAACATTATCCGGTTTCTGGTCTGCGCGCGACGTCTTCTGGATCCGCGCGTCGGCATTTTATTATTTAAAAAAAAAAAAGCTGTCACTGCACTGATTTTGAGGTTGAGGCTTAATATAATTACAGATAACCATAAATACACATTGCCGTCCGTTCTAAATCGTTTCTGTTTGCATTTCTAATTTGCGATCTCCTCGAGTTGCATAAATTATATGCCATGTCGGCATCGTGTAATGTCTCACCATAGAGGTTTATAATAATGCCTTTCATTTATTTTGATAGGCCTCTTTATATCTTGTCACATCATCTCTCATATGGTATCATTCTACACACATCTTTAACACAAAAACTAATAAATGTCAGCACAATAATACGAATAATAATAATAATAATAATAATAATAATAATAATAATAATAATAATAATAATAATATAATAATAATAATAATAATAATAATAATAATAATAATAATAATAATAATAATAATAATAATAATAATAATAATAATAATAATAATATTATAATAATATTATAATAATAGTAATAATAATAATATTATAATAATATTATAATAATATAATAATAATAATAATAATAATAATAATAATAATAATAATAATAATAATATTAATAATAATAATAATAATAATAATAATAATAATAATAATAATACATAATAATAATATATAATACACACACACATTAATATTATAATAATAATAATAATAATAATAATACACACACAATCTATTGTACAGAATTTTGTTACCGATGACTCCATCTTAATTAGTAAAATAAAGTGGCATATGGTACACCCACAGTACTATACATGGTATCGTGATGATGCCTGCGGCAGTTTATATTAATTACAGATATAAATACATTAAGGCGCTGAAAACAATATAATTGGATCTACATGTGTTCTATGATTACTATTAGAGTTTCCGTCGAGAGGAAGGATCGTTGGAGCATTAATCATGGATCGCTGGAGCATTAACTGCAGATCGCTTATTTAGTTTTTTTTTTTGTCTGACTATTCTAATCAAAAGCAAGATTCAGAATACCTATTTGAAATGATGCTAAACACCAGCACCGATTCGATGGAAGAGAGTGATGGTCAGCCGCCGGCAGCATCGATGGCCGCTGCATCAACGTGTGCAACATTGCCTCGCCTCGTGACAATCTCTGGAAACATCCTCGTAATAATTGCCTTCAACAGAGACAAAAATCACGACGCAATTACACAAACAGTTTCTAGTGTCTCTGGCATGTATGATTTACTGGTTGAGGAGTCGTTGCACCATTTTACATGACCCCTGATTTCGTCATCAACGGTTACTGGTACCACGGGAAGGCGTCGTGTGATGTTTTTTGGCACTTGATATTATGGCGTGTACCAGTCCATTTTACACCCAGTTATTTCAAGCTGATCGGGATACATGGCACTGTTCATCCCATGACGTACCCAGTGAAAATGACTAGAAGTTGTCTCTAGTCCCTCATATGTGCAGTTTGCGCCCTTTCTCTGGGTTTGTCATTGTTGTGGGATTTCTTTGTCTGATGAGGAACCATCCAGACATGAGAACACTCTGCGTACCTCCTAACTCAGTACTTTTCAAAATTTTCACATCCCTCACTCTGTTCTTCATCCCTACCGCACAATGATGATACTTTACGCAAAGATGTTCCTCACAGCTCAAGCACATATCAAGAGAGTACAAAGAGGAAGGATGGAGCTCAGTGATGGCGGCCATGAAGCCATGCGCATACACCGAGGTGGTGCTGGCATGTCGAAGACTGTGAAACCGCTATAAATACCGAGTAATAAAGCAGCAACGACCATAGGTCTTGTGATTGGGGCTTTCTTGATCTGTTGGTTACCTTTCTTCACTGTCAATCTTATCAGACCCTGGTGCATTGACGATTGCGAAACGATAAGCATAGTCTTTACTTGGTTGGGCTTCGCCAACAGCGCTATCAACCCGTTCATATACGCATTCACAAATTCATCTTTTTAAGATGGCTTTCTCAAGAACATCTTATGTTGTGGGAGAAACAGAAGGAGTAGGGACATCGATGAATAAGCAGGAACCAATTTATTTCTAGATTGAAGGAACTTTGGCAATGAATTTAGCTCCTTTGCCTCGTGAATACACACTTCCACACAACAGTTTTAAAGCAACGAGACACCACTATGATATTGGTCCAAATTTATATGTGATCAAGCCTCCATCACACATGATGTAATAATGTTAAGCTCGTAGAGGTTCAAGCCTCATACACCATGTGACATTGCGTGACCTTTAGAGTACAGGGTGATTTCGCGGCAAAAGTGTGTGCATTTCTATGCAGAGTTCGTATATCCACAAATCTTACACGGCAACGGCAATGATGTAATTCGACAATGGAGCCTGTTTTCTGTAAGATGGGCACTGAATTAAGACGGACAAATTATGATTATTGATACTTGTGTAATACCAGATTTGGATGCATTACTTGAGCTTTGTTATAGACTCATTTGTAGACTCCAGACGATATACATTATGTTGAAGGAGAGGGCTGCGAGGTTGAATCTTTGGGGTTTATCATATTTATTTAGTATATTTATTTCATCTTGCAGTTTTACTGTAGTCTCAAGACCATGAGAAGGAGACCTAGATGGGGAGAGCAAGAAGGAACAAAGGGAGAGCGAAAAGCGAAAAACAAAGGAG
>CM055816.1:79304112-79510826 GCA_029582265.1 Zoroaster sp. YZ-2022 | reverse complement strand
TCAGGTAAGCCTAATTAATTATTTAGATCATTATATTGTATGAGCTATCAAAGTGGGGGACAATTATTCATATACTGTCGTCCCCCACCCCACCCCTACTGAAAAATGTTGGGAATACATGTCACTCAACTGGCCTCAATTCAAAACCGATCTACGCAAATGGACGGGAAAATGGGGTGGTAGATTGTTGTTCCAGTCTCCTGGACGCTCTGTGTAGCGTTCTGAGCGCTTTATGGATAGTTGTTGTGTTGCAAGACAAACGGTAGGCTAGTCCTCAGTAGTCAGGACAGGCTAAGATATTTATTTCTTTTTTATTTATTGGCCATCAAAAAAGTTGGGGGACATTTGATATACTTGGGAACATTTGATATAATGTACGGTTAGGTGCCGCTGTTAAAACAATCGTTGTTTTACTGTCAGTATTAACTGATAATTCTTCATTTGTATATTTTTAATTGACGTTTAAAAAGTTTGTTAAGTAATTTGAGTAAAAAGTCATTGTAATGCAGATCCATTGTTAAATATTATGTGTTATATTATGTTTGTTATTATTATACCTATTATGTTGAGTAATAAACCAAACCAAACCAACGGAACATTTTGATCCCTGCTTGATCCATCAAAGATGACTGCCTCAAAATTAGAAATTGTTCAGTTAGAGGCAGTTAGCACCATGTAATATCTCTAATGAGTTGTAATAGTGTGCGGTTTGGAGCAGATTTGATAGTTTGACAACTTGACTTTGTGATCAGTATACTCCGATGGTCCGATCGTCTGAAGACAATTGAAGTATACTGATTGAAACGTAGAGTTGTCAAACCACCGGTTCTTTTCAGTGAGAACCACTACTATTTACAAATCATTGTAGAGATATTACATGGTGCTCTTTAATGCTATAAAATCCTTTCATCGTACTGTTCTTCCTCCATGCTAAATTTAGATTAAATACAGTTGTCAACAAACTCAAATCACAATTTACTTGATTTTCATAATTGTGTCATCTAATAATATTTTGTTTTACTTGTGTGACCAGTGATATTTTGTAGTAAAAATGTAGCCCTCCTTTCCACCAAATATATGCCAATTCACCCCGTTTCACCCGTGGTTTCACATCACTATTGAACAATTAGCAATGTTAATTTAAGACAAAGCAACATTATTACATAACGAGGGATAATAATATATACGCTTTCCATTTGAGTGTTTTTTTTTAAACTCGAACTGTTAAACTACAATCTGAATCCCCCTGGTTCAATGATGATATCCGTGCTGCAAGGAAAATCCGCCGTCAACTTGAGCGAAGATGGCGTGACAATGGGAAACTTGGAGTACATCGGCAAGAATACTGTAACCAACGTGATATTGTGAAGAACATGACTAACCAGGCAAAAATAACTCACTACTCATCTCTTGTGGAAGATAGCTCTGGTGATCAGAAAAAACTCTTTAACATTGTTGAAAAGCTGCTTCATAAACCCAAAGCTCCAGTTCCATTTACACACTCCGATCAGGACCTCGCAAATGCTTTTTCAAACTTTTTTGTCACAAAAATTGAGAATATCCGTCGTTCTTTTCCTCAGTACCTGCCATTCTATCACAAACACCATCACGCAAGGATCCACAATGTAGACTGTCCATGTTTGAGCCTACTAGTGTTACGGAGATCAAGAAACTCATCATGAAATCGCCATCAAAATCATGTGAACTTGATCCAGTGCCAACTTCGCTAATAAAACAAAATATTGATGTGTTTGCTAAGTATATCACAATTATTGTAAACAGATCTCTTTCTTCCGGTTGTTTCCCTAATAGCCAGAAGGTTGCTCATGTTAAACCACTCCTAAAGAAACCCAATTTGGACAAGGAAGCTTTCAAAAATTACCGACCAGTAGCGAATTTAAAGTACCTTGGAAAAACAATCGAGCGAGTTGTTTCATCACGGATCTCTGACCATGTTCGTGCTAATAACCTGTCGGACACATTTCAGTCAGCCTACAAACCATTTCATGGAACGGAAACTGCTCTTCTTCGCGTCAACAATGACATTTTATCTGCCATGGATGAGGGGAAAATCACTGCATTAGTTTTGTTAGACTTAAGCGCCGCATTTGACACGGTCGATCATAAAATCCTTCTCTCCCGCCTTCAATATCATCTTGGAATACAGGACACAGCCCTGGATTGGTGTAAGTCCTACCTTTTAAATAGGCCTCAGCATGTTTGTATTGGTAACGCTATCTCCGAGCCTGTTATTATTGACTATTCTGTACCCCAAGGCTATGTACTCGGCCCACAGTGGTTTACTGTTTATACCTTTCCAGTTCGTGATATCATTTTGAAGTATAATTTAAATTACCATGTTTACGCTGATGACACGCAGCTTTACATTACTTTTAAATCTTCTCAAGAACCTGCCGATTCCTGCATTAAAACACTGGAGAAATGTATTCAAGAGATTCGAAGTTGGATGACACAAAACTTCCTGAAACTGAACGATGAAAAAACAGAATTTGTTCTATTTGGATCACGTCAGCAATTGTCTAAAGTTTCTCTTCCATTTATTACAATTGGTGACTCGCAGATAACCCCCTCATTACATGCACGTAATTTGGGTGTTATATTTGACTCGACAATGACTTTAAAACCACATATCTCCAACATTGTTCGCATATCATCATTTCATATCAGAAATATAAGCCGAATTAGGAAATACTTGAATAAAAGTGCTGCTGAACAAATTATACATGCGTTTGTCACATCACGGCTCGATAACGGAATGCTCTCCTTTACGGTCTCCCGCAGAATCAAATATCTCGTCTTCAGCACATACAAAACACAGCAGCTCGTGTTGTGACTTTGTCCAGAAAGTCATGCCATATCACGCCAATCTTGAAAAACTGCACTGGCTTCCCTGTTTCACAGAGAATTGTTTTAAACTTATGCTAATTGTTCACAAATCTTTTAATAACATTGCTCCAATTTATATTTCTGAACTGCTTAAAGTCTACACTCCATCACGCAATTTGCGCTCCAGCAACATGTCACTCCTAAAGGAACCAACTTCAAAACGGAACTGGGTTGATAGGTCGTTTTCTGTCGCAGCTCCGAGACTCTGGAATCGTCTTCCAACTAAACTCAAATCTTGTCATAGTATAACCAGATTCAAGTCGATGCTTAAAACTCATCTTATGTCACAACTCTTTAAAGATGATGTATAAAGTTATTTGTAATTGCATTGTAGGTACATGTATCTCGGTACATAATATTTGTTTCCCTATGCAATCATTGTATATTGTTTGTATTAATGTTTTTTTCTTTGTTTCCGCGCCTTGAGCGCCCAGCAGGGTGGATATGTGCGCGCTAAAAATCTTTATTATTATTATTATTATTATTATTATTAGGAAACATTTTAAAATATTTTTTTCTAGATTTATTGTTGGAAATTTTACACAAATCATGGAACATTAACAGTTACAAATCACACATGTAGATTAACGAAATATTGAATTGTGACAACCATTTCAACAAATACTTTTCAGTGTGAAAAGATTGATGGTGCAATCCCATTTAGTGACACTTCACCTCTGTTGACTTGTTAAATCAGGTTGTATTTTTAGTACAAAATTATGTTTTGTCTGTTTCTGATTATTCCGGTAATATTGTCGTCTTGACAAAGATGAGTGTAGGAATAATTGAACTTAATTTAATTAAGGTGCCCAAATTTGATCAATTGGTCAAATTGGTGGAGATGGTTAAGAGACAGGATATTTTTCAGATCCTTGGGTAGTAATAGCGTGCTTTCATGGCTTAAATGCGGGCAATCATCAGTTGCGATTAGGGTTCAGATGAACCGGGTCGTCTCCTGTCTTATCCTTGGATAAGACATATTTTGGTTTACCAAACTGTTGATTTTGTTCTTTGGTTTGTTTGTTTGAGTGCGTTTGTCCATTTTGAACATGTGATTTGGCCAGTATTTGTTAACTGCTTGTTTCACATCTTTGTGATTATTGGACGGCTTATCTGTATTATCCAGAAGATGAGTGTTGTTCCAATTGTTAAGTTTGTCCATTTGTGGTCAGTATGGCTTGGTGACATTTAGCTGGTGGCATTGTTTATCTCATTGGTAGCATAGCCTTTGCTATTGTTTCTTTGAATTGGGCTTCGGAAGTGATTGATTCATGGTGTTTATGAGATTTCTGAAATCTCAAAGTTCGTATTTAGCGGTTTCCACGTAGTTATCGAGCGTTGTACTCTGTGTTGTGTTTGGATACCAAGTGATCAGTGGTTTGAACGGATGAGTTTTGGATGGTTTATTCTCAATTTCCTCTGAGAAATGTTGATGTCACTCAATAGAGTTGAATGGTTTGGTGTAGCAGGAGTTGGAACGAAAATTGAAACCTTTTCTAGGAGCATTTATTTTCAGTTTGAGATAGTTTTGCTATGGATGGGTTTGTAATTTGAAGTTCAAAATGTTCTGCTAACGTTCATAATAAGAGCGTTCATGTGAAAACCGTTTTGTTTTCTGTTTTGATTATGCGTCTATTTGCTCTCTTCGTTAGTTTCCGTGTTGCCATTATCGATTATTAATATAGTGTTAAATAATATATACTTCTATTTGTATTATATTATTAGATAGATAGTAAGTTTGACATTGGCATGTAATCGCTCCATTTTAAAGTTGTGGTGGTCCTGAAACGGACCCGTGGAATATGTATGGGCTTATGAGAGTTTATTTCTCGTCTCTTTGCCGCTTGTGTCCCCGGTTCGGGGCGGGTGAAGAGGGTGTGGGGCAGCATGGCCAACCTATTGTGCATTTTGTGATAAAAGCACCAAAATTGGCACAGGTGTAGATGGATAGATAGTAAGCAGATATAGATATTGAGCCATCCCAAATTTGGTCTTGGACGGCCATTTTCCAAGATGGCCGCCAATCGCGTTATGTGAAATTGAATTGAGCATAGAATTAGACACAGTTGATCAATATTGATGTTCTTGGTGTCTATTTATATAGTTTTGGAGGTGCCAAAGCCAATTTTTATGGTTGCAATATCCTCCGAGGTCAAGATTTTGAATTGCTTCAAGGTGGCGCTCAAAATCTGCGTAAAATTGTGGTTTTGCATGAATGTGTAATTTCCTGCTGACATTGTGGTACAAAGCATCACATTTGCTTGTTTACTCTCGCATGTATATATTTAATGAAAAACTGTTAGCAATCTCAAGTTTTAACATATGGCAGCCATTTTCTAAGATGGCGGCACTCTTTATATGAAAGCAGTTTGGTAGTTTATGATCTGGATATTGTCACCTTGGGAAACTGCTCACAGTTCTCTCCTGTGGTCAGAAAGTCATTTCTGTGAGCAGTCGCCTTCACACACACACAGAGCTGTGCATTCAAGTCCAGCCTTTTTGCATTTGCAACGCCCCACACAAGCCTTTTTGCACTTGCAGGACACTAGTTCATAGCAGGTGTTGGCTGCTTCGGGTAGAGTTGTCCAGTGTGGTTCATACAACCCATCATCATTCTTTGCCCATCCCCAGCTGGTGGGTGAAGGCAGTTCTGGTGCTGGAAGCAGTACTTGGCCCCACACATGGCCTCCCTGGTAGGCTGACCTCTTGATGTGTTGCTCCAGTGCTGCCTTGGTTGGCGGGATCAGCTGCACATTGTGCTTCTTTGCAAATAGTTTCTTTCTCGCCTTGTCGATGTCCTTGCACTTGCTTGTTCTGTCATACAGTAGGATGACAAACCGCTCAATGGTTTGCATTACTTGTTGGTATGTCATTTGGTGCAGAGGACAGTTTCAGCAGAGCTTCTGTTAGTTCTGGCATCACAGTCCAGATTGCCCAGGCAGTCTTCTTACCATGCCCAGCAAAACTGGACACAGTGTCACACCCAGTCAGAGCATGGAACATTGGCAGTGCTCGTGCCTTCTCCGGTCCCAGGCCAGCTGCTAGCTCATGGGCTGCCAGGTAACAGAAACCCTTGCCAGTTCCGAATGCTAGCCACAGTTCATCTTCTGGTTGCAGCCGCTGAGCTACTGATACAGCCAATACCACAACATCAGTGTCAACAGTTCGGATCAGGATCGTGTGGTGGCCATGCTGGGCTGCATGGTATGCATGCAGCAACATGCGACTGTCTGCCTCTTCATGGCTGCATGGGGTGAGGGATGTAGTATCCTGCAGTGGTGGCTTGCTTTGGACTGCCTCTCCATCAGTGATCACAAGCTGTTTGTCTTCCTGTTCAAACCACTGGAGAAGAGCTTCAGATAGAAATGTGAACAGCTGTGTCTTGTTGATGTCCACTCTGAGGAAGTTCTGCCAGTTTCCTGGTATTGCTATCCCAGCCATCACACGCCTGCGCACTCCCTGTCCACGCTTTGCTCTTGCAGTGCCTTTCAGTGAATCAGCAAAATAGCTGTCCCACACAAGATCCAGTCGTTTTGCAGTTTGAAGCTTTGTGGAAATGTATGGGATGAATATATCTTCAGCATACTTGCCAATGTTCTTTGCTGCAGCTGGCTTCAGCATCTGTACGATGACTGCTCCATCAAGAACTACACTGGTAGTGGTTGGAGCCTGTGACTTGGCATCAGACAGGTCTTCCAAGCATGTGAGGAGGTCACTTTTTGTACCTAAGCGGAGGCTTCCTCCATCAGAGAGTGCTGGAGGGCATGCCTGATTCTCATGACGAAAGAACTCCTCAAGGTTTCCTTCCCTCGTCTGGCAACCAATGTAAAGCCTTGAAAAGAGCTCCACGTCATTCTTGAGAGAGGACAGCTGCTGCTTTCCTTTACTCACACTTCTAGTGGTGGAAGTACTGAACACCTTCAGTTTGTTTCGATGAATAGCATCATCAATGGGCTTCGTTCTTTCCAGCAGGCATTCTTTGGTGAAAGCCTGGAACTGCTCTTGGCCGATCCTCTTGACATTCCGGACAGTCTCAACTGCAGCAGGGCCCGCAATTTCCTTTGTGTCAAGGACAACCAGATCCATGCTCTCTTCTTCAAATGGGTTGCCAAGCTCTTCTATCACACTGACAAGGGAGCGAACATCTTTAGCAAATGAGATTTGCACGCTTGGTGTCTGGTCATGATGACGTGTGTCTGTTTTCCTGCCCCAATGCTGGTGCCATTCTTGGAACTCTTCTATGGCCCTGGCAACTTCTGGTCCAGCAACCATCCAACGCCGCAGAGCATTGGGGTTGTCAGTGAGGCCAACTGCTCCGCCGTCTCCTTTGATGCAGGCATTATTCTGTTCATGGGCCTGGTCAATCGGGATTGAAGAGAACACCTTCTTTGTCTTCTGTACAGTGAAACTGCCAGCCCTGAATTCCCGGGCTACGTCTGGGTGCTTTGTTGGGAGTTCAGCCATGTCTTTCAGATGGACAGGGATCCACCTGGCATAGTTAGTGTGGTCTAGGGCATGGAACCAAGAGGCCAGTTCTGTCAGGGCATCAAGGTACATTGTCAGTGATGCCTGCCGCAGAGAACGCACATACACCAGTACCAACATCTCTAGTTCTAGCACAGTTGCCCAGTATTGAAACTGTGGGATGTCTTCTTTCTGGTGGCACCAGTCATCAAACTCTGGGAGATCTTCTGCATGCTCGGCTTTGCTCAGACAGTTGCGGTCATAGGCACGGTGTTGCAGGATATACAGTGCTGCTGCGGTGATTTGGTGAGCTCTCCTTGTGCGGGCAACATGAGCTGCTCGTAGGAAGGAGTCAGCCGTCCCTGACGTCGCTATCTCAGCTTGCACCAAGGCTTGCACCCAGCCGCTCCCTTGCAGCCAGTCCCCCAGAGTCTTCAGTGCTGCCATCTCAATGTGTAGCCCACCAAACATCACCACCATCTTGTCTTCACCATAGCTCTCCGGCCACTTCCACTGAATTTGCTTGGCCAAGGCAAACAGTGGTTGATCACAGGTAATCACTGGTGTCTGCCCTGGATTCAGGTGCTGGACAGCATTCTTTATGACATCCATTGTGTGTCGGATCATAGCCACTGTATGGGCACTGTCTAGGAAAAGTGGAAGCAGAGCAGTGGGGCAGATGACTCGAGTTGGTGGATGCTGCCGGTTGGCATGAAATGCTGCCCAAGTCATATTTTAGTAAACTTAAGAATAATGATCACAAATTACACCACCTCCTGCCACCTCCCCGTGAAATGAAATATTCATTAAGATCTGCCCCTGAATTCCCTTGCCCACGCACCCGAACAAATAGGTTTAAGAATTCTTTTATTCCTTGGTGTTTGTTTAATCAGTAGGTTTTTTTATAATCTGGTTGTGGGATGTGCAGTGTATATCCTGCTGATAATATTTTAATACGTGTTTAAATGTATTAATTTTTGTTGAAGTGATACATTTCTTTTTTTGTTTGTTTTGTTTTATATATATATGTATATTTTTTATTGTGCAATTTGTGGTCTCTTGTTATAATTAATATATTCTTGATAAAAGTTTTAATAATTTTAAGTTTTTCTTAAAAATGTGTATGTATTTTAAAAATTTACATGTGTAAAATCCAACTTTTATGGTTGCTAATAAATACATTATCTTATCTATAATGTAGTTTGTAAGAAGTGTTATCTTCTGTCTCAGTCTTGTCCTCCAGGGCCCATTTTGTGTGATGTAGCCACTGATATTCCTCCTCGGTGTGCTGTCTGAAGTTGTCTCTGGTCAACGACGCAACTCTAGCAGCTGGGAGAGACAGCTTCTTGATGCTGCCAGTGACAGGGGGCACGTCAGTGTAGTAGTGTGGCAAGTGAGCAATAGTGCTGGATCTTGCATCACCAGATTCTGAACCAATGACAATGCTTCGATCCACTCCTTCATCAGGGTAGGAGGGATGCTGAAGGAGGGAGATAGCAGTGCCATGGAAGGACTCCTTTGCTGTTGTTGCACTGGGGTTGTGGTCTATGTTATCCACAGCAGCGGTTGTGAATACTTTGCCACGCATCTTGGGAGGACAAACCACTTGCTCTCTGTGAAACTGTTGACAGACACTGTTTCCCATCTGAGCTGAGAGCTGAAGAACGCGGTCATAGGAGATACTCATGCCCAGGTGCGACAACCTTTCTACCAATTCCCTCTTGCGCGTGTGAGCATGAAGCATCATCCCCACATACATGGGAACTGGTGTCTCCTGTGCAGTGCTGTGCCTGACAGTTTTGTGTGGTGTAGTACCATGAGACCTCTTGTGTTTGATGCTGTTGAACTTCAGCATTTGGGCAATGGCAAGTGCTGCAGGGGTTGTGTCTGCTATCTGGTCCTTGATGCTGGGACCCTCTAGGACCATCCTCACCAAAACAAGCAGCAGTGATGGCACAGATTCCTCTTGGCATCCTTCGGGGAATCCATTGAAGGGCTTGGCCTCTCCAAACATGTGGCGACGCAAAATTTGTGCAGCACGTGCAAGATGGACGGCATCAGTGTCACTGTCCAGCTCACAGGCTTTGGTGAGCGCAGCACCGACATCTTCTTCAAATGCCATCAGGATGTCTCTCCCTTTGCTGTGTGCCCGCATGTCAGGAAACTGGGCCAGGAGTCTCTGCTTCAATCGTGTGGAGTGGACCCTTGTGTCGAGTTTGACTCGTAGCTGTTCCATTCTAGACTGGTAGAGCTCGACAAGATCAGCCAACTTAAACACTGGTGCCATCTCTTCATCTTGCCTTGTCTCGTCAATGTAGAGGACCAGCTCGGCAAAGACGATTCCAGAAACTTCTCGCTCCTTCTCTGTGTAACTCTGTCCTTCAGACTGGGCCTTTCTGGCACGGTTGAATATGCATGATGAATATGCATGAGGTGATGTCGCGCGGTTGATTTCTGCCTCATGCATGCAGCGCAGCTCCGGCGCGGCGCGGCATAGACCGACCATCAGCATACGTAACCGCGCGACGTCAGCATGCATATTCATGATCTGGCTATCCAGGCCCGATCAGCCGGGCGCCCTGACTTCTACGCAGTGTGTCATAACAAAGATGGCCGCCTCCATCGCACGATGTATTTTTGTTTGATTTTCGTTTTCAAAATATCATATCTGGACGAAGTAATCGTTTGGTAAGCCCTATTATGCATCATAGTAATTCCACAGGTGTAAGGAATAAGATGAAGTATGTAGGAGCATTATACGATGTGTATAAGAGGACGATATTTGCAATCAAAGTGGTACGAATTGCTCGTACTTTGAAAACTTAGCCTTTGGGGCATGGGTAGGGGGTGGGCTGTAATGGCGACCATGATGAGACCGATGTTAAAAAAGAGCCATAACAGCCCAATAAGGTGGGCTAATGGCAGGCAGGAATGATAACTGGCTCTCCTTATAAAATAAACAAAGTGGAAATTCACCCTGCCACACCAGCTCCCGGTCTCTCTCTCGCTCTCTCTCTCTCTATATATATATATATATTTTTACATTAAATGTGAAATTACGGTTCCCAATTAGACTAATTATGTTAATTGTTATGTTAATTAGTCTAATTAGAGTGCTTTTTATTGTACAAATTCAACTATTGGTCCTTCCCTGAGCTTTCCTGAACCTTTAGAGGTGAATAAAATCCCACTGCCAACCTGCAGTACTCTGCAGCTGAGCAGGAAAGTAAAATACCAGTAACCACAGTCAGCCATTGTGGAGAATGGCCGCCGTGGCTATCAGGGGTCAAATCTGAGATGGCTCAATATCCAAATCTGTTCAAAATATAAGTGTGTACATGTGTGCCAAATGTTATGCTTTTATCATAAAGTGCACAATTGTTATGAATATTTTGGTTAAGCTGCCCCACTAGTACAAGTTTTCTAGCTATTCGCAGATCGTTCTTGTCTTGGAAATGTTCCGCTAGCTTGTCTTGTGCTGTTTTCTCCGTAGCTGTCAGTCGCTGTGTCACTTCTTGTTGCTGGTGTGTATACTCCTCCAATGTGAGTTTAGTGAATGCTAGTGCGGCCCTAGTAGGGGGCTGATGAGCAGTATTTTTCAGGCATGGTGGAGGAGTATCCCTTTGAATAGCCTTAGACAACGTTGATATCTGTCTTGCGGTTGTCAGGGTGCTGACTTTACCGGCCAATTCTTTCACAAATTTGAAATCAGCGCTGGATAGTCTAGGTTTTTCGGTGGGGTTTGAGGTGGATGTCTCTTCCAGGTCAAATGAAGTGATGAGAGTTTCTTCCAGTCAGTCTTTCAGGGGGCGTTGTCCGCAGGTTAGATAGTCCAAGGGCTTGCTGGAACGGCGTTTGTTGGATCTGCTAATTTGATAGACATGTTGTCGGAATGGTTTGGTACAGTCTTCGTTGGCGTTTAAGCCGTAGGTGTGCGGTCGTCAGATAGGTGACGCAATCGAAATCTTACGCAAATCATGGAACATTAACAGTTACAAATCTCACAGGTCGATTAAAGAAATATTGAATTGTGACAACCATTTTAACAATACTTTTCAACATATAATTATGTATACAGATGATGCTTAAAACTGTAAATTGAATGTTATTTAAATGTTAAAAGTACTACTGTTTAATATGCAATCAGCATAATGAATTTTGTTTTATAAATATAATATTGAAACCAAATTCAAGATGTTTCATTTGCTGTATTGTTTTCATGTCTGAGTTCCTTGTTTCCTGGGCTCAGTAGTGATGATAAATGCTTGAAATGATTTGTCAACTCTATCCATATTTTTCCATCAATCCATCAATCCTCCCAGACACAAATGTATTTAGGCCCGTTTGCTGGTTTGAAATGGCGAAGAGACCTTTTATTTCAGTTGAATCAATGCTTAGGGGAACCATGGGGATAATTTAATATTGAGCTTTATTATACACAATATACACTGTCAATTCTTGAGTGCCAACATAGCTACAGGCGTAGAGCAGAGGCTAGACTTGTCCAGATTCCTCTTGGGTCAGTGGAGTGCTTTGATATTTGTCAATGGGAGAAGGCACTTTGATGGAACTAAAATATTAGCCATTTTTCTAATGAAATAAATACAAAATCAGTTGCGGGGCATACACTGGGTACGCGGTATGTCTGTGGTGATGTCTGTGGTGATGTCTGTGGTGATGTCTGTGGTGATGTCCGTGGTGATGTCCGTGGTGATGCCTGTGGTGATGCCTGTGGTGATGTCTGTGGTAATGTCTGTGGTGATGTCTGTGGTGATGCTTGTGAGCGAGTAGGTGATTGTCTGTGGTGATGCTTGTGAGCGAGTAGGTGATGTCTGTGGTGATGCTTGTGAGCGAGTAGGTGCACAGTTGCATGACCCACCAGTCCACCACCCTGTAACTATGACACTTGTTACAGGGGAATAGTATCTTCTTGTGCATCCCATTTGTTAAGCACTTTCCAATTACATATATTCTCCATGAGACTGGTACCATTCTGAACCAATTTAATATTGCCAAAAATACAAGTAGAGGTGTGAATAAATGTGACATTGGGTGTTATTGTATTACTATTATTATTAGTTTACTACCATCGCCTACAATGACATGATATTGACATGACATGTCGTAAGGTAAGGCGCGAGCAATTTATCAGTTTGTATATGGATAAAGCACATTTATTATTATTATAATTTATTACAAAAATAAATCATAGTATTTATTTTGTTGAGGTATACAAATAGTTACATGGTCAGTTGGAACTCTTGTTCTATATGTTTTTAATGAAATCATTTGGTTAGTGTGATTTTCTAGGTGGTAGTCCTAGCAGAAAGTCTCAAACCAACGTACCCAGTGGCGTATCTACTTATGTACGTGTACAGTACCACCCCCGTCCCCACACCCGTATACGCCACTAGTATTCTAATGTCGTAGTTTAGTTTATCCTTAAATATTAGTTTATCTTTAACTATATCTCATTTACGGGTTCTATAAATAAGGAATTCTATAAATGCCAACGATTTTCTCCTAAAGTACCAGTTTTTAAGGAAATGTTTGAAACAAATGCCAACGATAATCATCATCTATCGCTTGATTATTTATTTGTTATACATCTTTCATATTATAATTGAATTCCATTTTTGTAATTTACCCTTCTCTATAGAGTGTGTGTTAGATAATTATGCCTCATTGTTGTTACTGCATGAATATTTCCCACGTGCTAAACTCTGTACTTTCTCCTTAAACCCCACTCTAAACTGCTAAAAGGATATTCTGAAACTATTTGAGAGGTTACCAATTTATTTTGAAAACATAATACTTGAGTTCTGCACCCGTAATGCTAACCCCTCTTTAAAGAGTTTCTGTCACGTTATTGTGCCGAGGCGTTACTACGACATGAACATTTCAAAATTGTTGGTTTGATTTACTCCATGAGCCAAGGACGGTACCATATGAAGGGACTAAATCTATCATGTTTTCTACTTGCAAAAAAAACTATTAATTTCTACAATATGACAGTCCTTTAGTGTTTTTTTCAAACAATTTTTGCTGCTTAATTCAGTAAACCACTCCTACGACTGTTTAATATATATATATAACCCTCAAAAATTGAGGGTGGAACCGAGAAACAACTCGCTTGATCGCTACAAGTTATCTAAGATAGATTTCAGATGATCCCTAGAAAGAGTTTTCATGACCTCAAACGACAGGCCACAGACTGCAAGATCGGCATCGAAGGTTGCAGGAAGGGTCACTAATCGAGCCATTCCCCGTCGCAGCCCCTCCGTCGGTGGATATTGTAGTACCAGTGCGAGTGGAGTTGGAGCATCTCGTGATGAAGCCCGAGCTGTATGTCCTATGAGTGCAAGCCGCCTCCTCTGAAGCACGTCGGTAAACTTGGTGCTTCCAGCCCGCGCAGCAAGAGCTGCATTTGACAGTCGTGTGGGTAGTGAACCCCCAGGGCAAAACGTTGCAGAGCTCGATACGATGCATCAAGTCTCTCCTTGCGAGACTGTATCATGGGAACAGTTTCCAGACCATAGGCAAATACCGACTCAACAGTTGCCCGAAATAGTTTTATTTTAATTTCATCTGCAACATCAGAGTGGAACACAGACGACAGCCCCCTTCGCCGCCGCCCAGGCCAGGCCGCGTCACTGCTGAACAATGTGGTCAACATCAAAGATTTTGGATCCGAGGTATACAAACTCATTGCACACTGCTATGCACTCTCCGTTAGGTAGATATAGATTTGGCCGATTTGTGGTTCCTACATGAAGCACTTCGGACTTGCTTGCACTGATCTTTAGACCAACCTTTTGTGCTTCATTGTAGAATCTGCTAACAGCTCGTTGAGCCGACTCAGGGTCAGGTGTTAGGAGAGCAACGTCATCCGCGTATGCTAAAAACGGCAAGTAGATAGCAGGATGGCGAGAGCTGCGCCTCGGCCTTAGTATGTACGAGTCATCATCTTTATTACTTTGTCTCAGTACAACATCCAATACCACAACAAACAGAAAAGGTGCCAGTGTATAACAATAAGTCAACAATAAGTCGGAGTATAGCAATCTGCTCAATGGTGGTGCGGTCTGGTAGGAAGCCGCTTTGGTGAGGCAGCAAATTATGGAGTAGATGAGGCTGCAGACGATTTAGCAGTACTTTGTTAGCAAGCTTTGCAGAAACACACATGAGGCTAATACCTCGCTGATTATCTAATGAGGTTGATGTACCTTTCTTAGGTATGGGAACTATGGTGGCTGTACGCCAAGCATCTGGCGCAATGTTGTTATTCAACGTGGAGTGGCAGTTTAAAACATATGTTACCACATTTAGCATATCTGGTAGTTGTAGTACACGGGTTGGGATTTGGTCAGGTCCAGGAGCACCATCGGCTCGCGTATGTTTCAGTGTCATATGCACTTCGTGTGTTGTAAATGGTTCAATGTTGAATATGGTCTCGTCAACAGGCAGCAGAGCGTCAGGATGCTCAATTCCTGATGGCGGTGATGCTGAGTTGAGCACTGACGAGAAGTGTTGGGAAAGCAGCTTCTTTCGATCTTCGATAGATTCTGCCGCGACAATAGCATGAGGCCTCGTTTTTCTACCAGATACCTCATTGACGGCAGCCCAAACAGCCGCAGATCGTCCAGCCTGGGACGCAGATTTAATGGCGTTAATAGTGTTCTGAGCAGTTTCTTCGGCGACAAGTGTATGCGCATTGCGCACTCTGGAAACTGCTGTTCTTAATAGGGCGCTATCAGCGCCGTACTTTGCCAAGGCTGATTGCGCCTCCTTTTGTGCTATTACAATTCGTGGATCATTCAGCCAAGGTACTAATTTATTAGCACTAACCAAATTTGGCAATGCACTGTTAGCAGCTCGATGTACTGCATCTATAAAGCTGTCATAACCATCGGTTGCTATATATAAAGCATTAAACTCTGCTAGGAAGTTAGCTCGGTTTCCCGAGTCTTGCAGGCTGGGCCAGTAGGTGCGTGGCGCAGGTGGTCTTGAACGATGCCAAGTTTGGTCAATGGTCATTTCCACCAATCGATGATCAGATGTGAGAACAGCAGGCGCAATGATGCCAATCCTACGCACATGATGACGTTGTCTACGAGGTAGAATGCACCAGTCTAGTCGTGTTTTACGATTCTTTGGTCCAGTGAAGGTTAATAACCGATTTGCTTTTAGCCTGAGATTTGCATTTGCGGCCCATAGTTCATTCGCAGTGATGAAGTCACGAAGATAGGGAGAGTTGCTGTTTTCTTGCCCTGGTGCACGATTGCAAATAAAAATGCCGTCGTGCTGAAGGGGGGCGTTAAAGACACCGGCGATAACTAACAGATCTCGTGATGGCGACAGACGGAAAATTTCACCGAGATCATCGTAGAAATCTTCTGTTGCAGCAGGATCACGGTCAGTATTTGGTGATGTAGGAGCGTACACGTTGACAACCCTCATGCGCCGCATCCTTGTTTGAAAAGTAGCTGTGCCCATTCGCTCAGAAAATTGAATGTCCAGCAAAGCCCCGGCCGCCTCTGGAGAGAGAAGAAAGCCAATACCACCAACTACCTCCGGTGACGCATGATAACCTCTGAAAACCCATCCATCAGCTAACGTTTCAACGAGATTCTCTCGCCGACGGTGCTCCTGAATGAGGAGGATGGCAATTTTTCTATTATTGCACAAGCGGACGGCCTCTCTAAGACGCCAGCGAGGACGGAGCGTCCTCACATTCATCGTAGCTACTTTGAGAGTTTTTGGTAGTTGATTCATGAGTGTTTCTCTTGGTTCCATGCGGGGAGGCGCCATTGAAAGCGTCTCTCGAGGCCCCGGGATGGTGCCCGCGGGTCCTTCCAGACGTCGCTCAATTTTGCCGAGCTTGCGGTTGAAGTTGCGTTTCTCGTTATAGGCCCTTTTCCTGCGGGCAAGGGCCTCTTGTGAGCGACGTCCGTGTCTTCTTTTGTTGGCCACATCCATTATGGAGCGGCCTCCGATCCCACCACGTGGAGGCGAAGACGTCTTGAAAAAGACAGGGATCTGAAAAAGACAGGGATCTGAAAAATGATAGCTAACAGAAGTAAACAAATTAAGCTGAAATGACATACATTATACATAAGTATAAAAATTGATAAGAAAATAAGCATTGTGTCCAAAGCAGTCTTTTACTTCGGGATGAATATATAGGTGTGCTGCCCCATTTTTTGTATACCGTCTGCACTGTTGAGATCCGCCTTAGGACAAGAGATTAATATTTCCCTTTGTTTTTGATGAACATCCAAATGTAAACATTTGGAACTGATCATTTATTGTCCAACTTCCAAAGTTCAGAGAGATTTCATACAGTTAAAGAATAAGACTTTTCTTGAAATACAAGAATATTGATGAAAATCAAGTGATATCTTTTGAATTACTTGCGACTAACTCAATGTTATTGGATCATCGTAAACAGCTTGAAATACGTGACGTTTTTTACACAGATGTGTAACGGGTTTGACATTTACTTCCGGAGTTCAATATTCAAACAAAACACACTTTCCGCTTAACCCGCATTGAATCCGTTCATTGCACTCTTGAAACACTAACCAATCACGTGTGTTGCTCTCATTGGCGGTTTTGGAGGAAGCATTGGCGGATCCAGGGGGAGGGGCTAAGGGGGGCTCTAGCCCCCCCCCCCCTAAACTCGTAAAAAAATTAAAAAGGGAGAGAAAAAGAGAGAGAGAGAGATAGAGAGAGAGGGGAGGGGAGGGGAGAATGCACTCCCATTCCCACAGTGTGCTTTGTTTTTCTCTCCCTTTGATTATTTCATTAATTTGTAGTACTAAAAAATAATAGTTTTTGATTCTCAGCCCCCCTAAAAAAATTCTGGATCCGCACATGGGAAGGATTAACGAATTCTGTCGAACAGAAACAATCTTCCAACGTCAACTTAATGGTGACATTTAAATGATATGAATGGGTTGCACTTCAGGGATTGTTTCGAGAAAAAATCTTCCACTGTCAACTTAATCGTGACATTTAAATATGTTTTATTTTATTTTTGTGAAATGCTTCAATGCATCACTTTGTTGCGCTGATCATGTGTATTTATAACGCGTTTAGAGAGTAGCACTGTAAAAGTTACGAACATTCCACTTTTCTACTGAATCTTTTCTTAAAGTTTTCCCAACAACATCGGAGTTATCTGCAGACACCTTCTGCTTCTTACTACGTTGTAAGGTGAGGTACAACCGTAAATTTATTTACAAAAACTGGTTAAAGATGGTCAGATTTTTGTAAACATGACTAACTTGTTGAACTTATTAAATTTGTGTACATGTACATGTACGTGTGAAGGTACATGTAGTTCCGATGACACACACAATCACCTCGCCCCAACGCCAAATAGGTCCCGAATCAAATGACATTTGGTTGGACTTTATGAATAGTACTGATGTAAATGAACATATCATGGGATGTAGTGGTCGATATTCATGTACATTAGGCCGGGTCAGGTTTCACTTTTTTTTCACTTTTTATACCCTACTGCTTGGTTTCCCATGGTTTTGCATGTGAGAACTTCAGAAATCATATCCGTTTTGGTCTCAGACAATGGGGTATGGTCCCTCAAGAGCCCTGAAATCACGTGACTTCTTAATGGGGAAATTAGGTTATTTTTGCTAAAATAATCTCAAAGTTGGTATAATGACCCTTGAAAGGCAAGTGATGGGTGATTTTATGCAAAGCATCATTGCTGAAGAAAATATAAGCACTTTGAATACCATAGGGGTCATAACCTGGTTCAAAATGTGGGGTCAAAGGTCAAAAAAAAAATTTACCAATTGTATAGTGTAACGTGTTGTTTGAGGTACCAGCTGCAGCCAGTTTGGCTTGAATTTATGCAAAATAGCACTGCTAAAGAAAATTGGATTGCTTTGGAAACCATAGAGACCATAACATAGGTAAAAAAAATGGGGTCAAAGGTACACATTTGCATATAGGCCTACATTGTATTTTAACCAATACGCTTGAAGTCTTTCGATATCCTGCTGCCGACGTGCTGGTTTGATTTTATGCAATGCACAGTACTGATGAATGAGTTTGAGTGCTTTGGAAACAATTGGGGTCACAATATTGGTCACAAATTGCGGTCAAAGATCAAACAAAGCCAATGTTGACCAATAGACATAATATAGCCTGTCTTAGGCTGTAGACATAATTGTGACTGACTTGAGGCCTGTGTTTCTATTACAAAGTATTTTGAAGAGTGATATTATTACAGTGTATTTTTGCTATATCATGGATAGGGAGTGCTTTTACGTTCATTGTTGCTTTTGCGAAACTGTCAAATTGTTTTCTGATGAACTCCACTGCTTACAGAAGTCAAGCTCGCTGTTGGGGGTCAGTAGTAATGATGTTGCCAAAGTCACTCATCATCTTCACTCCTCGTTCTGCTATGTCATTCAAATATTTCTGCACGAGACCACACAGTAGACGAGACGAAACAGTAAAGGATAGGCAATTATAACTTATATTGAGCTGAGAGCAATGAATATGAAGTTTGACTCTGGCATAGTTAGATCAATTAGTGTGGTGTCCTTTGTGATGGCTTGGAAAACATGTTTCCCCTTTCTGAGTTTATCTGGTATTTCTGTGTTGAGCAACTTGGTTGCCATCAAGCCTTTCATTGCGTTGGTCATTCTTGGATCTGACCACTTCTTGAGTTTGGTACCGTCCATGTTTTATCATATTGCTGCATCAGCTACCTCTTTACCTCTCGTCTGGTACTTCATCATGTCACGTATCAGCTGCATGTCATTATTAGGTGGATCAGCAACACTGGTGGCTGTCATCCAATGTAATGAGTAGAAGAGCACTAAGAAATGGTTGATCTTCTGCAAGTTGTTTTGCGTCACAGCATCATACCCTATCTCATCCCCAAACATGAACATTTTAATGGAGTATAGATGTTAATTGCAATCCACCTGGTGTATTACTCCTTGTCTGCTAAAGTGGATTTCCTGAGGGGGTATGCCAACAACGAGGATGATAATGAGCTCTGCCACTTCTCTGCAGTCAGCTTGGGGTAGCTTGGTAGGGTCTGGCTTGGAGAGGATGTCATTGAGCAATGTGATGGTCTGCTCCCTCTTCTCCCAAAGCCAACTGTTCTAGCTGGTCCTAGTCGTCAGTGTGTTGATGTTCTCCATGTTAATCCCTGACCAGGCCTCCTTCAACTCTTTGAACAAAAGGTGTTCAGGTCTCTTGGCATTGCTCCCATACATCACAAATAGTGAGTTCAAACACATAGTGACGACAGACCAGGAAAAATACTTTTCTTCCTAACTTCTTCTCTAGCATATTGGCAGCTCCCTTGTAATACTGTCGAGTTTGTCAGGTCTCCATGCTGTAAGCAGCTCAATAGATGCATCGACTTGTGATAGGCTCAGGCCCAGCTGGAGTCACTGATGGTAGGAACGCGAAGCAATTTACCCTCTTCATATAGCGGAGTACCAGAGACAAGCACGGCCAGGATTTCCTTAGTTACCCCCATTGCAATATCCTTTACCATCTTTCCATCCCAGTGTAGAGCACCAAATTAAGGTGGTTTCCCAAGAAATTTCTCCATGGATATTTGAGATTGGCGAACTACCATCCTTTGGCGAACTACCATCCTCATCCAGCGTGTTGTAGACTTTAAGATGGAAAAATAAGGCCTCCTCATCCAGTCTTTGTCATAGAATAAATAAGTGCTGTGGTTTGATTGTTGGACAGAGAGAGGCGGTGTGCTAGTCTGAAAAATGTGATGTTGTCCAATTTAAGGAAGTTTTTTGGAACTACAATGTCAGCAGAATAAACAATTTCAGAGGTATGCACAACCAAATTTAAGTGAGGGAACAGGAAACCTACTCCTGTTGAAAACACTTTTATTTTAAACATGCAAGTGATAACTTAAAGGTTCATTTACATTGTATAGGCAGTATATTAAAACCATACTAATTTACTTTACATTAAGTTACTCAAATGTTCTTCAGCAATGCTGCTTTTCATAAAATAAGCCAAAATCAAGTAGGTACCTTAAATAAAAGCTAAATACTAAGCGTTTTGTTCATAATTTACCATTGTTGACACTATTCTATTGGTAAAAATTGTTGACATATGACCCATTTTTGACATATGACCCAACATTTTGACCCATGTTATGACCCTTATGATTTTCAAAGGTTTTATAATTTTCTTCAGCACTTACGCTTTCATAAGTTCTCACATGCAAAACCATGGGAAACCAAGCAGTAGCGTACACAAAAAAGTGAAATCTGAACCTGCCTAATGTACATCATTCTGAGTGCATCTCTAGCTAGATATGGAAGCTGATTCATACTTCATGCGAATGCTAAGCAAATTTCATGACATGAACAGTGGTGAAGGAGCGAAATATCATCGTCAATGTCACAGTAATTCCATTCGCGTCAATGTCACAGTAATTCCCTTTGATTTTGCATTCGTGTGAAGTATGAAACTACAATCAGTTTTGAGTATAGTTATACTGGACTTTCATCACTTGTGTTTGAAAACATACAAGTGCGGACCAATTAAGATTCAACTTTAACAGATTGGTTGTTCCATTCTTGAATCAAACAAAGTAACGATACTTATAAATGGAGTTTGTCAACATTACCAATACTCATACCTCACCAATGTAATTAACATAACCTCACTAACATATTAAGTATATATATTTGTTGCATTACATATTTTTGTACTAATACGAAAATGACTGTATTGAATCAATAAATAAAACATGATTGTTTTCATATAATCGTTTATACGTTCATTTAAAGTTATCACGACAGCTAATTGCTATGTTTATTTTGTCTAATATATCATTGCGCAATTTGTACTGTATGATTAATATAACATCACTTTAATTTCTAAAAAGTAAAATATGTTTTTGTGTTGATTCAATAAATAATACAATCATTGTTTCTGAACAAAGATAAACCCATGTGTCATTTCCCAGCATTCGCTATTATTTCAATAATTGATTATTGGCATATATACATTTAGGTATATTGTTTTCCATTTTTATAAATTTCAAACTACACGTTCACTCCCATTCCCAACATTGCTGTTCACTGCACCCATCTGTACTGAACCATAACATCTTGATCATATATACAAGGTAAAAAAAAAAACATTACTATCTGTCCATACAAATGTGATACTTGACCTATTATGTGCCTGGAATCAAGTGAAGTGATTTTAATAAAAACTACCGCAGCTGACATGACCGAACAACTCTGCATTTAATTTATTCAAACGCGGAATTAGGTTTCGATGTTTTGGATTATATTTCACGTTTTAATCATGTGTTGAATATCACTGTTATCCATCAATGGAGTCATTGAAAAGGCCCATTATACAGGTTTGTTGTTTGTTTTTATTTATTTATTTTATTTTGTTCTGATAAAGATAGACACATTCCAATAAAAATGTACTGGACAAGATTTTTCCTTGCAGATTGCACGGGGAAAAGGTGAATTTTTAGCCAGTTGATCATGTGGGCTAAAGCAGCAATACACATGATTTTTATGTGAATGTAATGCGATAAACTAAAAAAAAATAATAATAATAATAATAATAATAAATAAATAACAAAACTGGACCTAAATTTTCTCGGGGGTGGAAGTTCTAGGCGATGACTGCGTTAATTGTTATTTCATTGATGATGATGATGATGATGATGATCGAGTAGTGCGTCCTTTTGGTCGCACTACTCGCTTCTCAGTCCATTCACATCCTCATACAGTCACAGTTCCCAAATGCAATTCTAAGATGTATTCAACAAGTTTCTTCCCACGTACTGCTTCACTTTGGAATTCCCTTCCTTCATCTTGTTTCCCTGTTGCATACAATCTATTTCAGTTCAAGCGTAATGTCAACAGGTTTCTCTTTATGCCCCAGTCACATTGGAGGATACGACAACTTACAACAGGTTACGATCGTCTGCGACTGGAAATTACAAGGAATCGTAGAAAAGTCCTGCGACAAGTCCCGGGTGGTTGCGGGTGGTCTTGGGTAGTCGCAAGACCGAATTCGGTCTTGGGGAGGTTTTCGATCATGTTCAAAAACCTAGCTGCGACCAAACTGGTCGTAGCTGGTAGTAGCTGGTCGTAGGTAGGTCTTCAATAGTCGTGCGATGGTCGTGCTACAAGTCTTGGGTGGTCTTACGTAGTCGTGGTTCATCGTGGGACTATCCAGTCGTCCAACAGTCGCACGACTATGCACGACTATTCGCACGACTTGTCGTGCGAATGCACGACTAGTCACACGACTATGCGTGACTAGTCGTGCGACTGATCCTTGACAATCGTAGGTAGTCTTGGGTGATCGTACGACAAGTCCCTCAAGGTCTTGCGACCAGTCGTGCTATCAGTTGGCTACAAGTCGCAGACCAGTCGGGGACAGGTCTTATTGTGTGACTGCTAGGCCGACATCGCAGAAAAAACCTACGACCGGGCCAAGACCGCCCTAGGTCGCACGACTGACATGGTCGTAGGCAATCGCAGCTCCAATGTGACTGGGGCATAACTTGACTAATTTTCTTGTTAGCCCTCACCTTGAGTGGCCTTTTGGCCTTGTGATGGGCGACTTACATAAAAAAAAAAAAAAAAAATGATGATGTGATATACTCCAGCAGTACAAATCGTTGCTATTGGATGGTGTCTCTCGTTGTGTAGGTTGTTTTCTCACTGCGGGATAGCTTTTTGGTCATAAATCCTTTGAACAGTTTGTCCTGATCAATTGCAATGTCATCGTACCTCTCTCAAAACTGCACATGGGTGTCGGCCAATTCGAGACGCTTTCGAGTTTTCAAAGCAACACCTTTCTCCATTTTCTCTCCATTCTCCTGACGACGGCCAGAGCATACTTGCCGAAACGTTGAGAACAAAACCGGCTCTTCTCAGAGCCAACACCTCTACTTTAGAGATTTGTTACATGGTGCTTCCGAAAACTTTCCCAACACCTTTTTATTGCCCATTCTGAATCTGACCTAACCACATGCCTGATCCAGCATTCTTGCTGATTGTGTATGAATGTGTGGAGGGGTTGGGTCTTGCAGATTTCCAGTATTTGTTGGTTGGAATTTACGTACCAGAAAAACTGCTCAGGGTTCTTATTGGGATCATCTGTTTTCCCTTTTTATTTGATGCAATGTATTGACACATAACTTGTACATGTACAGCGGTTGTTTTATGTTGTTATGTTTAACGTTTGGTATGGTAGCAATCGTCAAACAGTCGTAACAGTGTTTTATTGGACAAAGCTTAGCATTTCAAGTTTGTAAGGCAAAAATCGGTTACCGTTTATAATAGGCCTATTTGTTTGGAATTTTCATTTTTTTTTCTAACAAGAAAACATATACATGAATTAGTTCCTCCAGGTGGTATCAAAACAAATTGCTGGCTCATGGACTAACTGCAGTGTGGAACTCTCTATTTTCTCCTGAAATTGCCAGTTTTTATTTGGACATATATGTACTATACACTTCCAAAGAGATTATTAACAAAATAGAAGGTTAACATTTTGTTTTAACAACATGACACTTGAGTTCCACATCAAAAATGTTATCCCTTTTTTTATAGAGCTTATGTTACGTTACAGGTCCATTACTTGTATTTGCTTATTTTGTTCTGATAAAGATAGAGATATTCCAACAAAAATGTACTGGACAAGATTTTTCCTTACAGATTGCACGGGGAAAAGGTGAATTTTTAGCCAGTTGATCATGTGGGCTAAAGCAGCAATACACATGGTTTTGATGTAAATGTAATTCGATAAACTAAAACAAATAACAAATTTAAAAAAATAAAATAAAATAAATAAATTCTCGGGGTGGGTGTTCTAGGTGATGACTTTGTTAATTCTTATTTGAGTTGTACCTCCAGTTCTTTTCAGAACTAATTACTACTCAATTGAGATTCCACATGGTGTCACCGCAATTAGTCTTACTTAATTCTTATTTCGTTGATGCATTGTATTGACACATAACTTGGTACATGTAAAACGGTTGTTTTAATTATTGTACTGCGTCTGGAACCAACGTCTGGTACGTCTGGTAGCAATCGTCAAACAGTCGTAACAGCGTTTTATTGGACAAGGCTTAGCATTTCAAATTTGTACGGCAAAGTCGCTTACCGTTTCAGCAAGTCTATAATAGGCCTATTTGTTTAGAATTTTCATTTTTTTTCTAACAAGAAAACATAAATGAATTAGTCCCTCCAGGTGGTACCGAAACAAATTGATGGATCATGGACTAATTTGCAGTATGTAACTCTCTATTTTCTCCTGAAATGGCCAATATTATATTTGTATATTTTCTATAAACTTCCAAGGAGATTATTAAACAATTAGAGGGTTTAACATATTCTTTTAAAAACATGACACTTGAGTTTTACATCAAAAATGTTAACCATTTAAAGAGCTTATGTCATGTTATTATGTAACAGCATGAATATTTCCCATTTGCCGGTTTTATTGCATGTGTGTGGGACTCTCGATTTTCTCCTAACATACCAAATATATATTTTGGGAAACATTACTATCAACTGGCATTATTGGAGTACATTTTTAATGTTTTATTTATTTATTTGATTATTTGTTTGTATTATTATTAGTTTTAAACATAATACTTGAGTTCCGCACCCGTTATTTTACCAACTTGTTTTAAAACCCTTGCATAAAAAATTTAATACAATTTTGTGTTTATTTTTCCCCTTTTTATTCTTTTTAGGGGGATTGTCAGTTGGGAGGGGGTAGGTCATGGATCCAGCTCCACACCGCGTCCCCAATCGTATCAAGAACTCGCCGCTACTGAGCATTCAAATCATGACACTTGAATTCTCCAATTATTAAAATTATGTGTGAGTGTCTGACACGTTATTATGCCTTTATGCTATTACACCATGAATATTTTCCTTTTGCGGGTTCATTTGCAGTGCGGAACATACGATAGTTTCCAAAATGTTCTCCTAAATTTTCAAACATAGTAATGTTTTCATTACTATAAACTTGCAAATATATCCCTCAATTGTTGGAGTTTTAAAATGTTTATTTGAAATATGTATGATATTTTAGTTCCGCACGCGTACAATTATCTCTATAAAATGTATGTTAGATTATTATTTCTGCGTTATCACAGTTACTCCAGCTGCTAAGCAAAAGAATTATGCAATGTTTGCATGGGGGATCAAAATGTGGCAAATATAATGTTAAGCTATGTACCTATCTTGGGTCTCACCTATGTTGGGAGTGGAACTATATTCGTTAACAGTTGGGGCATGAGACCAAAAATATTGTGTTATTTTGTATCTTAAAAGAAAATAGGAAGAAGGTACAGCATATTGAGATGCGCATGCGTCTCGTATTTTACATATTCAGTGGGCGAAGCCACAGTATTAATAACAAGATACCTGTCTTGAGAATTGATTTTGAATCTAAGGGTCAATTTGACGTCAAAAGGTCAAATAAGGTAAAAACAAACTGCATTTTTAAATTTTGAATCAGTTTTGACCCCATTCGAAAGATCCATCCATAAAATCTGTTTTTATCATCATGTTGATAAACCAAGCCTGTGCAATTAACAGATAAACATTCATTTTGTACAGAAATGTATGGTCAAATGAAACGTAAACGTGTGTTTTTCTTGAAAAGTGTATAATCGTGTGTATATCAAAGTTGTTTGCACTCCCTACATGTACCTCACACAATGCATGTTTGAAAACTCTTTTTTTATAAGGTAGATGTACCAAGCCTTTTTAATTACGAAAAAATTCATGTCACACCTTTGTATATGGTGTGGTGTAATTAAACAAAAAGGTACCGGTACGTCTTTTAAAATAAATTGAAACGCATAGTAGTTTCACAGTTTGACAAGGTGCTCATTACTTTGGACATATTTCGTTGTTGCAGGGTGCATCATTATTTTGTTTTTGTACACTATGATTATTCCGTGCCTACCTAACTTGGTCACAACAACAGTAGGGGAAATATGTACATCTGTATATCTGCATGAGTCCATGGATGTATTGGCCCGCCGGGTTGCTGCAGTCAATTGCGTCACATCCGCAAGCAAAAGTGCACCTGAGGTCCCTTTTGAAGCAAGCGCACCGGGCTGTCCTGCACTTTGATTTGCATCCACATGTAACAAGCTCCAGACAGGCATCTGGGATAGGTGGTACATGTAGTCTTGTCCACACAGCTTCTAGGCAACCTGACTCCTTCCAAGCTGCAGTGTCGATGGAAGATGGGACATCTATGTATTCCTGATCTGCCTGCAACCATATTTTTGCCTGGTAGTTAGCACGTACTGTGTGAAGTTCCAGTGCATCTCTTGTTGGTGGTAACATCTCCAGACCCTTATTCGCCTTGCCAAAGAGTTGGAGCCTGGCATTGTTGACGGTTGGCTGTTCAGGTGTGCCATATAGGTGACACAAAAACTGCTCAATAGGGGCAAGATCTCCGTCACGACCAATTCCCTTGACGAGTAGTGGTTGTATCTTAAAGGTTTTCCAGCACAACTTCTTCCCGTGACCATGGAAGGAGGAGGTTGTATCGCATCCTGTTAGTGCGTGGAAGCTGAGTAGGTTGTCCCTCACAGGTTGTGTAAGTCTCTCTGATGCTGCATGTAATGGATAACATTTACGCTTCGCTGCCGTTCCGGAGATCATCGATACTTCCGTTGCTTTCGTACATACGAAGTGCAGCAGAAACAGCATAACATCTGTATCTCTGCAAATGACCGATACTCTTTGATATCCTTCACTGACTGCCTCATAGAAATGGACTATCAACCTGGTGTCAGCCTCTCCGTGATTTCCTTGAAGTCTGACATTATCTCTCCTCGTAGACCTGGCATCTGTAACATCAAGAAACCCACCTCCTGTTACCATCTTGTATCTTTCTGGTAGATCCTTATCCTTCTCCACGATGGCCTCTGTCAACTTGGCGAGATCAGCCTTGTTCTCATCCAAGGCAATCAATTGACTCCAAACCTGTGGTAGTGGAACACTGGGTCCATCGATGAGCTTGCGAATTGGCTTCTTTTTCCCCATTCGCTTTGATCGAGTCACTGCCTTGATTGAGCCCTCTCCGATGTAGCGATCAAATACCATGTATTCTCTCCAAAGTGTTTTGTCAATGTATTTATGAACACATCAGCGGAGTCACCAAATGTCTGACACCCATAAGGCTTTCCAAGAGCTTGGATAAGTGCATGACCATCTATGAGCACACATGTCTTCATGTCAGCATTCGGAACTTCTGGGGTGTGTGAAGTCCAGCCATTAAGATGCTGATCAACTCTGCTTTTGGTGTCGAGTTCATCTCACCTCCAGCCTTGGCGAGAGTCAGTGGGATTGGGGACAGGTCATGCTGTAGAATATTCACCTTGTCTTGCGTGATACGTGATCGCACTAACCAAGTGATGCAAAACTTGTCTCTGGCTTTATCATTCCTTGTAATGCCAATATTATGCCATTCTGCATCTTGCACGTTCTGTTCATCCATTCATTTGCCTGATCAGCAGGAACTTGGTTGAAGCGCCTTTTGGTTCTCTTCACAACAACGTTCCCATTGTTGAACTCTGTATGGACCTCTGGTGCTGTCTTCTCAAGGAGTTTCATATCAGTATCAGGTCCCCACTGGGCGTAGTTTGTGTGGTCGTAGATGGTGAGCCATGGCAGCATTGTCAACATGATGATAAAAGTAGATTTTATGGATAGATCTATCAAATGGGGTCAAAATTTATACAAAATTTTAAAATACACATTTTTGACCTTATTTGACCTTTGTGACCTCAAAATGACCTTAAAATTCAAAATTGGGGGTGGCATCCACCCTAATCATCTTTCCAATGATATGAACAACAGATCTAGCATGGATGCCAGCTATTAACAAAAAATGCCGTGAAAATTTTTGGCTGGTCTACTGCTGTCTTTTCTTTGTCTTCTTGAGCAATGGAAATGTGCCAGTAACTTTTTTCTCTCTTTTGCCTTTTCCAGCCGTTTTATTGTTTATCCATCAATACAATTACATGTCAAAAGCACACAATTGAACAAAACAAAAGAAGAAAACAGAAGCATTACAAATTAATTAACAGACAAAATGTTTTGAAATTTTGTATAATACAGTTTGTGAATTCAATTTTATTTTTGAACGTTTTCCAAAGAAGTTTATAATTAAAAGTAGTGTTTGAATTGAATGCGTTAATTACTCTGCATTTGTACACAGTGAAAGAGGCTGTTATTATTAAGAGGTTAACCGTGTCGAAATTAATATCATTAATATTATAGCCTACCACTATATCTTTCAACTTAATGTCATGCTTGATGTGTAAGTTGAGATTCATGAGACAGCCAATATTGTTCCAAAATTGTTTCAGAGACTTACAGGAAAACAAATAGTGATTGAGGTCGTCAAGTTCATTACATATAGAACAACTAGACGAGTTACTTAAATTCCATTTAGTCAGATTAGTTTTATTTGGGAGGATGTTGTATATTAATTTAAAACTGAATTCTTTATATATATTGATAGGTAGTTTTTTAATCTTAAAATTCCAAACTTGTATCCAATTAAAGTCATGTGGGAGTTGTAAGACGGTTTTCCAGTACACTTCACCTCTACTTACGTGCTGTTTGTTCTTAACAAGAATATTACACACTGTCTTGGATTTCAAATGATTAATTTCAGTTGTGTGATTATCCCCATTCAGAACGTTTTCATTTATAGAGGGAGCAATGAATTGAGTCAATTTGGCAGCCGCTAGTTTCTTGATCCAAATGTTAGGTATTGCTTTTCTGACTTGATACGTCTCGGCAATGTAGTTTGTTTTGTTGATGAGCTGATTTTGAATGTCAGAAGCATGAACAAATACTTTAGGACAAAAGTCTCCTACAAACACAATACCAGACTTTATCCAATGCTTAAAGATAAACGGTTTACCGTTAATATTTATGTGACTGTTGCCCCATATGATCTGATTTCTGATTTCTATGGGGTCTAATTCCAAACCAGAAACACTGACGTCGATTTCTTTGAATTCGAACCATGACCTTAACATATCTGTATAAAATGTAAGTACATGTAAGTATAATGTCCGCAGGAAGGCAGTTAAATTGAAAAAGTAACGGAACTCCTCCGTATGGAGATATAACCTTCTTAGCAAGGCATTTCCATGATCCATGGGAATTATCACATAATCGTTTTACCCACATTACTTTGAGAGCTTTAATTTGTGACGGAAGATCAATCATTCGTAACCCTCCTTCACTAATATCACCAATCATTGTTTCTCTTTTCACTTTTTCATATTTTGATTTCCAAACCAAGTGAAAAAGCAGTCGTTCGACAGCCTTAATCATAGACTTTGGAACATGCAAAACTCTAGAGTTATACATAATTTGAGAGATACCGAGTGTTTTTACTATTGTAATTCTGCCAAAAATTGTTAGGCGTCTGGCATTCCATGTATTTAAAATTTGTTTTAACTTAGTAACCTTACAGTCCCAATTCAATTCTCTCAGCTTCATTTCGTTTCTGCCAAAATACACACCTTAACACCTAATAGGGTTCACAGGCCATTTTATGCCAGCAACATCACAATTAGTAAAGCCTTTCTCTAGCCACAGACCTTCTGTTTGTTTAGGTTAAGCTCTAGCCCGGCAATATTTTCAAAATTACTTGTTTCATTTAGTACATACATTATAGAATGTTTATCTCTGACGAAGATGGTCGTGTCATCAGCATATTGAGCCATTTTGATTTCTGATATGTCTCCATCTTGATTAATCTGGATACCTTTAATACTTTCGTTGGCTTTAATCTTAAGACCCAATATTTCCGCAGCAATGATGAACAATAGTGCTGATAACGGACAGCCTTGTCTAATGTCTCTAGTCACGTTGAAATAATTTGATAGCCAACCATTATGAATGACGCAACTCTCTATGTTACTGAAGAGAACATCAGTCCAATTTAGAAAGGACGTTTGTTCCGGACCATAATGTCCGCAAGTACCATTATGTCCGCGAACCGATTTGGGCCCATTATGTCCGACCCATTACGTCCGCGGAACCATTACGTCCGACCCATTACGTCCGCGGAACCATTACGTCCGCGGAACCATTATGTCCGACCCATTACGTCCGCAGAACCATTATGTCCTACCCATTACGTCCGCGGAACCATTATGTCCGACCCATTACGTCCGCGGAACCATTATGTCCGACCCATTACGTCCGCGGGCCCATAACTCAAATAATGTTTGAACACGTAACGTTGGGGAAGTTAAAACCAATTAGAACAATTTCATGGCACAGCGCTCTACTGCGAAATTGGGTTGTTAAAAACCACTGGTGTTAATTTAATAAAGTGTCTGAATTATCGTGCTTCATATGAGCACCACTGGTGTACTATTTAACATACAAGTTTTTGCACTGTAAGTACTTACAGTGCAAAACACTTAAATTAACACCAGTGGTTTTTGACAACCCAATTTTGCATTTTTTAAGTAGAGCGCTGTGACATGAAATTGTTGGTTTTAACTTCCCAAACGTTACGTGTTCAAACATTATGTGAGTTATGGGCCAGCGGACGTAATGGGTCGGACATAATGGGTCCGCGGACGCAATGGGTCGGACATAACGGGTCCGTGGACGTAATGGGTCGGACATAATGGACCTGCGGACGTAATGGGTCGGACGTAATGGTTCCGCGGACGTAATGGGTCGGCCGTAATGGTTCCGCGGACGTAATGGGTCGGCCGTAATGGTTCTGCGGACGTAATGGGTCGGACGTAATGGGCCCGCGGACGTAATGGGCCCAAATCTGTTCGCGGACATAATGGTACTTGCGGACATTATGGTCCGGAACAGACGTTCCAAAACTGAAAAACGCTAAAGCTTTGTTGATAAAGTTAACCTCAAATATATCAAACGCTTTTCTAAAGCCCAAGAAAATAATGGCCTCTTCAGTATGTTTATCTGAGCGCAAATCAATTATGTCTTGAATCAGGCGGATGTTTTGTCCCGCATTTCTACCTTTTATGTAACCACATTGATCCTCGTTAAGTATTCGTGGCAAGACCTTTTGGAGTCTTATTGCTAGGGCAGTAGTAACAATCTTATAGTCATACTTGAGTAGTGTAATTGGCCTCCAATTATCCAGATTTTCAATCTCACCTTTCTTATGAATGAGCGTAATAATACCTCTTTTTTGTGTGGTGGAAAGTTGTCCTTTCACATAACCTTCATTTATGGAATCAACAAACATATGTTTTATGTCATGCCAAAAGGTTTTATAAAACTCTGCAGAAAGCCCATCAGTACCTGGAGCTTTGTTATTTTTCATAGCAAATAGCGCATCTTCACATTCTTTACAAGTTAGAAAACCTTCACAATGATTCACGTCTTCTTCACTGAGTTTTTCCGTGCCCTTAATATCGTTTAAATACTGATCGATGCTTTCATCGGGGATGTTTTTCGATGTATAAAGCTCACTATAATAGTTAACAGTTTCGTGCATAATTAAAGCTTGGTCATGGGTAACATTTCCATTTCTTGCTTTTATGGACATCATCACTTTTTTATTACCTCTGGATTTCTCAAGACCCATGAAATACTTGGTATTCTTTTCTCCCTCTTCAAATCATTTCACTCTGGAACGAATAATAGCACCTTTTGTTTTGTAAGCAAGCATTTGTAACCTTTTAGACAAATCTATCTTGGTAAAATCCTTCCCTTGTCCCAATTTGGCCATTAAGACTTATGTGTTAGGGATGTGTTCTGAGTCGAACACTGTCACTTTATTTAATTTACAAAAGTCAATACAAAAGCAATTTTTTGCATCTTTCTTATGAACTAATTAAAGACGATGCGATCAGCATACGGTGATGTACTGGCCTCAATCCCGTCAAGCCTCTGCATCGTCTTAACCTCTTTTCGAATGACATCTTGTACAATACAATACAATGAAGGCATTTATATAGCGCTCTTACACAAACGGTATCACAGCGCTTTACAGTGAGATGCAAGTACAATTTAAAAATACATAGTGCCTAAAATAAATGAGTCTTGAGAGATGTTTTAAATTGACTCAATGAAGAAGCATGACGGATACCAGATGGTAGCTCATTCCAAATGCTGGGTGCAGCAGTATAGAAACCCTTGTTAGCCGCAGTTAAATGTGTAGTTGGCTTTTTGAAGATCCGGGAATCAGAATTTGAACCGAGTCCACTGTGGTTAGGTTGGTATGGTATAATAAGCTCACAGAGATAGGATGGCGCAGAGTCAGTAACATATTTATAGGCAATAGTCAATGTTTTGAAATCAATCCGGTCTCGAATGGGAAGCCAGTGAAGCTGTCGTAGGAGAGGGGAGACATGGTCATACTTTTTAGCCATGAAAATTAATTTTGCAGCACGATTTTGAAGCCGTTGAAGACTTTCAAAAGTCTATGGTTGGCAGCAACAAAAAAATCAGTCTTTTCATCATTGAGTAGGAGCATATTTTGTGACATCCATGCCTTGATGTTAGAAACACAAGCAGATAAAGTTGAAAGTACACGATCTGTTTCACCAGGTTTCCGGGGATCAACACACATAGTTGGGTGTCATCAGCATAAAAATGGAATTTGACACCAGAATGATGCTTAATAATATCTGAGAGTGGGTGTGTGTAGTAAGAAAACATCTGAGGTCCGACACAGGAACCTTGTGGTAAACCATGATCAAGAGTTTGCGGATCAGAATAATTATTGGCAATCTTAACTCTATAAGTCCTACCAGTAAGATAAGATTGAAACCATTTGGAAACATTATTATGAAAACCAAAAACACTGGACAATCTATTTAACAATATACAATGGTCAATGGTGTCAAAAGCAGCAAACAAATCTAGCAACACCACAAAAACGGCTTGTCGATTGTCAATCGCATGTATTATATCACTTTTGACTCTCAACAACGCCGTCTCCGTGCTGTGGCCAGACTTGTAAGCTGATTGAAATTTACAGTGTAAGTTATTATTATAATGAACTGATAATGAACTGACTATACTTCGGCCTCACTTCGTCTTTCCCCAATATGGACATAAGTGACATATTCGTTCTGCTTCAGTGGCGGAAGTTCATGTGCCGGCGTACCAAAATGTTTTGATTGTTGGAAAAACAAAAAACAGGAATATGAATTAAAACGTTGCTTTGCATTCTATGACCCCTCCCCCACTACACCCCGCCGCCGAACATAACATTTTATTTGAGTTGAATCAATGCTTATTAGGAACAATGGGGATCATCAAATACCTGTCTTAATTATACACCTTGTACACTGTAAATGCTTTAGTGAATGCATATGACAGAGGATAAAGATTATTTGTATCGATGGGAGAAGGCACTTTGATGAAACTAAAATGGAAGCTCTTTTTCTAATGAAACAAATACAAAATCAGTTGCGGGGCATACACCTAGGTACGCGGTATGTCTGTGGAGATTCTCATGAGTCAGAGTGGAATAGGCATCCCCACACAAATAAACTGTGCTCAGGTGCATGCCCCCAAGTGTAGAGATGCAATGTGTAACGTTTGATAATTGTAATGTTGATTATTTACGAGTTACGATTCACTTAAACAAACATATGTTAAGGTTAAAAGTTCAGTGAAAAAATACTGGATATATGGGCTAGTATCTCATCAATTTTACTAAAACAAAGATTCATTTCCAAAATCAGCATTATTTTAATTAACTTGAGTCATAAAATTTAAGTAATGTTTTTTTTATCAGTTCTCAAACTTCGAAAAAGAAGGAACATTTTGAATATACAAATTGTCCAGACAAGATGTCATATCACTCAGTAAATAAAAGGGAAGCCAGAACACTGAATTGTACAACGGTATATTCATTCTCTAGAATGGACGAGCAAACGCCATGAAAATTGAGACCAGTGTTTGTAAACTGTTCGCATTGTTTAAATTAACAAACGTAAACACTATGTTGCAAGGAAAATCTTTATGTTGTTAATGTTTTTGTTATTTTGTTAATATTAGGTATTTTGCCATCAAGTCTGAGTCACGAGTCCGAGTGCGAAGGGTCGAGTCCGAGTCTGGACTCCATTGTACATGTTGACTCGAGTCCAAGTCTGAGTCACTAAAAAGTGACTCGAGTCGGACCCGAGTCCGAGTCCAAGTCCAAGTCATTGTACATGGTGACTCGAGTCAATTATAATCTATTGGTGGAATTCTCGCGCGCGTAATACGTGCACCAATGGTCACATGAACATTTCTGCATCATCCCCCCCCCCCCCAGTTTTCGATGTGGATTTACGTCACTGATCTAATGTAAATATCCAAATTTTAATTAGTTGAAAACATGTTGACAATTTTGTCGTCGTAGCTCAGGATGGTCTATGGGACAGGACCAAGAGCTACGATTATCGCAGCTACAATCTTCTTGCAAGCAAGGACCCTTAATTGCTCTATTTTTATGTCTCTGTTTTTTGACACTATTTAAGGGGCTAGGCTACTTGCCTACTTGTAGTAGTAGTACTAGGCCTACATGTACTCCACGTAATACAAACTTTCCTGAGAATGAGCATGACGAGGCCTACCGATCAAAACCCAAACAAATCAAAGAATAATGGTTATTATGAGGATGACTAATAATTGCATCGGGAAAAAACTATAATATTATTAAGAATAATGGTCTTACTGTGCTGAACCTGAAAACATGATCAACATCGGATGCCTTCAACGGGGAGCAAGAGAGCAAGAGCAAAACACTGATCCGATATCCACAGTGCAGCTGCGAAGAAAAATCTATAGTAGAAATCGACTACACAGCGCCCTCTACTGGCGCTTGTGCTTGATATATTTCTGGGGATTGATATATTTCTGGCGTTTGATATATTTCTGGGGACTGATATATTTCTGGGGATTGATATATTTCTGGGATTGATATATTTCTGGCGATTGATATATTTCTGGCGATTGATATATTTGTGGGATTGATATATTTCTGGGGACTGATATATTTCTGGGGATTGATATATTTCTGGCATTTGATATATTTCTGGCATTTTATACATTTCTGACGTTTGATATAATTCTGGCAATCTTCTTTACATCCCGCACCGTGTGTATATGGCGCGCAACTCGTATAATTACTTTAATATAATGTTTGCAATTGTTATATTTTTTGAATTGGTTTATTTTACTCAAATATTCGCCAATGTTTGTTTTATATTTGTTTTTATATTTGTTTTTTTGGAGTTGTCTTTTTTGCCCCAATGGCCGCCCATAGATAGTGGGCTACATAATATTTAAGAATAGTTGAACTTGGAACTAATATATATATATATATATATATATGTTTCTCCTTGGACTGCTTAGCCCAGTGGGGTTCGATCAACCCGAGGGAGTTGGGGTCGAGAGGATACCGAGTATGGTATGGGTTTGTTTACCCCCACTTGGATCTGATCGACCCTGTGTTGGAAGTCGGGCCCGTCTATTCCACTTGAGTCTGGTTAACCTTGAGTAGGAGTTGGGACCTCTGGGGTCGTATCGACCTTATAATTATTATATATACATATTTGCTATATTCACCAATTTATATATTGATACTGCTAAAATTGCTAGTCACATTATGAGATAAATAACCTAAAATAACAATGGTATACCCAGTCAAATCATCACCCGATATAAAAAATCATTTAAATATGTCAATAAAAAGGTTTGAACTGCGGCCAAAATACATAAGTGGTTCACATGTGTTTTATTGAATCTCAGTATAAACTGCCGCAGATATTCAACTATTGGAACATGGGGGCGGGGGGGGGGGGGTAAACATTTATTTTGATGTCATGAAACTTGAGTTTCGCAGCAATAAAGTAACCTTCTTCATAGAGAGAGAAAAAAGACAATGTTCGGAAACTGAAGTTAAAATACCCCAAAACACGGGCGAATGGTCTTAACAAAGTGTATTTTCTCATTTTCTTTATAAAACATTATTTATTTCCGCATCCACAATGTTAACCACTATTTATAGAGCGTCTGTCATGTTATTATGTCTTAAAGTTATTCCAACTTGAATATTTCCCATTTGCGGGTAAATCTCCGCTTTCTCATAAACCATCCATTATGTTTTTGTTTGTTGGGGTATTTGTTGGGGTGTTTTTTTTTTCTTATTTATTTGAAACTGCCAAGGATATTTCCCTAACTATTTCCCTAAAAATGGATTTCTTAAAAAAAAGCAAATCTTTTTAAGATACACATTTACAACTGCCAAGGATATTCTTCAAATAAGGGGATAGAGCATGAGCATTTAAAAATTGATTTTTTTTTCCTTTTATTGTTTTACATTCATAATTCCACTGTTTTTAGTGTATCCAAATGTTTTCTGTTGATTAATTAAGTATATTCAATGGATTACATCAAACAATATTTTGTTTATTTTGTTACTAAGTGTTATTATTATAACCAATCGGAAGGATAAAGGGACAATATCGTCATAATCAAACAGGGCATGGAATTGGAGTGCTAGTTTTAGATTAACTCATTGACTGAAAATAATACAATATAAGGTCATATTACCCTTGCTGCTACATAAATGAGACAGTATATTTTCAGTAAATTTTCAGTCAATGTGTTCATCTTAAACTAGGACACCGATTCCATGCCTTGTTGAAATTGTGCTCCCATCGTGACGATACTGCCCCTTTAAGTTCTACTCTGATGATAAGGCAATTGCCCACATAAATAGGCCTTTCGGTGTCACCTGATTATGCATCTGTTGAGACTTTTTGTCCTGTAAAGACGGTTTAGATTCAGGGCAGTTGGAATATACTGACAGTTTCTGTACAGTTTTCAGATGACTCAGTCTCGAGTAGCGGCCCCCATGGCAGACTGCATCATGACAGTCATGTCGACGCTCCTCCTATGTACTAGTATAGATGGTGAGATTTGCCTCTTATGCGAATTAGACATGTCAGACCTATTTTCGGGTCAACAAGGGAATAGACCAAATGTTCAAAACATTAGAGGATTATTGCTTGGTTATCTCGACGCGGGTTCTCTCCTGCTAACCATAGCAACAAACCTGGTGGGAATGGGCTGTTCATTCTGGTAGTAGGCTCCCGTAGGCTCCCGTGGTGGTAGGCTCCCGTAGAGCGTAGATGGGTAAAACTTGTAGCTTTGCGTGGTGAAGAGGATAATAAGTAAGACTAATTGCGGTGAAACCATGTGGCGAACTTGAAGATTTCAAAATCTCATAAACACAATGGATCAGATGCATCCAACTCTTAAATTCACATAGGAGGGTTCAAAAACCTCAATCGAATATCGTGAATTAACCATTTTCAAAGGAAGACGTTTCCATGAAACTGGCATACTAGACACAAACGTGTACACCAAACCTACAAAAACATTCCAGTTTCTGCACACTCACACCCAACAATTGTTTATGGAGAAACTCTCCGATATGCTAGAAACACCAACAATGAGGAAGATTTAACAGAAAAAGTCAAAATATTCTCACAAAAAATATTAGCCAGAGGCTATACTCAAACTGAGATAAACAACACAACACATAAAGTGTTACTGGCAAACCGAGCCAAACTGATTCACAAATTATCAAAAGGTAAACAAAACAAGGAAGCACCACTCGTCTTCTAAACGACCTATAATCTGAACGAACTCGCTCATACAACACAAATTACAACCGTTTGAAAAAACAGCAAATATGTCTTATCCTAGAATAAGACAGGAGACAATCCGTTGTTATTGAATCATTACTTGCAACTGAAGATTTTCCGCAATTGAGGCATGAAAGCTTAGCTATTGATACCCAAGGATCTGAAAAAACATCATGTCTCCTTAACATATTTCTTATTTCCTTTAAATATATTAACTTTAATCAAAAGGTCAACTATTTCCATACAAACATTATGGTCAAACTGACCAACAGCGAAATTAGGATACGGACATGCATCATCTTGTAAAAAAATTATAATTTAAAAAACACCCAGTCAACAGAGATGAAGTGTAACTGAATGGGATTGCACCATCATTTTTCACTCGGTCTTTGCTAGACTTCTGATCAGAAAAATATCGCTGATTGTGCGCTTCTGCATAGCAGTCTGCTAATGCAACTAGTTCACTTAATGTATTAGTCTTTCTATCCTTAAGGAAGAGCGCTAATTCTTTACCACAAATCTTCATAGTTTGTTCACGATCTATCATTTCAAATAAAAGCTACGTCTTATTAGCTACATCACCTAACTCATTCAATCTGGTTAAATACCCTGATATTATATCTACGAACTGGCTATAAGTTTCGGCATACTCTGGTCTGGTTGATCTAAACTTGATCCTGAAACCTTCACTTAGAAGATATCTATGCAATAAAGCTTTCTTAACCTCTTTGTAATTCTGAGCTATAGAAATAGGCATCCGTGAATATACTTCTAAGGCCTAACCTGTAAGTAATGCACTAAGTGAAGTAGCCCAACTATCTTCTGGCCAATCAATCGCTGTTCAAATCGTTTAAGGTATGTATCTAACTCATCGACAACAAAAGGGCCATTCTCCTTGTTCTGCTTGACCTCTCGGCAGCCTTCGACACCATTGACCATGACATCCTCCTGCGTAGAGTGCAGCATCAATTTGGGGTCCATGGCGTTGCTCTTGATTGGTTCAAATCATATTTGCATAATCGTTCTCAGGCTGTTCATTTATCCGGGGAATTATCCAAAGACTCCAAGCTCAACTATGGTGTGCCACAGGGGTCTGTATTAGGCCTATGCTTTTTACCTTATACATATCTCCCCTTGGCCGCATTGCCCGCATGCACCATGGCTTACTTCCCCCACGTTTACGCAGATGACACACAGCTTTACGCCACCTTTTCCCCAAGTATACCTGACGATGATACCAACGCACAACACATTCTTGAAACATGCTTAGACAACATACGCAGGTGGATGGCGGCCAATCTACTAAAATTAAACGCCCAAAAACCCAGTTTCTTGTCATTCGCTCACCTCACCTCAGACAGGAACGAAGTTAACATTTCAGGCATACGCATAGGTGATGTTCAGGTTTTCGACAGGTTTATGAATCTTGACCGACATATAACCACAGTGTGTCATTCTTCTTACGCGCATTTACGTCGCATAGCAGCAATCAGAGCATCACTTTCACTACACACAGCTGAACAACTCATCCACACATTTATCTCATCTAGACTAGACTTCTGCAATAGTTTACTTATAGGTCTACCTCATTAATCATTAAAACGCCTTCAGACAGTACAAAACGCGTCTGCCCGCTTACTCACCAGAACTAGATCATCCAAGCACATAACACCTACAATATACAATCTTCACTGGCTTCCTGTTAAATACAGAATACAATTCAAAATGCTGCTCCTTACATTCAAAGCCCTTCATGGTTTAGCTCCATCCTACATACAGGACCTGTTGCAACTACCGCAACCTGCGACCAGGCCTGAGATCTTCTTCATCACAGATACTTTCTGTTCCCAAAACTCGCCTAGCAACATACGGGGAGTGGGCCTTTTCCAGTTGTGCACCGCGTCTCTAGAACTCCTTGCCAGACGAGTTAAGGGACACAACTGATCTGTCATCATTCAAACGCCATCTTAAAACACATCTCTTCAATCTTTCATTTGATCTACACTGATTTTCTAGTGACCGGCGCGTTTGAATGGGTCTCCAGATACTGTGCGCCTTATAAATGCTCTGTTATTATTATTATTATCTCTACCATCATCAAATGAAGGAAGTTTTGGCAATCTAGCACGCGGAGTTTGCATATGAGGTACTCTCAGATACCGTATATAACCAAAGCTTAAAGGGCCTGTTCCACTTGCGCGACGTTTTAGGCGACTGCCGGCGACCGTCATAGTCGTAGCAGGTCGCCGAAAAACTGGCGACTGGACCCCCTACGACAATGTCTACGACAAGCTACAACAACCTGCCACCTAGTCGACGTCAAGCTACGGCAAGCTACCGACAACCGGCGACCCAATCGTCGCGACTAAGGACGACCACCTACGACCACACCTACGACAACCTACGACAACCGAAGTCAACCTACGTCCACCCGCGACAAGCTACGACAAGCTACGACCCTGTCGGCGACAACTAAAGACAACTGAAGACAAATAAAGAGAATTCACTTGACTTCTCTTGACGCCAGTACCTGTCGCCGGTTGACGTAGGTTGACGTAGTAGTCGCCAATGGAATTCACCGAGGTCAGCACCTGCAACAACCTACGTCACCTGGCGACAACCTACGACAGCACCTACGTCAGTATAATGCCCCAGTCACATTGGAGCTGCGATTGCCTACGACCATGTCAGTCGTGCGACCTAGGGCGGTCTTTGCCTGGTCGTAGGTTTTTCTGCGATGTCGGCCTAGCAGTCACACAATAAGACCTGTCCCCGACTGGTCTGCGACTTGTAGCCAACTGATAGCACGACTGGTCGCAAGACCTTGAGGGACTTGTCGTACGATCACCCAAGACTACCTACGATTGTCAAGGATCAGTCGCAAGATTAGTCACGCATAGTCGTGTGACTAGTCGTGCATTTGCACGACAAGTCGTGCGAATAGTCGTGCATAGTCGTGCGACTGTTGGACGACTGGATAGTCCCACGATGAACCACGACTACGTAAGACCACCCAAGACTTGTAGCACGACCATCGCACGACTATTGAAGACCTACCTACGACCAGCTACGACCAGTTTGGTCGCAGCCAGGTTTTTTAACATGATCGAAAACCTCCCCAAGACCGAACTCGGTCTTGCGACTACCCAAGACCACCCGCAACCACCCGGGACTTGTCGCAGGACTTTTCTACGCTTCCTTGTAATTTCCAGTCGCAGACGATCGTAACCTGTTGTAAGTTGTCGTATCCTCCAGTGTGACTGGGGCATAAGTCAAGCTACGCTGATTGGCGTCAAACCCACTGTCGCCGAAAATGTTTGAAAATTTTGAAAATCCCACGGCGACCAGAAAGAGGCTACGACTCTTTGGGCGACTGAGGAGACTACTCCCGACCATACAGGCGACACCCCGGCGACCACGTGGCGACAGCCTGGTCGCCTGTAGTCGCCCAAAGAATCGCCCAATTTGGACAGGGGCATAACCAATTTCAAATTATGAGCTCTATCTTTGTTATAGAATGGGACCAACGGTCCTCGGCGCAAAAAGTGTTCATGTATTCAGAATCAGAACCACGGGGTCGTTAGTTCGATTGAGCAATAATGGTCCATCACCCATCTGTGACGATGATCTTGATTCTTGTTATTACGTGGCCTCGTGGTGTGCTTCTAATGACCTCATCCTGGACAGCAAGGATACTCTCCAACTATTCGAAGGGGTAACATTTTCTTTTTAAAACATGATAGGCCTACTTGAGTGAAGTTACCCACGGCTTATTTATACAGTTTCCGTCACGTTATTATATATTAATACCCGGTATTTCCCTTTTATGGGTTTGATTACAGAGCAAAATTCTCTTCCGCCAAAAAAACCCCAAAATATTTTTCAGGGAAATTTATAAACTGTCGTGGATATTTATCAACTACTGGTTAAATTGTATTTTGATAACAAGATGCTTGAGTCCCCCACCCGTAAAGTTACCCTTCTCTTCATAGAGTTACGGTCACGTATTTATGCTTATGAGTTATTACAGCATGTATATTTCCCATTGCTGGTTTGATTAACTATTGGAGGGGTTTTAATTTCCCTTTCACAATCTAACATTTTAGTTACACACCCGTCGTGTTACCCCATCTTGCAGTTGTTGTTGCGTTATAACATCTATGCATTGCCTTTCTTCAAAACATGAAACTGGAGTTCCGCACCCAAAACAAATGTTGTTAGCCAGTTCTTAAAATAGTTGTTTTCGTGTTATTAATGCATTTAAAGAACATTTTACAATAAACTGCCGTGGATATTCTTCAAGTATCTCTTTTGAAAACATGATATTTAAGTTCCGCACCTACTATAGAGTTTTTATCAAGTTATTACGCATATGCGTTAGCACCGCATGAACATTTCCCAAATGCGGGTTTAACTGCAAAGTGGAACTCCCGATTTTCTCCTAAAATAGCCGATACGTATAGCTAGTCATAGTCATAGTATAGCAGGTCATAAATGAAAAAAGGTACATATAGAATGTCAACGTGCTTGGCACTCTCGATTCATATACCGCCGCTGCGTCTAATACTGATTATCCCATATTTCTGGGGACAGTGGATATAGGGTCGTTGTCAAGCTACACAGTTTGAAAATTCCCATCCATTGCATTTCCCGAATTTTACCCATTAGTTGTCCTGTATTTCCCTGTATTGCTGGATCCAGCACTAACCAATTGTAAGGTTAAGTTCTACTCTGACGATGACGTGGCAGTTGTCAACATAATTATCGTATATCAACAGACCTATCAGTGTGACCTGATTATGCATAATGTTTTTTTGTCCAGCAAAGCCTTAAGTCAAATGTGTCTTTAAAGGCGGTTTACATTCAGAGCAGTCGGAATATAGCCTACTGGGAGATTCACTGTACAGTTTTCAGATGACCAAGTTTCGAGTAGTGACCCCACGGCGGACTACACAGATGACAGTCGTGCTGACACTACCTACTAGTATTTTATAGATGGAGTAGTATGTTAGATAGCGGTTCTAGGCCACCTCCTTAAAAATGGGCGTGGTTATTTAAAAAAAGGAGGTGTCGCATCTACTTACAAAAGTAAGATATTTTATGTCAAGCTCCTTTTAGGGTGAGATTGATGACGTCATGAAAAGCTTGATGACGTCATGATGTTTTTAAGATAATTATTTAATTCTAATAATGTCGTTGTGGGTAGGTATAGGGGTTGTTTGCTGTATAAAATTAGAAAAAAATTTGAAATAATAAAAAAATATTATGTAGTTTAATATAAATAAGAGATAGAATGGAAAAAGTAAAGAAAGAAATTGTTCCTTGCGAATGGCTTTTAGTTGGTAAAACCTCGAGGTGTTGTATTTTAAGCGTGTGTGGTGCAAAATATTGCAGCTTGCATAAATGGAAGCTTAAATGCGGAAAAAGTATTCCCGTTGCGTGTCGTAGATGTGAAAAAGGCACAAAAGCTTCGATAAGTTTGTGTACGAAATGCGCGAGGATATTAAAGATACAAAGCTTTAAAAAATCAAAAGGAAAAGCTATTAGGTATTATAATTTAGTGATGAAAGAGTTGTTAGAAATAATTTTGTTTATAGATTATAATTTTTTTTTAAATGTTTAACAAAAAAGTAAGTTTAAAAAGTGAGATTTAATTTTTTTTTTTAATTATCTTGTTTAATAGTAAAGAGAGGATGGAAGAAACAAGAAGAAAAAAATATTTATCGAAATGGACATTGAGAGAATTAAAAGAGTTTGCTCAATTTTTACTAGCTTCATTAGATAAACTCGTAAAATCAAACAATTCTTTTCCAATTAGTAAATTACACGAACCAGATTTAGAACAATTTAATCTTTTAAAACAAAAAGGTATTTATCCTTACGAGTATATGGATAGTTTTGAAAAATTTGAAGAAAAACAACTTCCTTTACAAAAATATTTTTATAGCAGTTTAAACAAGCAATACATTACTAAAGAACAATACGAGCATGCAAAGAATGTTTATAACAAATTTAATTGTAAAACTTTAGGTGATTATCACGATTTGTACGTGCGTACTGATGTTTTGTTATTAGCGGATGTATTTGAAAATTTCCGTAACACTTGTATGAAACAATACGATTTGGATCCGGCTTATTATTATACGAGTCCGGGTTTAAGTTGGGACACTTTATTAAAACATTCGAAACAAACTTTAGAATTGTTAAAGGATGTTGACATGCATTTATTTATAGAAAAAGGTACGAGAGGAGGAACGTGTATGGTGAGTAAACGATACGCGAAAGCAAACAACCCCTATTTAGACGATTACGATAAAACAAATTTATCGAGTTACATTATGTATTTAGACGCGAATAATTTATACGGATACGCGATGAGTCAACCTTTACCAACTGGTAATTTTAAATGGATGACTAGTAAACAAATTGACAGACTCGAGAGCGAGGGATTAAAACGTAATAAAGGATGTATTTTAGAAGTTGATTTAGAATATCCAACTAGTTTACACGATTCTCACAACGCGTATCCACTCGCGCCAGAGTCGTTGACGGTGCCGAAAGAATGGATGTCGCCGTATCAGCTCGAGTTATTAAACGACAAACTCATCCCAAACGTTGTAAAATTAGTACCAAATTTATACAATAAACGCAACTATGTGATTCATTATCGTAACTTGAAATTATATTTGCAACTCGGTATGAAGCTAACAAAAATTCATCGCGTTTTAGAATTTGATGAGTCGTGTTGGATGAAATCATACATCGATTTAAACACTCAGCTTAGAAAAGACGCGACGAGTGATTTGGAAAAAGATTTGTATAAACTCATGAATAATTAAGTTTTTGGAAAAATAATGGAAAGTGTACGAAAACGCGTTAACGTAAATTTAAAGCGGTTAAACGATGAAAAAGCAGAAAATCAAATTCGTTCACTCATCGAAAAAAACAAATTTTGCTGAGGCTAGGATTTTTGATAACGATTTAGTAGCGATTCACATGCATAAAACAAAACTCTTACTCAACCGCCCAGTCTACGTAGGAATGAGTATACTAGATTTATCTAAACATTTAATGTACGATTTTTATTACAATCATTTAAAAAAGAAATACAAAGACAAGTGCGATCTACTTTACACGGATACGGATAGTTTATTACTCGAGATTCAAACAAAAGATGTTTATAAAGATATGCAAAAAGACAAACATTTATACGATTTTAGTAATTATAATAAAGATCATTTTCTATTTTCTGAAGAAAATAAAAAGGTGATTGGTAAAATGAAAGACGAGACCGCAGGGACTCTAATAGCTGAAAAAGTAAGTTTAAGACCAAAAATGTACTCGATACTTTTATCGAAAAGTGAAAATATAAAAAAAGCTAAAGGCGTTAAAAAACAAGTTTTAAAAGAAAATATTAATCACAAAGACTATAAAGAGGTTTTATCTCAAAATAATACGCTACATCATTATATGAATTTTATTAGACACGAAAAACATCGATTATATACGACGCGAGTAAATAAAATATCGCTATCTCCTTTAGACACAAAAAAATATATTTTAGAAAACGGAATAGATACTTTAGCTTACGGTCACTACAGTATTAGCGTTTAATAGGTGGATTTTCTGTATTTCGAGGAATAATTTGTAATTCTTCTTTTACAAAACTACGGGCAGGACCCGCGTCTAAATAATACAAGATGGGTTGATTAGCGGCTTTCATCGTTTTATCTATTCTATACATTTTTATACTCCATATAGCGTCGGTCGCGCGACGTCTCGTATCTTTTTCAGCTTCACCGGGTGCGTATAAATATCGAATTAAACTGTTTGTTGGTATTCTTTTTTCTTTTTTATCAACGCTAACTGGTGAGGCTGGATTTTGTTCAACACCGCGTAATTTAATCGCGTCGTTTGGTTTTAAATTTATAAGACGAGTTGTTTCATTATTTAATGCTTTTATAACCGCCGGTAATCTTTTAACCCATTCTCTATTTCTTTCATTCGTTGCTATTTCTTGCGCGTATTGATGAGAAAATAATATTTCGCTTAATGTTTTATTAAATCGCTCTACCATACCTTGAGCTCTATGATTACCAGCTTCGCTTCTTTGGATTTTTACTTTAATTAGTCTTACTTATCTTTATTTATTAATACGTTAACGGTTGACATAAATTCTTTTCCAGGATGAACTTTTAAAATTTTTGGCCAAGTTAACGAGCTACGTTTATAATTTTTTTTAAATGCGTTAGCAACTTGAACGGCGGTTTTATCGGTTAACGGTTCCGCTTCTTTATATCTACTCGCTTCATCGATAATTGTTAACGCGTACTTGTACATTTTTTTTAGCAACTACATCGTGCGGAAGAAACAATAAATCCGCTTAATGAACCTCATTCGGTGCTTGTAAATTACTATTTGAACTCGTTGGTCTCGGAATATATTTAGGATAAGGTAAATAAATTTGCCACAACGCTTGCTTTTTAATCCATTGTGAAACTACTTTTTTATTTATTTTAGTTTCTTGAACTAATTTTTTAATCGCATCGTAGCCTTTGTAATAATTTTGGGACTATAATAAACATTACTAAGCTTTTTAAAACTTGCTTCCATTTTTAACATTTATAAATATAAAACATTTTATTCTATAGAATTTTTAGGCATAAGTGAGGATGGTAAAATGCCTTGTTTAATTAACCACATTTGAGTTATTGAAGATAATCCAAGCGTTACGGTTAATTTTAATCCATCTTTTATGTCTAATTTATTTAAATTAGCTGGTTCTACGCTTAATGTTTTTTTACCCAACATACTGTATAAAAACAGTAAAAAGTGTTAATACTCCACTATGATAAGCTGAATCGGCGATTGTTTTCGTATCCATCTTGATTTATACTCTGTTATTATAATATTTTTTTATAAAAAACATTTTAATCCATTCCGAAATCACCGAGTTTTTTCGCTTGTATTGTATTAGCAACAGAAAGCGACGCAGTCTGAGCTGTAGACTCAACAGGATGCTTAGCTACATCTACGTTTTTTATAAACAAAAAATATACTAAACCTCCAACAGCTAAACCAATACCTATATAGACAAAACAGCTCGTTTCATTTTTATTTAAAATTGTTTTTTGAACTGGCAATACTGTATTCGATCGCTGTGTTTTAGTAAGAGCAAGTTTTTTTTCTTTATTTAGTTTAGCAAGTTTTTTTACCCGCTGCGACTCTGTTTGGGTTTTTTCTTTTTTAATTACTGTTTTTGTTACTGTTAACGGTGGACTCGGTGACGCAGTCTGTGGTAATACATTCGATGTGCTCTCTTGGTTGTTGTTCGTTTGTTCCTCCATCGCTTTTATTATCTAAACAAGATTCATATTTCTTTTTTAAATGTTTTGCTGTAATTAATATCGCACTAAGCGGCGCTATGATAGCGCCGTACTTGTAGTATATTTCGCACGCTACGGTAGAAAGCATGCTAGAAATGAAAGGATCCTTTTCTAAATCTGAAATTAATTTACCTTCGTCATCGATTTCAAATTGATGTTCGTATAAATCAATACGATCTAAGCCTAATCCTAATCCTTTAGCGTATAACGTTAAAATAGCGCTACCTAGAGACTGAGTTATATCACGACCTAATTTAGTTTCGTATTGCGCGTGTAGTACGTTTCGTTCTTCCGTACTCAAAGATTCAATATCGATAACGCTATACTCTTTACCAAAAAACTTTGCTGAATCTCCTCCTACTACAACGGATAAAAGCCGCTGTTTTTGCATCAGCAGCAAGCTGTCATTCGTATCACCAACTTCGCTAGAACTCACGCCATTAGATACTGGTTGAACAATTACATCTTCGTTTAATAATTTATGTACTTCTTCCATTTATTATAAGTACTTATAGAATAATCAATTAAATTTATTTAAAAAAATAGAAACCAATAATTAATTTTAGATAACCCTTCAGTATTTAAAAGTTGGTTAAGATTATATATTAGATTATTTACTCTTTTACATCTTTTATTTTTTCAGTATTCGTATTTAAAACTTGTACTAGTTCGTTTCTATCGTTTTCGGTATTAGTAAATTCTACAAGATTATATATAAAATTATTTACTAGTTCATTATCTATACTAGTAAATAAATATTTTACTTTTTTCATATTCATGTTTTATAAATATATTTTATAATATTTTATTAAAATATTAACAACCTACTAACAACCTACAAGTAACCTATAGATAACCTAGGAGCAATTACTAAACAACCTATGAGCAATTACTAAGTAACCTATAGGTAATCACTAACAACCTACTAACAACCTATAGGTAATTGCTAAACAACCTATAAGTAACCTACAAGTAACCTATAGGTAATTGCTAAACAACCTATAAGTAACTTTAATAACGTATGTCATAACTGGTAGGTTGATCTGTTTTTTAAATTAATTTACAATGTTTTACTCGTTTAAAATTTTCATGAATTTCTATTCTTTTCTCTTTCGTTGGTATAACATCGTTTTCTCGCAAGCAATTTTCGAATGAATCTCTATCTTTACAATAAAATAAACATACCCATTTGATTTGCTCTCTAAAATCTTTTAACACGCTATTATATTTTTGTGAAATGATCCAACAGCTGTGTTTAATATGTCTGCCGCTAAAAGCTAAACGCACTAACTCATGCTGTCGCTGATCTTTTGAAAACAAATTATATCGTAATTCTTTATTAGCGCTACAATCATCGATAATAAACAACGTTTCGTCTCCTTTAAACGTATCGCTATAATTTTGTATCGCTTCGTTTAACTCAACCTCTTTTAAATCATTAAAGTTATAAAACCAGCTTCTTTTTTTATAAGTATCATTGTCGGCGATGGTAGGGCATAAAATAACTATATATTCAAAATATTTAAAATATTCTTTTTGTAATAAATTTAAAATAAATTCAGTTTTTCCACATCCAGTTTGCCCGCAAATTAATGCAACGTGTGGATATTTTGGTAACACTAGTTTTTTAATATTAGACAAGAACATATGCGTTAATATACAACGCTATGATATCGATTATTTTCAATATTGAGTTGCGCATCCATAATAATAAAAGTGTACATGTTTAGTACACCCGGTGCTTCCGCTTCTTTTTCTATTTCAATATTAATTTTTCCTGATACTCCTCTTCCGCTTCCATGTATAACATTATCAGTTGACGACCTCATATCTAAAAATAAACCGTATTTATTGAGTAAATACTTTGCTGGTCTAACGTTAGATAAATTTACAGCTTTAACGATTCGTATAGCGTGTTGTTTATTAGAATCGCCAAAATAGTTTTCGTATTCTAACGAAATTCCGCTTATGATATACTTTGCATTATCATCGGTACTTTTGATTACGTTAAAAAATGTATTAAACTCGAGTTCGTAAGTCAATTGATCCCCGATACCTGATTGATAGTAGGGTTGATGCGTAGTTAACAATTCAAAATCTAGCGGAATGTAATATCTATTTTTATACGTATCCGCGATAACTTTATCTTCTCCATTATTAGCTGTAAGATCTTTATCGCTAGCATCTATTCTTAATTTAGTTACGTTTACATTTTCGATTCCTTAATACACTAAATTCTCGCGTTCTCCAGTCGTTAACCATTCGTCTTTGTAACAATTGTATACATCCGCATCGTTTAATGAAAGTTTTGGATTTCCTTCCATTTTAATAGTTAATTTTTTTATAATCGCTCTACCTATATTTTGTACCAACGTTCTCGAATCATCCGCGCTAACGAGATTAATATTAAAAGCTAATTTAACCGTATTTGGAACGATAACATCGTTCATTCCTAAATTTTCAAAACTTACCGTTAATACTTGATTTTCTGTAATCGTGCTCGGATTATGTGTATTAACTACTTTTTTACGCGTTCCCTTTATACCTTTCGGTTCTCTTATTCTCCTGTATGGATCTAACACATCTCCGTACGCATTCACCATAATTTATATTTAACAACTAAAAAATAATTTAAATAAAAAAATATTTTTTATAATAAAATGGTATCTATAGCGATGATGATTGGAGGCGCGGTAGTTAACGCGTTAGCATTTACCGGTGGTAATTTTTTATTTAGTAATTTTCGAAATAACGATGCGCAAGAAGAACGCGAAAGACACGATTTAGCGTTAGAACATCTTTCAAAAGCTAGAGATGAATTTAGTAAAAAGCGTTTAAAATATCTAGATTATTTAAATGAAAAAATACAAAAAGAATCGAGCGCCGTAAAAACGTTTAATAATATTGACGATGCGATGAATGAATACTATAATATAAGTGGCGAACGAGTAAATTTACCTCAAAATTTACTCGACGAACCGCAATTAGAAGATTTTTACGTTCCTAGCGAAGATCAAAAAACGCGAGAAATATTATTTATCGTAGTCGGTATGAGTATTGTAGGTTACGCGAGTTATACATTATTAAAAAAAGATAAAAAGTAATTATAAAATGGCGGAAGGAGGACACCCATATATCCAAGCAGATCCTATGCTTAACCGAGATGAAGATGATGAAATTGATGATGAAGATTACCAAAAATACAGCGACGATGATATTGATGAAAGTATAGAAATATTAGAAATAAAAAAATTAGAAAGTGAAAAAAGGATAAATGAGCATATTGCTGAAACGTCTTTTAGTAAACTACCATTATCTCTAAGAGATATGCAACTTAGACTTACAGTCGATGATTTTTATGAAAGTATAGGTCATAAAAACGCTATAAAAGACTATAATAGATTTGAAGAGAAATTAGACAGTAAAAAAAGAAGTATACTATACGGCTAACAAATCTAGGAAGAGGTAAAGAGGGTACCTTTTTAAAGTTAAGTGGAATAACTGGTTTAACTTTAAACGATATATTACCATTTAGCGAAACTGAAAAAGCTAAAGAAAATGTTATAGCCGTAGCAGAAAAACCGATAGAAGAGCGAACGAGTAGCGTTAGAAGGTTACCGCCTACACCAATGCAGCAGGTAGAATTAAAGATTCGAGAAATAATAGCGCTTGATAAAATCTTGACTGTGAATCAAGGTGAACAATTACATCTTATAACTAAATTAAAAATAGTTAATCAAGATATCAAAGATATTAAAGAATTAATTAGTGACGCAAAAGAAAGAGGATTCGATGAAGAAAAAAGTGAAGAAGCTATTCAACGACTACGAAAACTAAAAAATGAAAAAGATGTTTTGATTGAACAAATTGATGCGCATGATTATATTCTTCGTAGTCAAATTAATAGAATAAAAGAAACGTTTCAAACAATGTTAGAAAGAGACATTACGTTGGGTGATAAAATTAAAACTTTATTTAGAGAACAAGGTATAACGATCGTTAGTATATTAACAGCTTTTGTAATGACTATTACGACTATAGGCGAAGCAATTGCCAGTGCCACTAGAATAGTTTTACCTAAACCTATACCGCCTGTACCAAAACCTATACCACCAACTCCTACACCTACACCAGATAGCGGCGGCGTAAAAGAATGGATACAAAAAACATTTAAAAATCTAGCTAATGTATTAGCTAAACTAGGAGCGAAAGCTTTAGCCGCTTTACCCGCTATTATAGGTAGTATAATAAATTGGTTATTTAAAACAGCTTCAAAAGTAGTTACGTGGGCGGCTGAACATTTATGGATAGCTTTAACTGCGGTTGGAGTATTAATTTTAACTTGCGTACAAAAAACGTTACGGTAAAAATAATTCATAAATCGTAATACCTAATCCTGTTAAAATCACAAAACCGAGTATTAAAGAATTGTTTTCTTCACGGTGGTTATCGCTAAGTGGTGAGTCTAGTTCTTGTAAAGGAACACAAACAGTGTCTAAAACTTGCGATTGTTTGTTGTCGTCGTGAAGTAAAGGTAAAATAGGGGGAGGAACGGGTTCTAAATTTAGATCTAAATTTGAACCTAAAGATAAATCACTCGTCGCGATTAATAAATTATTGTTGTATCCCGAATAATTATTTATTCGTAAATTCATATCGCTAGGCATCATGTATAAATTTTCTCCGATACAAAAGTTTAATAAATTGCGAACGAGCGTATTGTAAAACATCTTGATAGCGTTGAATAGAAGATTGTAAATCTACCGGAGAATTAATCTCCGCATTTACTATATTTATAAATTCACGCTGCGCGTCTAAACCTGTACCACCCGATAAAAAAGAAGTTTTTGCTTGCGCTTGAGGTCCTAAAATCACGTAAACGTACGTTCTTATAGAATCGTTAATTCGTTCCGTACCTATATCCGTAAAACTTCGAGCTAATTTAGAATCGAGTATGTATTTAACCCAACCTCGTTCAGCTTCTAAAGATTGTTCTATATAATCTATCGTTATATAATCTATGTTAGGCTTAAACTTTTGAGGTGGAACGTCTTCAAGGTATTGCTTAAATTTCATAATATTTATTTTTGGGTTATACTTACCGTTAATAAAACGAGTATCGATCAAATTTTTATTAGGTACAGCCGTATACACGCCGCTTTTTATATATTCATGAGCCGTACCTAAACCCTCAGAGTTTACATCTATTCGTTGTCGCCATTGAGTATCTGGTGATGCGTGAAATTTTATACATAAATTATAATAAGCGTTAATGTCTATATTATTTTCAAACGCGCTCCAAATTGGATTCAAAGGTTCGGGAATACTCGCTTCTTTTAGTATTCGTCTAATTTGATAATAAACGTGAAACCTAAAAAAACTACGAATCATCGGGTCTGAATAGTGTTTGTAACTCACGCCACAACCCGTCGTGCTACACCACGTTGCAAAATTTATTTGATTTTGATAAAACGGTTTAGGAACAAATCTCCATCGACGTACATCCAATAAATTATAAACGCGAGGCAACCTGTAATTTTGAAAAGGATTACTCAGTTGTACGTTAAAAAACTCGTTTTCGTTAACGTAAATATCTAGACTCGTTAAATCACTAGCGACAAAGCTAATTGGCGCTGTAAAATTTCCATATGTTGGATACCGTTTTGATAAATTACTCTCGAACGCTAATGGAAACGTCATTTTATTATTAACAAATATTATCTTGTTTAATAATAAATGTATCATACATTTGAAATAGAAATTGAAAAAGATGGAGGAATAGTTAAATAAAAAAATTATATCGATAATCGCTTAAATAATCTTAAAATAGCATTACTTAGCGCGATCATTTGGGTAGGATATTACAACGTACGTAAACAAAAAAAAAATTATCGTACGGAGGGTGAGGAAGATGTCGTCTCGCTCGTCGAACCGGGGCTTTATAACATTAACCAAATTTTCAAAATCATACCAAAAAACGCACCGTGGATCACGTTTGTTATTGATAGAACAACGGGTGATTACTTGTTAAAAATACATAGTGAAAACAAATCCGTTAAATTTTCATCTGGATTAGCTAATTTACTCGGTTTTCATGGTGAATTTCTAACCGTAGGAGAATATAGTAAAACAAAAATCGATATACATCTTTTTAAAATGTTATACATTCATAGTGATCAAATTTCAACGACTCATAATTATTACAACGGTGGTCCTAGCACTCTTTTAATCGTTTTTCCCTTGCAAAACCAATTATTTGGAGAAAGTATGTATATGGAATATAGCGTACCATCGTTTAAAAATTTAGAACACGGTACTTTTGATATATTGAGCTTTAAAATTAAAGATTCAAGAGGTGGAGATATAAATAATCATAGTTTCCCTGTTATTTTAAATCTAGAAATTATATAAATATGGCGAGAAATTACATAAATATGGCGAGTATTTATGGACCTGGTTACGTAGATGAATATGTTGAGTCTAGTAGCGTCGTTGCTAATATAAATAGAGATAGCGAAATTTTTGAACATCATGGATATCTCAACAGAGATGAAATTTTACAAACTGTACCTTTAGTCGAAAAATTTAACGTCATACTCGGATGGCATACTCATTTTAAACAACCTTTTTTTATGTTTAACATTTCACCCACATACTGTAGTATTTTTACACAATTTATTAAAACTGATAGTTTCGCTACACATTCAGCGGCGCGTGATTATGCGGCTAACGTTTATTACATTCCTTCTCCCGAACGAGATGAAAAAATTCATTTTATCTCTAATGAAACGCAACATTTAAAGTATGAAATATGTTTTAAAATACGAGGCCTTCAAAAAGTTTTTGTAGAAGCTACCTTTTTTGGCGCATTAAATTCAAAAATATGTTTTAATATAAAAATAGCGAGTTTACCGTTAAATTAAATATTTATACTAGTATAAATATGGCGAGAAATTATATAAATATGGCGAGTATTTATGGACCTGGTTACGTAGATGAATATGTTGAGTCTAGTAGCATCGTTGTTAATAAAAATAGAGATAAAAACTTAGTATTTGAAGAAACTAATCATCTCAATCCTAGTGAAATTTCGCCAAGTTTGCGTTTTTTTCATATAATTATTTATATAATTTTGATTTTGAAATTTATTGGTATATAAATCAAATAAATTTTTTAATTGATAATTTATTATATTATTCATTATATGCAAAAATCCATAAAGGTGAAAATAATTATTATTCTATAGTAAAAAGTGAACCATTTGATAAGTCTAATTTTAGAACTAATCTTATTGATTTTCCCGAGGGAGATAAATTTTCTTTTTAGAATGTATAATATGTTTCGTTCCAAATGCTGAAAAAAATATCAAAATGTATTTTCAAGCTACTTTTTTTGGTGCTTTAAATACTGGAATATGTTACGAAATAAAAGCAAAAAAAAATCCAATTAATACTTTTCCTGTTGATTAAAAAAGTAAAAAAAAACAAATATTTTTCTATTAATAGAAAACAATGAGCGCGCCTATAGAATCAACGAATGTAATTTATCCAAATTTACCGCCTATAACAGATGATACTAAATCATTTCGATTGCAAAAAATCAATGATATTCAAAAAGAACTTTTAAAAGAAAGAAACGAACGTGAAGCAGTCTATAAAAAATATAATAAAATTATCAACGCTTGTAGTATCGTAGAAATTATCGCTGAATTAAGCTGTGTGGGAGCGGGAGCCGTCGGAATCGCGAGTATCGCTAGCGTTGTATCATCACCCGTAGGATTTGTTTTAGAAGGTTTAGCTTTAGGATTGTAATCTAAATTATACATGTTTAAATTAATGTTATCGCTGACTCCTAACATTTCTTTAAGTTTTAAAAAATCGCTACTTTCAACTATATAAGGATATTTATAAACGTCAGCTTGAAAGTTGTCTGGCAACTCAATTAAATCTCTTTCAACTAATGTATTAATACTCACGCTGTTAATTTCTTGTTTGTTTTCGCCGCATGATCCAACGATACAAGTTTCTATATAAATATGTTCGTTTTTAACGTAAATTATCAAAGATACTTTTAGTTTTATAGTACGAGTCATTCTTTGTAAATGTTTTAAATTAACCGTAAATTTTATTGGGTTTTCGCATTTAAATTCAAAAAAGTTTTCTCGATTTAATACTATATCAACGAGTATTATTTCTGAGTTATCCATCTCCCTACAATAAAAACCATTGTAATCTACTTTAAAAGTAACTTTTGATTGAATAGCCACTAAAATGTCTATTAAACTTTTAAACGTATAACCCATTTTAATTTTCAAATAAAAATCATATTCACCTCGCGCTTTATCAACGATTGGTTTTAACATTTGTTTTTCTTTTACAGCTGCATCATAATTTTTATATTCTGATTTATTAAATAACATGGGTTGATTAGATATATTTTTTTCAACTGGCGTTATTATTTTATATTCTCTTCTTGTTGTCATCTCTTATTTATATTAAACTACTTAATATTTTATTTTTTTCAATTTTTTTTCTAATTTTATACAGCAAACAACCCCTATACCTACCCACAACGACATTATTAGAATTAAATAATTATCTTAAAAACATCATGACGTCATCAAGCTTTTCATGACGTCATCAATCTCACTCTAAAAGGAGCTTGACATAAAATGTCTTACTTTTTTAAGTAGATGCGACACCTCCCTTTTTTAATAACCACGCCCATTTTTAAGGAGGTGGCCTAGAACCGCTATCTAACATACTACTGATGGTGAAGTAACATTTGCCTCTTCTGCGCATTAGATATATCAGACTTATTTTTGGGTCAACAAGGAAATGGAGCAAATATTCAGAATATCCGGGCATTTATTGTGTGGTTATCTTTGCGCGGATTCTCTCCTGTTATGGCGTGGGTCGCCTGGTGCCATGAACTATTAGATCGGCCTGACACCACACAATACTTTTTTTGATATAAAAGTTGTTGACTCTTGTTTACTGATTAAAGACCATACAAAGGACCTTGATGTTTTAACTCAAAAACGTTCAGTATGAATTTAATTATTTAGCCTATATGCTATTCCAAAAACTTTTGGAAAAAATCATAATTTGCAGCCAAATTTCCAGTGGTTGAAATTCGCATCGTAATTGTTTTAGTTGTACCCTGTAGCGATAGCAAACATTTTGCCCGTTTTTACGACGTACTTTTACGGCAGTAGCTGGAAACAGCCGTCTTAACCCTTTCAGTACCAAGACCAATTTTTCAATTATGCCTTGGGTACCACACTCATTTCTTTTCATGTCTACTTGGTTACCACATGACTTTTGGCAAGTTTCATTGTATAGCGCCCTCACATGTTGATACAATGCAAGGCAATTTCTCTATTGAATTACTATTGAATTGTCATAATGAATTACTCTCACAGCCATGAAATCAACTTTATAATAAAAGACCAATTATGTTGGCCTACATTAAAATGGCAAAACACTGTTATTGGGGTTTATTAAGTATTATGTGACTTATACAGAAGGGAAACTGAATCTACAATTTTTAATCTATTTTGTTTGAGCAAAAGACTGAACAGGGACTTGAACCCATTCCTGAACCCTTCCCGCCCCCCCCCCCCCCCCCCCCCCCGTTCAATGTTGGAAAATCTGGGCTTGCGGTGTGCGTGCATCACATCAACATTGAAGCGCGGGGGGGAAGGGGGGAATTAAATAAAATCACATGCATACAATCAAAAGTAGTTGGGCACAGACAGATCATTGGGTATGAAAATTCTCAAAACAGGGAACAACACACATTGGCTTATTACACTGTTTACAGATCATACGCGTTTGTGTTCTCTTTTCCCTCGTACTACAAACAACACAGTCACGTTTTTTGCTAGAGACATTTTTTCCAGGATAGTGTTGACATGAAAAGGGCCTGGACAAACATGGAAGTTGGCTTGCATGCTGTACGGGGTTGTACTTCCAGGTGGATAAAAGTCCTTCGATGACCTTTACCCTAAAATCCAAATTGGAAAGGTGATGGTTTGTAGGTATGGTGTTGTATACCACAGTAGCATTCAGAAAGCAGATGTCAAGAATGTTTACGAATACTCTTTTCCACCATTTCATTGTTCTGTGCGGATGAGAGTAATACTGCACAATTTGTGCTGCCAGATCAGTTCCTCCCATGTATTTATTGTAATCGCAAACTATAGAAAGTTTTTTAATCTCGCGATGTCCGGTTAAACTGTTTTTACTACGAATCTGCTTAGTGGTGACACTGCAATTCCCGTAATTTGTCAAGAGAGTTACGTGCTTTGTGTCTTGCCAGACGACGCAAAGTTGGCCTGCCTTTGTATAAAACCGGGGGTCTTCTGGTTTTTTTCATTGGGAACTTTTTGGGATGAGCAAAATCAGGAATTCCTTGTGTGGTGTAGCGCACAGTTCCACAAACTCCAAATCCTAGCTGTGATAACTTGGAGACCAGAGCTGGGCTATTGTACCAATTATCCATGAAAATGACATAACCCTTGTGTTCCAGTCCTTTCACTAGATCCAAGACAACCTGGCCTGGTGCATGAAGAACGGATGGATGGTGTGTTGCCATGGTTGCAGCATGCACAGTGGAGGGTTGAATTGTTGCTGTGCTTGGCCGAGACCCTGTGAACATCTTCCAAGCACACGTATACCCGGATTCGGACTCATTTAAAGAGAAGCATTTCAGTCCCCACTTGTTGGCCTTTCGCGGTAAGTACTGCTTAAAGCCCAGTCGTCCTTTAAACTTCACCATACTCTCGTCTGGTGAGAGGTTTCGTCCAGGGCTGTATATTTTGAGAAAGGTTGGCAGTACAATGTCGAGTAAAGGGCGAAGTTTTGCCAGTTTGTCGGCAGGGCTGTCGACTTGAGCTCTGTTGTTGGCTAGGTGAAAAAATCTAAGGATTGCAGTGAATCTGTTGCGGGACATAGATGACGGATATACCGGACTTCGAAGGACATCCGACATGGATCAGTGCATGCTGTATCGAGGCCTTTTGTTGATGCCCATGCAAAGTAATAATGCCACGAATACCATCATTTCGGGAATATTTGTTGGAGTCCAAGCAGACTGACGATTGGTTGGGTTTGCAGGCAAAGTTTGCTCAACATATCGATTTGTCTCCGTCACCATCAGCTCCCAGGTGGCTTGACAGAAGTACAGTTGAAAAATTTGTAAAGGTGTACAGTTACTCAAATCTTCAGTAGTTCTCCTGTTTCCACTGAATTGCATGGGTTTCTTCGTGTATGCGTTAGTTTCACACCAACCAGACCGGTAGTTTGGCTTTTCCGATGATGATGATGATGTCGGGACGCATTCCTCTTCACTATCATCCGATTCCGGTGTAGAATCCTCGTCAGAAGACATATCTGACCCACTATCTGCGAAGATTTCTTCCAAAATGTGTGCACCTCGATCGGCGTCCATAGCTATCAATGGCATGCAAAAGCTCGCGGGCGTCCTTTTTCAGCCAATCAGAAAACTTGTCAATTGAGGGCGCTATTGACATTTTCATGAAACAGGTGTTACCGACGTGCCACAGGGGCTCACCGGGAACAAATGAGAATTGTTTTCGCGTGCCAAAAGACTACCACGGTACCCAAGAGATATACAATATTGAGCCAATATGGCACAATGGGGTTTAAAGGGTTATAGTGGATGCTTGTAAATATTTACACATTCCTGAGTGCGCCATACAAGTGCCTAAAGGCGATTGGATGTCACCAGGGTTACGGAAAAACAAACAGTAAAGGCTAACGGTCTACCATTTTAAAGTAAAGAAAGACTCAAAGACTATCAGAACTTCACACGAGACGGTCTACCAAATGGTAGACCGTGTGCATGTTTCTAATGGGGTTGGGGGAAAATAATATGGTAAACCGTTCACTTTGAAGGGACCAGCCTAGTCCCTTTTGAAAAGTGCACGTGTGCACAATGCCCGGCTCATGAGCTCGCTGTCCTATATATACCGGGGTGTGTGTACAATTTTTCAGTGTACTACTCCTCGTCGGTGGCAATTCATTTGGACAACTGCGGTTATACTAATGGCGAATGATTTAAATGCCCGTCAAGTCCGTCAGGTTTACCTGGTCACGTACAGCCGCGCTATAAACGTGCCGTCTCGTCAACCTTTCTCTGAAAAAGTCCTTGATGCATTTGCATAATGTGGTAATGCACGTATTCTTCAATGGGTGTGTTCGCAAGAATTTCACGAAGATGGTGGGCTGCATTATCACATGGCGGTGAAACTAGACAGAAGCCACCGGTGGTTACGAGTTCGTAACTATTTAGCCAATCACCACGGATTGGCCGTACATTTTTCATCACATCACCACAACTATTACAGCGCCTGGAAATACGTCACTAAAACTGACCAACAATATTTACAATCGGAGGGACATCCAGATCTAGCTAATTCGTTTGCACCAATCACGAGTGCCGCCTCTCAAGCTGTTGTTGACAATCCCATCCAAGCATCGCTCACCAATTCTTTTTCAGGGGTTGTCGCTCACGAAGGTGAGCAATTACATGGCAGAGGTCGTAAGGGGGCACCCAAGCTAACTCCATACGATATATCGCAACTGGTCGTTGCAAAGGGACTGAAAAATCGCCTCCAATTGCTGGCGTATGCCGAGCAACAGAGACAGGAAGGGAAATCGGATCTCATCCGTTTCATCGTCAACCGGGGCAAGCGAATCGTGGAAGATGCGATACAGGTAAATTAGGTACCTCTCTACTGACATTAATTTTATTGTTCATTCAACAGTATGTGGTTAAACAAATTAATTGCTCAACCACAAATTGACAAGCTTCTGCACAACATAGGCCGATGGGACGCGCATTTCAAACAGTAGAAATCGAATTTCACCACGCCACAGTACAAAAGTATAGATGTCACAAACTGAATATCGCCCTCTATCGTCAGAGGGCGTCCTTTCCGTTTGCGACGTCATCAGATCATAAGGCCATAGTCTAGATACTATTGGTGAAAAGTTTTGCTACGCGTCGTGCTACGGGATGTACTACTACTATGTAGGCCGTTAGGTAGGTTATATTTTCAGACATAATTACTACTCGAATGGGAATTTCACATGGTGACACCGCAATTAGTCTGTCTTATCCTCCTCGCCATGCAAAGCTACGTAAATGTACCATGTAAAGTTTTATGTTCTTTATTGTAAGTTCGGTGGGACATCAACCGTCCGTTTATATGTGTCATTATCGTCCATTGTACGTAATTCGCCGCACTCATGAAATGACGCACTTAACCTTTGGCTTAGCATTTCTCTGAAAACTTGCACAACTATGGCGTATTACTTGTTGCATAAACTTACCTAAGTCGTGCTTGTTACAAAAATAAAAATCACAATGAAATTGTAATGTATGATTTACTGAAACGTTGGTGCTTTTGAAAGTGGAAAGTTGTTTAACCACTGTTAAAAAATAAATACTAATAGTAGGCCTAAGGGATTTACATTTAAGTTTAACGTCAAATTTTAGTTCATGACATCTGCGATTTTATTGTTCTATGCCAATGAGCTGTTGTCAGTGGAAACCAAAATATATGAATGCTTTGCATTTGCAATTAGTTTTTTATAGAAATCCTGATCCTCAAAATGGACACTAGGGCCTACTTAATTTGTTTGTGTTTATTTCGTCTGGTTGAATATTATTGAGAAAATGAATCATTAATATAATGGTTATGAAAAAAAACTATGTTATTTGACAAAATGTTAACAGCATGTTTACACATTTCAAAGTTGTAAAGTACTTTTTGCTAAACTTTTAACCATCTCCCATTTTATTTGTCTTTCAATAATATTGATTACATGTTTTGAGAGGTTCTCCAAATTATACCATTGTTATGAGTAAAATCTAAAACAATAAGTTGAATTTCAAGATTAAAAACAATTTTACAACCATCTGGAATAAGATGAAGCATGAATCAACTGTTTGCTTCACGGATACAATTCCTGTGCCCCTATCAACAGTTTGGGGGTGAGTCATTATACCAACATAAATTTTTGCATGACCACAATTGTATGCGTCTCAAAAAATGCACTCAAGACGTACACGCATATGATCACGCATTGAAAGTAATCATTTTACAAACTGCTACTTTCATTTGTAAGTTACTGACTGTCCAGTTGATGATATATCCTTAGGTGTGTCATTTAGGTTAAATTGAGGATACCGTACACATATGCAGTACATTTGTGCATTTATTATAGTACTGTGGGCAGGAGTGCAGGGTTCGGGAAAGTGGGCCTAAGATATCAGAGCACCGTTGCACAACTGTGGCGTATTACTCATTGCATAAACTTATCTAGGTCATGCTTGTTACCAAAAAAAACATAGTGAAATTGCGTGATTTAGTGGACAGTTAGTGGACATTTGTTTAACCACTGTATACAAATATTAAGGGATGTATCCTCAATTTACCATAAAAGACACCTAAGGATATATCATCAACTGGACAGTAACTTAACAATGAAATTAGCAGTTTGGTGTATCATTTTGTTTTATTGAAGGATTCTCTTGTAAAAAGCGGAACTTCAATGCATGATCATGTGATCATCCAAAATTGATATTGGTATAATGACCCCCCCCCCCAAACTGTTAAAGTTCATGGGGGCACAGAAAATGTACCAAAGAAAAAAACAGCTGAATCATGTTTCATCTTATTCCAGATGGCTTGTACAAATATTTTTAATATTGAAAATAAAAAGATTGTTTTAGATTTTTTAAATAAATTTGTATAATTTGGAGAAGCTCTCAAAACTTGTAATCAATATTCTTGTAAGACCAATACAATGGAAAATGGTTAAAATTTAGGCCAAAACGTCTTTAAAACTCTGAAATGTGTAAAATAAATGCTGTTAACAGTTTGTCTAATAAAATATTTCTTTGCATAACCACGATATGAATGTTTCATTTTCTCAATAATTTTCCAGTACCGACAAACTAACCACCAACAACTTAAGTAGTCTTCATTCGCTTCTTGTATAAGGAATGTGTCCTTAGGAGGGTCATTCATTCTTTTAAAAAAAACATTGCAAATGCAAAGCATTCGTATATTTAGGTTTCCACAGAAAACATGTCGTTGATGGCATAGAACAATAACATCTCAGATGTTCCTTTAAAAAAATTAGGTCATGTGAATGCCTCAATTTGCTAGTAAAATCAGTGGTTAAACAACTTTGTCCACTTTCACAAACACTAACTTTCCAGTAAATCATACAATTTCACAGTGAGTTTTTTAATTTATTTTTTTTAATGTTTTCCCCCGTAACAATCATGACTTGGAAAAGTTTATGCAAAAAACCATTAATACACCATAGTTTTGTACGTTCTTTGAGAAATGTTAAGCCAAAGGTAAGTTTGTCACTTCACGAGTGCGGCGAAGTACGTACATGGACTATACATACGTGACCTAAGAAATACGGATCCTCAAAATAGACATGTTGCTTATAGAAAAGATGAACAAAGACTACTTTATTCATTGATGTTCACTTGGTCAGTAGTTACAATTTATTGAGAACATGAAACATAAATATACTGAACAGCAAAAGAAACGCAAGTCCGAGGACAGCAAACAAAACGCAAGTCCGAGGTCTTGTCAAGTTTTCAAACAGAAGACAAACCATTTTGATTCTAATCACTCATTTAATGAAAAATGCTTTCAAGTTGTGAGCTGAAAGTGACTGTTGAATGTGAAAATCTTGCAATGCAATTTCAACAGTCACTTTCAGCTCATAAATTGAAAGCATTTTTCATTAATGAAACAAAATGGTTTGTCTTTTGTTTGAAAACTTGACAAGACCTCGGACTTGCGTTTCTTTTGCTGTTCAGTATATCATGGTAATGACAAGAAATCTATTATTTGGCAAAATGACAGCATCATTTTAACAAATGTCTAAGTTTGAAAGTACTTTTGGCAAAGATTGTTACCACCATCCATTTTATTGTTATTTCAAGAAATTAGATAATAAGTTTTGAGCTTCTCCAAATTATTCCAAATTATTCCAATTTATTTACAAATGAAAAAAGTCTTGTTATTTGCAAGATTGCCAGTTTGGGGTGTGTCATTATACCAACATCAATTTTTCGATGACCACAATTCCAAAACTTGCGCTGCAGACGTCCACACGTGTAATTATGCATTGAAATTCATTACTTTACAAGAGAAACTTTAACTGAAACAAACTGAAATGCCAAACTTCTACTTTCATTTGTAAGTACTGTCCGGATGATTATATAACCTTAGGTGCATCAATTAGGGTAATTAGAGGATACATGTTAATTGCATGTGTACATTATGTTCCTGATGTAGCAAAGATCCTACTGACACAGCACATACTAATTGATTTATTGTTGCCCTAACACCGACGTGTGTAAGTAAACACAATGGTGACTGGTGTTCAAATATTAGAACACACAATTATACGCATAATGTACATTACGCAGGCTAATGTTTTCTATACAGTGTGCACATTTGTGTTGCAGTACTAGCCGGGGCCAGGGCCATGCCCAACCGTCTACTTGCTCAAGTTCGGATGTTATGGAAGTGATCACCAATGCAGATATGACATTTTGCTGATATGCGTGTTTCTTCTAAGTGAAGCCTTATATCCGAGTTAAATACATGTTTTTATTAATGTGTAATCTGGTGTTTCTACAATAAAGTAACCCCAAAGTGTAACACTAACAGTGTGGTCAAAAATTTAAAAATAACTACACCAACTCAATGTTTTCATGGATGGGTTATTAAAGACCAGAGTTGTGCAAAATAAAATAACAATGAGAAGGTAAAAATAGAATACTGTTTTCTAACTATAAGACAAACATGTTGTTTAATTTATTGTATGGGAATGAGGTTAGTGGCAACCTCTTTGGGTAAGTTTACTGTAGAAACACCAAAATTTCCTTTAAAAAAAAAAAGAAGTAAATTAATGATGGTATCTTTTGGTTTCCATTAGGTCGGCTGGGAAATAGCAGAGTCGCAAGAGACACTGAGGATCGATCTACCCTGAGCAGAATAGATGTGCTACTGGAGGCTTCCCAAGACGGTTGTGTATGCAATGGCAAGTGGCTACAGTGTGCCTGCGAAATTTTAGTCAACAATGGCATTGAGATAAGTGCTTTTGCAAAGACTGTTTATGTGTTATTATTACAGGGAAGGGGAAAATATCGTAACTTGATGATAACGGGCCCGGCAAATTGTGGCAAAACATTCATGCTCGCTCCCCTATGTAAGATATACAAAACATTTACAAATCCTGCATCTGGTACTTTTGCATGGGTCGGAGCTGAGTTAGCTGAAGTAATCTTTTTGAATGATTTCCGTTGGAATCCAAAATTGATACCTTGGCATAACATGTTATTGTTTCTTGAAGGTCAAACAGTTCATTTGGCCACACCAAAGACTCACTATGCATGTGACATTGTCTTTGAGAAAGACACACCCATTGTACCAGCAAACAACCTCTAGTATACATTAGCGGTGGCAGTATAGATGAACGTGAAACTGAAATGATGAGTGTTCGTTGGAAAATTTATGCGTTTTCATACCAGATACCACAATGTCAACAAATAGACGTAATTCCATGTGGCTGTTGCTTTTCACATCGTGTACTAGACCACTATTCACCCAGCTAGACTGCATAGGTCTTATAAGTAACATAACACGGAACTAGACAAATCTATGTATTGCAAATTTAAACAGAGGGTAGCTGAGTAAATTTCTTATTTGCTTACAGGATGGGGTCGACCCTGCCCTTAGCGAGACCTGTAATGAGTCACTTTTGGAGTAACAACCCACCCAACCAAATGCATTCTCCAATTTAACACAAAATATATATGACAAAAAACACAATAAAGGGGGCCACTTTCCTACCGTCACGTTAGCAGTTGTTTCAATGGTTGTAATTTTGTTTTTTTTATCTGAAACCACCCAAAAAGAATTTCAACATTTGAATAGACATGCATGCTTATCCTAAAGATAATTTGAGTTGATTATTACTATTATTTTGTTTGTAATTAGCCTAAAATTTCCATCAACAAATGGAGGGAAAAGTGAGGTAACTTTTTCCGTCCAATTTGTATGGAAATTTGAGGGTAAAAAAATAACTAAAAAATTAAAAATAAAGCCACTCAAATTAGTTTTAGTATAAGCATGCATGTCCATTCACATGTTGAAACACTTTTTGGTCGTTTTCAGGTACTTAAAAATAAATAACAACCATTGGAAAAACTGCAAACGTGAAGGATGCAAAGTGGCCCCCTTTATTGTGTTTTATGTCATATATGATGAGAAATCAAACAATAGCTCTGTCCTGCACAATCAATAGATAGATAGATGGCGCCCTCTGTACCCTGCACTAGAGCTGCTTGCACATGTTAGCAGCGCAGGGTAGAGAGGGCACTATCTATCTGTGTATTGATTGTGCATGGCAGAGCATTTTATATTAGGGCTACATGACACATGTGTTCACATCTCCAAAAGTGACTCATTACAAATTTTAAGTAAGACTAAATTGTGGTGACACCATGTGGAATCTCAATTGAGTAGTAATTAGTTCTGAAAAGAACTGGAGGTACAACTCGACGTTTTGATCAGTATGCTCTGATCGTCCTCAGTCGAGTTGTACCTCCAGTTCTTTTCAGAACTAATTACTACTCAATTGAGATTCTACATGGTGTCACCGCAATTTAGTCTTACTTATCATCCTCACCATGCAAACCTACAAGTTTTACCCATTACAAATTGTTATATATTTTTGTAATGACCGGTGAAGGGGGGGGGGGAGGGAATACTCATATTTAGGAGGGGGTGGTTGTGATCATGGCCTATGATTTCCCCGTCACACCACTTGTGTCCCTAAGCAAGTCACTTTACCCAATTGCGTTGTCCTTCGGATGGGACATAAAACCTGAGGTCCCGTGTACTGGAATTGGCAGTGCACGAAAAAGAACAGTTAGTTTGCACTCATCGTTAAGAGTAGGGGTGAAATCCAGGTGCATCTGGTTTGAGATTTTTTTTCTCCAAATTTAATTGTACATTTCCGGTGAAGGGGGTGAGAGTACTCAAATTAGGAGGGGGTGGTTGTGATTGTGGCGTCTGATTTTCCCCGTCACACCACTTGTGTCCCTAAGCAAGTCACTTTACCCAATTGCGTTGTCCTTCGGATGGGACATAAAACCTGAGGTCCCGTGTACTGGAATTGGCAGTGCACGAAAAAGAACAGTTAGTTTGTACTCATCGTTAAGAGTAGGGGTGAAATCCCGGTGCATCTAGTTTAAGATAGGGCTGTACTTGTCATGAGTGTGATGTACAACCATTTTTTTTCTATTATTTATATCTAATTGTTTTGCTGGGGGATCTCTACCTTTAAATTGGGGGCCAAATGACATGACCATACATCATATGTTCACATTTAATTGTACATTTCTTTAAGGCATTTCCAATACAAAGTTTTATTAGAAACAATGCTTTGGGCTGTACTTGTCATAATGAGTGTAATGTAGGACCAACTTTTAAAAGCATTTAACATCATTGTACTATATTCCACTCAAGTGTTCATACTTGTAAACAAGCAAATCTTTTGTATAGACCCAGATTTAATCCACTACGAGCAGTGCCCTCCAATTGTGTCATCCATAGTTAATTTTATCAAGATGTTGTTCTCCACAACAAACACGAACCCTTGTTTAGAAGTATGAAAATTTGCTTGTACAAAATACATAAAGTGAGCAATACAACATCGCGATCGCACAGATTCAGGAATCGCGCCCAGCATTGGTTTTGTTGTGTTTTTTGCGGGGAACTAGGCCCGTTTTTAACTGTGCTTGTACAAAAAAAAAAAAAAAATTGGGCACTGCAACATTATGTATTAATTAAAGGGGCAGTATCATCACGATCAGAGTAGACTTTAACAGGGCATGGAATCGGTGTCCTAGCTTAAGATGAACACAGTGACTGAAAATTACTAGCTCATGTATGCAGCAACAAGGGTCATATGAACTTATCACGTGGGAAATTATTTTCAATCTTTGAGTTAATCTAAAACAAGCACTCCGATAACATGTCCCGTTGATTGTGACGATACTGCCCCTTTAAGCAATGCAAAAGGTTTAATTTAGTTTGATCACGTTGTGTACAATACATCGATGCATTCTCCACTACATACATGTATGTTTGGTGCGATCGCCACATTGTGCTGTGCAATCGAACGAGAGCGCAGCATGATTGGCGATCGCACAGATTCAGGAATTGCGCCCAGCATTGGTTTTGTTTTTTGCGGGGAACTAGGCCTGTTTTAACTGTGCTTGTACAAAAAAAAAAAAAAAATTGGGCACTGCAACATTATGTAAAGATTAAGTAATTCCAAAAAAATAGTTATGTGTATGAAGTTTCAATTGATGCACACTTTGTAATTATCTTTTGTGATTGTGACTCTCCTCAAACTAGAGTACATACGTGACCCGCTCTGTGAAAATGAGCCACAAGACGCAAATATGACAAAGATAGTTTTCTATGGAGCTGGAAAGAGTGCATAATCGGCTTTAATTTGGTATATGTTTGTGTGTGGCATATTGCATTATGGAGATTTGGCATATGTAATAATCACTAATGTGCATAATTAAGACAATTTAGTGTTATGAACATACAGTAACAAATGGCCTATTTGAAACAAAGTACATGTACTGACAAAACTAATTGATTTTAATATTTTATTGATTGAAATTGACATTTATTTAAACAATAATAAAATTTATATCCTAATGATGTCAAAAGAACATAATCAACAATCAAATGTTAAACGAAAAAAAAAAACTCAACATTTCAGCGACCATTACATGACGCAACATGTCACCCTTTTTTCACAGAGCGGGTCACATACATAGTAGCCATTTGGAACATTTTGTGATCGCAAGATGTACTTTTTTATACAAATTATTTAGTGTTTACTTAGAAACAATGCTTTATTTCAGCCAAGTGCTGCTTTTGTGATGTTTTAAACCTTGAATAGAAATAAATATTAAAAACAAAGTACTGTAATGTACGTATAGTATCACATATTTATTGTAATCCTATGTTTTATTACAGTTGCTACCACTCTGTAGAAAACCAGGCAAGAATTTGTATAGTGTATAGAAAGTCGCACAAAAAGTTGAAGTCAAAAGCACACCACATGAATGTGTTGTCGGTGCTAAATTCATTTTTTTTTCTTTCAAATTTACATTGATTGAGGGCAGCACCATGCCAAATTCTTTCCAAAATCCAAAATGCACTATACTGTAAGTGTACAAGCATCCATGGCAACCCCCCCCCCCCCACAAAAACCAAACAGACCACTTGCATATACTTAAAAAATATCACTGGAAATTTCCCCATTGACCAACAATAGACCCCATTAGTCAGGAAAATAGGTTTATGTTGATAAATGATGACAACAATTTTGGGCTCATATAACCCTTTCAGTACCAAGACCAATTTTTCAATTATGCCTTGGGTACCACACGACTTTTGGCAAGTTTCATTGTATAGCGCCCTCACATGTTGATACAATGCAAGGCAATTTCTCTATTGTTAACATAGGTGTCATAATGAATTACTCTCACAGCCATGAAATCAACTTTATAATAAAAGACCAATTATGTTGACCTACATTAAAATGGCAAAACACTGTTATTGGGGTTTATTAAGTATTATGTGACTTATACAGAAAGGAAACTGAATGTACAATTGTTTAATCTATTTTGTTTGAGCAAAAGACTGAACAGGGACTTGAACCCATTCCTGAACCCTTCCAGCCCCCCCCCCCCCCGTTCAATGTTGGAAAATCTGGGCATGCGGTGTGCGTGCATCACATCAACATTGAAGCGCGGGGGGGGGGAAGTAAAATTAAATGAAATCACATGCATACAATCAAAAGTAGTTGGGCACAGACAGATCATTGGGTATGAACATTCTCAAAACAGGGAACAACACACATTGGCTTATTACACTGTTTACAGATCATACGCGTTTGTGTTCTCTTTGCCCTCGTACTGCAAACAACCCAGTCACGTTTTTTTCTAGAGACATTTTTTCCAGGATAGTGTTGACATGAAAAGGGCCTGGACGAACATGGAAGTTGGCTTGCATGCTGTACGGGGTTGTACTTCCAAGTGGATAAAAGTCCTTCGATGACCTTTACCCTAAAATCCAAATTGTACTTCCAGGTGGATAAAAGTCCTTTGATGACCTTTACCCTAAAATCCAAATTGGAAAGGTGATGGTTTGTAGGTATGGTGTTGTATACCACAGTAGCATTCAGAAAGCAGATGTCAAGAATGTTTACGAATACTCTTTCCACCATTTCATTGTTCTGTGCGGATATAATACTGCACAATTTGTGCTGCCAGATCAGTTCCTCCCATATTTATTAACGTAAACTATAGAAGGTTTAACTTGCGATGTCCGGTTAAACTGTTTTTACTACGAATCTGCTTAGTGGTGACACTGCAATTCCCGTACTATCAAGAGAGTTACGCGCTTGTGTCTTGCCAGACGACGCAGTTGGCTCATTTTGTATAAAACCGGGGGTCTTCGTTTTTTTTCATTGGGAACTTTTTGGGATGAGCAAAATCAGAATTCCTTGTGTGGTGTAGTTTCAGTTCCACAAACTCCAAAACTTGTAGCTGTGATAACTTGGAGACCAGAGCTGGCCATTGTACTAGATTTGTCCATGAAAATGACATGACCCTTGTGTTCCAGTCCTTCACTAGATCCAAGACAATCCCGCCTGCGCATGAAGAACGGATGGATGGTGTGTTGCCATGGTTGCAGTACGCACAGTGGAGGGCTGAATTGTTGCTGTGCAACATTCAGAATATCCGGGCATTTATTGTGGTTATCTTTTGCGGATTCTCTCCTGTTATGGCGGCGGTGGTCATTAGAACTAGATCGGCCTGACACCAATACGTCACTCTTTTTGATAGCAAAGTTGTTGCAATACGGACAGTGCGCATGATTCAGTATCGCGGAGGACAGTTTGGTACTTCACTATGAATACAGCGCATCCATTTTCGGTCACATTTGGCACAACGAATTAGTCTGCCTCCACATGTCATTTACTTCGTTCCAGGCGTTCGCTGCACCTGTATCACTTCATGGCCGTCCGCACCAGTATTAACGGACCCTCTGTTCCACCATCATAACAGCAACTGCTCACTGCTTTCAATTTTAATCCGGTGCTGAATAAAGTCCTGGCTTTGTCTGGCAGACCAACGTTACAGAGCTCATTTATTATTGAGGCGGCCTCTATAGCAAATCCTAACTCTTTGTCAATAATAGGATCTACTTCTGCTCTCACTAATACCCTGCGGGAAAGTTGTTTTACGTAACGTTGATGGGTTATTACTTAAACATACCTTAAAAACAAAATTATTCTTTTTTTATAAATAAAAACAACAATGTTACAATTTGTTTTTCTTTATAATTAGAAGAATGATTTTATTAACACATCACATGTTTATAGTTTGATGAAATTCTTGCGTCGTGTGATACACAACGATTTAATTCTTGCCCCTACAATCGACGTGTGTACAACACTTCATCTCAGTGCTTTCCGAGTGTCTAGAAAAACCTTCACAGGCGACTCGTGCGGGATTCGAACCCACGACCTCCTGCTTGCTGGTGCAGACGTCTTAACATCTCGATCACCGAGTTTGCCCGATGATGATTGGCTGGCTAGACATTTATAGTTTGATGAAATTCTTGCGTAGATGATCGATAAATAATTGATTTAATTTTGCCCCTACACCGACGTGTGTGTGATGAGGATTGTACCGAAATAATAATGAATGATTGCCTAGTCCCGGCTCTAGTCTCACTGCAGCACACGCAATTCTTTGTAAACCATATCAGACTATCACTCATTTGCATATCCAATATATTTAGATAGTAAATATTCCAGTTCCAGGTTGAGAAAGCAGGCATGAGGTATATAGAAACTGCTCAAAGCCCTTGGACGAGGATAGCCTCGATGGCATTTTGATCGCTGGGTTTACCCGGCCCAGATTCAGCGTGGATCGCTGGTATTCCAATGTACAGTCCCACATTCGTCTCATACCATGCACAATGCACAATTCAAAATGTATGTTATCTACAGGTCACAACACGATTCCTTGTTGAAAGTGCAGGACCTGCACCGTTTGTATTATTTGGGACCCATGTCCGATGGTGTTCAGTATTGCAGCTTCAGCATACTGAAATGGTTCAAGAGTGCAGAAGACTGAGCAACACTGTCAGCGACAAGTTACCCATGTAAACGGGTCTTAACCGTACACCAGATCCACCCTGACTTCTCACTAGAGTCCCTAATTCATCTCAACAATGATTGCTGCTATCACATTGTGTGACACCAACGAAACTGCTCATCTACTTACCACACCCACTCATCGACAATTATCAGAGCAGTGTCGGTAGAGTCATAATAATAATCAACCTTAGGTATGTACATTCCATCACTGACGCAGGTGAACTGATCTTCTCTGCATTCTAATACAACAAACAAATTGTTTCATTTGTTGTATTATTTCCATGTGTACAGTTTCACTTTCTTACTTCCTGGTCTAAGATTAAATAGTAGCAATCATAAATGTTTCCTAAATGATTTGTAACCACCCATACTTTTCCACCAGTTCATCCTCCTTCTGGTCCCAGAACCATGCGCATTTAGGCCCATGGACTGGCTTGGAAATGAAAGTGTAAGCTGTTCCCAACATATATTTTATTACAGTTGGTTATTAACACGAGATCATTGATTTCATTATACACTGAACTTTATTATACAGTGCCAACATAGTTACAGACTACATAATGTTGATGGTTAAAGAACACACACACACAAAAAAAAGTGACAAAAACCAGCAATACATATCAAAGTGTTGCTTCCATTCCGTAACCCCCAAATTTCCCATTCTCTGCTGGCGAACGTACCTTTTATTTGAGTTGTCAGATAATCAAATATTGAGCTTTATTATACATCATACACCTGTAAATGCTTCTCCAGTTTACGCGTATGACACAATATAGACTTACCATGATTCCTTTTGGGTCAATGGACGGCTGCGACGGTAGTTTGATGAAAGCACATTTATGGAACTAAAATAGCTTTTCCCTTTCAATGTTTTGTATTATGAATGTTTGAGTTAAATACCGTACGATATCCATAAATATATCCCATTTTATGGGGTTCTCGTTAACCAGACGATTTTCTCCCTAAAGTACCTTCAGGAAACTTGTACAAATCCCAACGATAATTTTCATTCCATTGCTGGATTATTACTTCACATCTTTCACATTATAATTGAATTCCATTTAATTTCCTCTCTATAGAGTGTTTGTCGATTATTATATCTCTGTGTTATTACTGCATGAATATTTCCACGTGTGGGAACCTATTTTTCCTTAAACTCATTATTTGTTGGGAAATATTCACCATAAATTGTGTGTTCCGCTCACCCTTTTATGCATCAGTATGCTCTGATCGAAACATCGAGTTGTAATCTCCAGCTCTTACAGAACTAATTACTACAAATTTGAGAATTTAACATGGTGTCACGGCAATTAGTGTTACGTGGCGTGCGTGCGTGTGTGTGTGTGTGTGTATACACTGCTGGACTTGTGAATGGTACTGATGTAACGGGACAATATGCCGTAGTGGTCGATATAACATCTGTTATCATTCTGGCGCATCTCAGCTGATGCTATGGAAGCTGATTCATACTTCACATGTAAATACCAGGGCACCAGTGGTGAAGGGGCGAAATATCATCGTCAATGTCAAGGTAATTCCCTTTGCGTCAATGTCACAGTAGCTCACTTTGATTTTTGCACGTGAAGTATGATACCAATCAGTTTTGAGCAGTTATATTCGACTTTCATCACTTAGCTTGAAAACTCATAAGCAAGTACTCAATTAAGATTCAACTTTAAATAGATTGGTCGTCCATTTTAATCAAACAAAGTAACGCTACTTATAAATGGAGTTTGTCAACATTACCAATACTCACCTTTTAAATGTACTTAACATAACTCTCACTAACATGTTAAGTATATATATTTGTTAAATTGCACATTTTTGTACTTATGAAAGTGATTGTATTGAATCAATAACAAAACATGATTGTAAGCTAGTATAATCATGTATACGTTCATTTAAAGTTATCACAACAGCTAATTGTTTTGTTAAAAGTAAAATGTGTTTTGGGTTGAATAATAAATAATACAATCATTGTTTCTGGAACAAGATAAACCTATGTGTCATTTCCTGTTATCTGCTATTATTTCAATAACTGATTATTACATATATACATTTAGGTATATTGTTTTCCATTAGTATCAATTTCAAACTACACGTTCACTCCCATTGCCAATATTGCTGTTCACTGTAGCCAAGGGTACTGAACCATAACACCTTGATCATATATCCATCTTGAACAAACTTATACAAGGTAAAAAATAACATTACTATATGTCCATACAAATGTGATACTTGGCCTATTATGTGCCTGAAATCGAGTGAAGTGATTTTATAAAACTACCGCAGCTGACATGACTGAACACCCCATTAATTTATTCAAACGGAAATGTAGGTTTCAGTGTTTTGGGGTTATATTTCACGTTTTAATTATGTTGAATATCACTGTTGGTCCATTAATGGAGTCATTGAAAAGGCCCATTATTAGGTTTGTTGTTTTTATTTATTTATTTATTTTATTTTGTTCTTTATTAAAGATAGACATATTCCAACAAAAATGTACTGGACAAGATTTTTCCTGCAGATTGCACGGGGAAAAGGTGAATTTGAAATAGTTGACCATGTGGGCTAAAGCAGCACATACATGTTTTGCGTGAATGTAATGCGACAACCAAACAAATAAATAATAATAAAAATAATAATAAATAAATAACAAAACTGGACCAAAATTTTCTCGGGGGTTGAAGTTCAGGCCATGATCATGTTAATTCTTATTTCTGTTGATGATGATGATGATGTGATATATCTAGCAGTACAAATCGTTACATTGGAGGGTCTCCTCGGGAGACGCCATTCTCTCGTTGTGTAGGTTGTTTTCACTGCGGGATAGCTTTTTGTCATAAACTTTGAACAGTTTGTCCTGGATCAATTGCAATGTCATTGTAACTGTATCAAAACTGTACATGGGTACTGTTGGCCACCCGAGACGCCGAGCTTTCAAAGCAAGACCTTTCTCCATTTTCTCCTTTCTCCACATCTCCATTCTCTTCCTGACGACGGCCAGAGCATACTACATGAAACGTTGAGAACAAAGCTGACTCTTCTCAGAGCCAAAACCTCACTTTTGAGATTTGTTACATGGTGCTTCCGGAAACTTTCCCAACACCTTTTATTGCCCATTCTGAATTCGACCTAACTATTACGCCTGATCCAGCATTCTTGCCGATTGTATGAATGTGTGGAGGGGTTGTCTTGCAGATTTCCAGTATTTGTTGGTTGAATTTACGTACCAGAAAACTGCTCAGGGTTCTTATTGGGATCATCTTTTTTCCCTTTTTGATGTGTAATGTATTGGACACATAACTTGTACATGTACAGCGGTTGTTTTGTTATGTTGGTGTTTGTATGGTAGCAATCGTGTCAAACAGTCGTAACAGTGTTTTACTGACAAAGCTTTAGCATTTCAAGTTTGTAAAGCAAATAATCGCTTACCGTTTATAATAGGCCTATTTGTTTGAATTTTCGTTTTTCTAACAAGAAAACATATATGAATTAGTTCCTCCAGGTGGTATCAAAACAAATTACTGGCTCATGGACTAACTGCAGTGTGGAACTCTCTATTTTCTCCTGAATTTGCCAGTTTATATTTGGACATATGTACTATACACTTCCAAAGAGATTATTAACAAAATACAAGGTTAACTAAAACAAATAACAAATTTAAAAAAATAAAAAATAAATAAATAAATTCTCGGGGAGGGTGGAAGTTCTAGGTGATGACTTTGTTAATTCTTATTTCGTTGATGCATTGTATTGACACATAACTTGGTACATGTAAAACGGTTGTTTTAATTATTGTACTGCGTCTGGAACCAACGTCTGGTACGTCTGGTAGCAATCGTCAAACAATGTAATGGTGTTTCTTTATTGGACAAGGCTTAGTATTTCAAATTTGTACGGGCAAAGTCGCTACCGTTTCAGCAATAGGCCCATTTATTAGAATGTTCATATTTTTCTAACAATAAAACATAAATGAATTAGTCCCTCCCAGGTGGTACCGGAAACAAATTGATGGATCATGGACTAATTTGCAGTATGTAAATTTCTATTTTCTCCTGAATGGCCAATATTATATTTGTATATTTTCTTTAAACTTCCAAGGAGATTACAAACAATTAGAGGGTTAAGATATTCTTTTTAAAACATGACACTGAGTTTTACATAAAAATGTTACCCATTTCTAAAGAGCTATGCTCACGTTATTATGTAACAGTAATAATATTTCCCATTTGCCGTTGTTTTATTGCATGCGGACTCGATTTTCTCCTAGCACACCAAATATATATTTTGGGAACATTACTATCAATCATGGTTATTGAGTACATTTTTAATGTTTTATTTATTGATTGATATTTTTGGTATTATTATTATTTTTAAATAATACTTGAGTTCCGCATCCGTTATTTTACCAACTTGTTAAAACCCTTGTATAAAAAATTAAATACAATTTGTGTTTATTTTTCCTTTTATCTTTTAAGGGATCAGTTGAGGGGTAATATGTATCCAGCTCCACACCGCGTCCCAATCGTATCAAGAACTGCTGCCACTGAGCATTCAAATTATGACACTTGAATTCTCCAATTATTAAAATTATGTGTGAGTGTCTGACACGTTATTATGCCTGCATACATACACAATGAATATTTTCTTTGCGGGTTCATTTATAGTGTGGAACATGTGATAATCTCTAAATTTTCTCCCAATTTTCAAACATAGTAATGTTTCGGCTAATAAACTTCTGCAAATATATCCTCAATTGTTGGAGTTTTAAAATGTTTCTTTGAAATATGTATATTTTAGTTCCGCATATGTACAATTATCTCTATAAATGTATGTTAGATTATTATTTCTGCGTTATCACAGCATTCAGTTGCTAAGCAAAAGAATTGGTATTTTGTCTTGAGAATCAAGTATGGCAAAATGTGTCCTCAAAAGGAAAACGGGATAAAGGTAAAACATGTTCAGATGTAGAGTCCCTTTGTATTCTGCCTATTTTATGGGGCCACAATTAAAAAAGGTGGGCCGCACAACACTAAAAACGAGAAACTCAGTCACCATTAATAATATTGAAAGTTTGTTTAAACCTCTGTCTAAAATGAAATAGATAAAGTTAAAACATGTATATGAACCCTCTTTAATCTGTTTATTTTATGGCGAACCAGATTATGAAAAACATAGATCCGCGCATCAAAACCTTAAATACAAGTTGGGTCTGCATCTGTGTTTATTTATTTATTAATAGTTGCCGTTAGGGTCAATTGGTATTTGGTCTTTTCCACCAACTTTTCAAAAACAACATCCTGCCCATAAACAGTCAGAATAAAAAATCGATTTTCCTTCGAATGTCTGTCATTATCTTAAGGAAGACATAATTCACGACGTCAGATTCGCCTGTTTTATAACACTTGGTTGGACGGGCGGTTAAGCCAGCCGTCCTAAGCCTAGATACGACCTCTCTAAGTAGTTTGACATGTTTTTGCCATTTCCATGAGTAAATTTGGACGTTATCTATGTAGTTTACCACATTATTGAGACCACTGAACAGTCGGCGCATCATGATCCTAGTCCAAGGGCGCAACCACGTGTTGAAAGTTGGGGGGGTCCCAAGCAGCCAATAGCAACGTGATCTGCGGGCGAGCGAAGCGAGCACGCCACTAGCACCTGGGGGTTCAGTTCAATATCACGTATTTCAGCGTGTTGATGGAAGTGTTGCATAATTGTGATGTCAGGAATGACATTAGGATCATGTATACATAAAATACCAAACAACGGTAGTTGGGAGGTCCAGATAGCAGGGGTCGTGACCCCGACCCCCCAGTGGTTGCGCCCTTGGATCCTACTGAAAACAGCCGGAGCATTGACCATGCCAAAGGGTAAGACGAAGAATTGAAAAGGACGTTACAACATGCTAGTGAACCAGCCAAGGTGTGAAATTACACTTTGGACGGCATTTTTTGTTAATAGCAGGAAACAATGTTAGATCGACGGTTCATAGGATGGGAAGAATATTAGGTGGATGTCACTGAGGTCAAAAAGGTCAAATAAGGTAAACAAAAACTGCATTTTTAAATTCCTGGAATCAATTCTTGACCCATTCGATAGATCCATCCATAAAATCTTTTTTATCATCATCATCTTGATAAACCAAGTCTGTGCAATTAATAGATAAACATTCATTTTGTACAGAATGTATGGTAAATGAAACGTAAAAGTGTGTTTTTTCGAAAAGTATAATCGTGTATATCAAAGTTGTTTGCACTCCTCATGTGTAATTCTACACAATGCTTGTTTGTACTAAAGCCTTTAATTACGAAAATTCATGTCAAGCACCTTGTATATGATGTGGTGTAATTAAACAAAAGGTACGTCTTTTAAAGTAAATTGAACGCATAGTAGTTTTACAGTTTGACAAGGTGCTCATTACTTTGTACATATTTCGTTGTTGCAGGGCATCATTATTTTGTTTTTGGTAATAATTATGATTGTTCCGTGCCTACCTAACTTGGTCACAACAACAGTAGGGAAAATATGTACATCTGTATCTGCAGTGAGTCTATGGATTCATTGGGCCTGCCGGGTTGTTGCAGTCAATTGGTGTCACATCCGCAAGCAAAAGTGCACCTAAGGTCCCTTTGAAGCACCGCACCGGGTTGTCCTGCATTCTTTATTTGCATCCACATGTAACGAACTCCAGACAGGCATCTGTATAGGTGTGGTACATGTGTACTCTTGTCCACACAGCTTCTAGGTAACCTGACTCCTTCTTCCAAGCTGCAGTGTCGATGGAAGATGGGACATCTATGTGTTCCTGATCTGCCTGCAACCATATTTTGCCTGGTAGTTCCAATGCATCTCTTGTTGGTAGTAGCATCTCCAGACCCTTCTCGCCTTGCCAAAGAGTTGGAGCCTGGCATTGTTGACGGTTGGCTGTTCAGGTGTGCCATATAGGTGACACAAAAACTGCACAATAGGGGCAAGATCTCCGTCACGGTTCAATTCCTTGACGAGTAGTGCTGTATTCTTAAAGGTTTTCCAACTTCTTTCCTGCACCATGGGAGGAGGTTGTATCGCATCCCGTTAGTGCGTGGAAGCTGAGTAGGTTGTCCTCACAGGTTGTGTAAGTCTCTGATGCGCGTATGTAATGGATACCATTTACGCTTCGCTGCTGCTCCGAGATCATCCATACTTCCGTTATTTTCGTACATACGGAAGTGCAGCAGAAACAGCATAGCATTTGTATCTCTGCAAAGATACTTTTGATATCCTCACTGACTGCCTCATAGAAATGGACTCATCAACCTGTGCTCAGCCCTCTTCGTGATTTCCCTTGAAGTTCCTGACATTATCTCCTCCTCGTAGACCTGCATCTGTAACATCAAGAAACCACTCTCGTTACTATCTTGTATCTTTCTTGCAGATCCTCACCCTTCCACGATGCCTGTGACAACTTACAGATCAGCCTTGTTCTCATCCAAGGCAATCAATTGACCCAAACCTGTAGAAAACACTGTCCATCGATGAGCTTCCGAATTGGCATTTTCCCCATTCGCTTTGGATCGAGTCACTGCCTTTGATTGGAGCCCTCTCTGATGTAGCGATCAAATACCATGTGTAAACCTGTTGTATTTCTCCAAAGTGTTTTGTCAATGTATTTATAAACACAACAGCGGAGTCACCAAATGTCTGACACCCATAAGGCTTTCAAGAGCTTGATAAGTGCATGGCCATCTATGAGCACACATGTCTTCATATCAGCATCTGGAACTCTGGGTGTGAAGTCCACACGATGGATCAACTCTGCTTTTGCAAGCGAGTTTATTTCACCTCCAGCCTTGGCGAGAGGCAGTGGGGACAGTTCATGCTGTAGAATATTCACCTGTCTTGCGTGATGTGATCGCACTGGACCAAGTGATGCAAAACTTGTCTCTGCTTGATCATTCCTGCATGCCAATATTATGCCATTCTGCATCTTGCACGTTCTGTTCATCCATTCATTTATTCGATCAGTGGGAACTTGGTTGAAGCGCCTTTGGTTCTCTTTCACGAACAAAGTTCCATTGTTGACCTCTTCTGTATGAACCTCTGGTGCTGTCTCTCTCAAGGAGTTTCCATATCAAGACAGACAGGCCCCACCGCGAAGCCAGTGGTCGTAGATGGTGAGCCATGGCATTGCTGAAAAGCTTCCTAGATGGACAGTCCAGTTTCCATCCTCTCAGCCCCAATGAAGTCCAGCAGAATCTCAACCATCTCCATGTAATGAGACCACAGTCTGAAGTTTGATTGTGAGTATGATTATTACAAACTTTAATGAGATCCTGAATGTTGTTACGGCTCAGAAAATCTGGTCATTTTTTTTGCCCACTGTGTCGTAAACTTGCTCTGTGGTTGTTATCTCTTTTGAAAAGCTTAGCCATATTTTGGGCACCTTTTCAACTTCCACGTCTTTTTACCATTTTCCAGCAGCCATGGTTCACATAGACCATTTGATATGCCAATAAGAGCCCTCATATGTCAGTTGGTGTCCTTCAACGCGACAATACCGGCCAACGCTGTCTCAGTGGTTACTGCATACACCTGCCTCCGTCCATAGGTCGTCAAGCCCAGCACTTTCCATGTGTTGACCAGTAGCTATCAGGAAGTTGAAGCAGAAGTGTAGTCTTCCCATGAGAAAAATTCCTTTCCCCTGCTAAAGTGAAGGTCAGCTGTGACATGGTATGTTTGGATTCTGTATGTTTGAAATGTCCACAAAGTTATCACAGTGGTGAGTGTATCATTGTCATCTGCTGGTGCCTGGAGGATTGCTAGTATCCCCAAGGTTGTTACAGGGGGTCAACTATACTAGTAGCTTCATTGAGTGATCCCCAGGCAGAACAGACTGTCCTTCATCATCATCATATATGTGACACCACCCATGTTAAATCTTGACCCGTGCCTTCATCATAATATTTTAATTTTAACATTGACAGGGGAGTTTATTGAGTGTGTACACTGTATGAGTCGGAAAGTTCACATTGAGATTAGTTGTAAACAACTTTTGATGTACACACGATATAAAGTTTTGAGAAAATCACAATTTTATGTTTCATTTTACCATACATGTCTGTACAAGATGAAAGTTATCCACATCAAAGGCTTGGTATGTCAACATGATGATAAAAGTAGATTTTATGGATATTCATCAAATGGGGTCACAATTTATACAAAATTTTAAATACAGATTGTTGACCTTATTTGACCTTGTGACCTCAAAATTACCTGTACCAAAATTGGGGTGGCATCTACCCTAATCTTTCTTCGCAATGATATGAACAGATCTAGCATGGATGCTACAGCTATTAACAAAAAATGCCGTGAAAAAAATTTCTTGGGGACTTTTTGATGTTTGGCTGTTCTACTATGCTGTCTTTTCTTTGTCTTCTTGAGCAATGGAAATGTGTCAGTAAACTTTTTTTTCTCTCTTTTGCCCTTTCCAGCCGTTTTATTGTTTATCCATCAATACAATTACATGTCAAAAGCACACAACTGAACAAAACAAAAGAAGAAAACAGAAGCATTACACATTAATTAACAGACAAATGTTTTGAAATTTTGGTATAATACAGCTTTGTGAATCTAATTTCATTTTGAACGTTTTCCAAAGAAGTTTTATAATTAAAGTAGGTTTGAATTGAATGCGTTAATTACTCTGCATATGTACACAGTGAAAGAGGCTGTTATTATTAAGAGGTTAACCGTATCGAAATTAATATCATTAATATTAGTTTAATACTATATATCTTTTCAACTTAATGTCATGCTTGATGTGTAAGTTGCTGAGATTCATGAGATAGCCAATATTGTTCCAGAATTCATTTTCAGAGACTTACAGGAAACAAATAGGTGATTGAGGTCGTCAAGTTCATTACATATAGAACAACTAGATTTGAGTTACTTAAATTCCGTTTAGTCAGATTAGTTTTATTTGGAGATGTTGTGGTAATAATTCTAAACTGAATTATTTAAATTTATTTATAGGTAGTTTTTAATCTTAAAATTCCAAACTTGTATCCAATTAAAGTCATGTGGGAGTTGTAAGACGGTTTTCCAGTACACTTCAACTCTACTTACGTGTTGTTTGTTCTCAACAATGCTTAAAGATAAACGGTTTAGCGTTATATGTTGCCCCATATGATCTGATTTCTAATTTCTATGGGGTCTAATTCCAAACCAGAAATACTGACGTCGATTTCTTTGAATTTAAACCATGACCTTAATGATATAACCGTAAGTACATTACCACTTGGCTCTGTCTATCAATTTATCAATGTCCGCAGGAAGGCAAGCAATCTGAAAAGTAACGAACCTTCATGGAGATAGAAACCTTCTAGCAAGGCATTTCATGATCCATGCGGAATTATCACATAACCCACATTACTTTGAGAGCTTTAATTTGTGATGAACATCAATCATTCGTAACAATCCTTCTCACTAATATCACTAATCATTGTTTCTTTTCACTTTTTCGTATTTTTGATTTCCAAACAAGTGAAAAAGCAGTCGTTCGACAGCCCTAATAATAGACTTTGGAACATGAAACCTAGCGTTATACATCATTTGAGATACTGAGTGTTTTTACTATTGTAATTTGCCAAAATTGTTAGGGTGTCTGGTATCCATGTATTTAAAATTGGTTTTAACTTAGTAAACCTTACAGTCCCAATTCAATTCCTTCTTTGAAGCCTATTTCTCGTTTCAAGCAAAATACACACCTAAACACCTAATAGGGTTCACAGACCATTTTATACCAGCAAAATCACAATTAGTAAAGCCTTTCTCAGCCACAGACCTTCTGTGTTGTTTAGGTTAAGCTCTAGCCCGGCAATATTTTAAAATTACTTGTTTCATTTAGTACACATTACAGAATGTTTAACTTGATGAAGATGGTCGTGTCATCAGCATATTGAGCTATTTTGATTTCTGGATATGTCTCCATCTTTGATTAATCTGGATACCTTTTACTACTTTCGTTGGCTTTAATCTTAAGAGCCAATATTTCCGCAGCAATGATGAAGTCAATAGTGCTGATAACGACAGCCTTGTCTAATGCCTCTAGTCACGTTGAAATAATTTGATAGCCACCCGTTATGAATGACGCAACTCTAAACATTGAAGAGCATCAGTCCAATTTAGAAAGGACGTTCCAAAATTGAAAAATTCAAAGTATTGTTGATAGTTAACCTCAACTATATCAAACGCTTTTCTAAAGCCCAAGAAAATGGCTCTTCAGTATGTTTATCTTAGAAGGCAATCAATTATGTCTTGAATCAGGCGGATGTTGTCCTGCATTTACCTTTATGTAACCACATTGATCCCTCGTTAAATATTCGTGGCAAGACCTTTGGAGTCTTATTGCTAGGGCAGTAGTAACAATCTTATAGTCATAATTGAGTAGTGTAATTGGCTCCAATTGTCCAGATTAATCTCACCTTTCTTATGAATGAGCGTAATAATACCTCTTTTTGTGTGTGGTGAAAGTTGTCCTTCACATAACCCTTCATTTATGGAATCAATAAACATATGTTTATGTCACGCCAAAAAAGTTTTATAAAACTATAACAGAAAGCCCATCAGTACCTGGAGCTTTGTTATTTTTCATAGCAATAGCGCATCTTCACATTCTTTATAAGTTAGAAAACCTTCACAATGATCTACGTCTTCTTCAATTTTGGAAGTTTTTCCGTGTCTTTAATATCGTTTTAAATACTCGATCGATGCTTCATCGGGGATGTTTTTCGATGATAAAGCTCACTATAATAGTTATTGAACACGCATAATTAAAGCTTGGTCATGTAACATTTCCATTTCTTGCTTTATGACATCATCACTTTTATTACCTCTGGATTTCTCAAGACCCAGAAAATACGGTATTCTTTCCTCTTCAAAATCATTTCACTCTGGAAACGAATAATAGCACCTTTTGTTTTGTAAGCATTTAAACCTTTAGACAAATCTATCTTGGTAAAATCCTTCCTGTCCTAATTCTGGCTATTAAGACTTATGTGGTTAGGGATGTGTTCTTGAGTCGAACACTGTCACTTTATTTTAATTTACAAAAAGCCAATACAGCAATTTTTTGCATCTTCTTATGAACAATTAAAGACGATGCGATCATATTGGTGATGTATCAGCTCAATCCTGCCAAGCCTCTGCATCGTCTTAAATTATTTTCGAATGTCACCGAAAGCAATACAATACAATGAAGGTATTTATATAGTGCTCACACAAACGGTACGCTTTACAGCAGATGCAAGTACAATTTAAAATACATAGTGCCTAAAATAAATGAGTCTTGGAGAGATGTTTTAAATTGACTCCAATGAAGAAGCATGACGGATACCATGTAGCTCATTCCCAAATGTTGCGTGCAGCAGGTGAAACCCTTGTTAGCCGCAGTTAAATGTAGTTGCTTTTAACATCCGGGAATCAGAATTTGAACCGAGTCCACTGTGGTTAGTAGGTATGGTGCTGTATACCACAGTAGCATTCAGAAAGCAGATGTCAAGAATGTTTACGAATACTCTTTTCCACCATTTCATTGTTCTGTGCGGATGAGAGTACACTGCACAATTTGTGCTGCCAGATCAGTTCTCCCATGTATTTATTGTAATCGCAAACTATAGAAGGTTTTAATCTTGCGATGTCCGGTTAAACTGTTTTACTACGAATTGCTTAGCGGTGACAATTGCAATTCCTGTAATTTGTCAAGAGAGTTACAAGGCTTTGTGTCTTGCCAGACGACGCAGTTGGTCTGCCTTTTATAAAACCGGGGGTCTTCTGTTTTTTTTTCATTGGGAACTTTTTTGGGATGAGTAAAACTAGAATTCCTTGTGTGGTGTAGCTCATGTTCCACAACTCAAACTTAGCTGTATAAATTGAGACCAGGAGTTGGCTATTGAAATTAATTATCCATGAAATGATGGGACCCTTGTGTTCCAGTCCTTTCACTAGATCCAAGACAACCTGGCCTGGTGCATGAAGAACGGATGGATGGTGTGTTGCCATGGTTGCAGCATGCACAGTGGAGGGTTGAATTGTTGCTGTGCAAATATTCAGAATATCCGGGCATTTATTGTGTGGTTATCTTTGCGCGGATTCTCTCCTGTTATGGCGTGGGTCGCCTGGTGCCATGAACTATTAGATCGGCCTGACACCACACAATACTTTTTGATAAAGTTGCTGCAATACGGACAGGTGCAAGGATTCAGTATTCTGTGTGAGGACAGTTTGGCAATTCTACCATGTGAGATACAAAGGCATCCATTTTGGTCACATTTGCAGCATGTTCAGAATTAGTCTGGCCCTCCACATGTCATTTACTTTGTCTAGGTGTCTGCACCTTGTATCACCATGCCGTCCGCACCAAAGTATTAACGGACCCTCTGTTCCACCATCATAACAGCAACTGCTCACTCGTTTAAATTTTAACTGGTGCTGAATAAAGTTCCATTTTGTCTGGCAGACCAACGTTACAGAGCCTATTTATTATTGGAGGTGGCCTCATAGCAACCTAACCTTGTCAATAGGATCTACTTGCCTCACTATCTACCCTGGTGGGAAAGTTGTTTTTACGTAACGTTGATGGTTACTTAAAACATAATTTAAAATAAAATTAATATTCTTTTTATAAATAAAACAACAATGTTACAATTTGTTTCTTCTTTATACTAGAAGAATGGATTTTATTAATACATCACATGTTTATAGTTTGATGAAATTTTGCGTCGTGATACACAATTGATTTAATTTTGCCCTACACTGACGTGTACAACACTCTATCTCAGTGCTCTGAGTGCTTATGGGGAAAAACTCACAGGCGACTCCCGTGTGGATTCGAATCCCACGACCTCCTGCTTACAGGCAGACGTTCAACATCTTGATCACCGAGTTTGCCTGATGATGATTGGTTATTAGACATTTATAGTTTGATGAAATTCTTGGGTGTAGAGGATTTTATAAACAATTGATTTAATTTGCCCTACACCGACGTGGATGAGTGATTGTACTGAAATAATAATGAATGGCTGTCTAGTCCCGGCTCTAGTCCTTACCGCATAATAATGCACTTTTGTAACCATATCAGACTATCACTTCATTTGGTATATCCAATATTTAGATAGTAAAATATTCCCAGTTCCAGGTTGAGCAGTGCATGAGGTATAGGAACTGCTCAAAGCCCTGGGATGAGGATAGCCCTGATGGCATTTGGATCGCTGGCCACCCGGGCCCAGGATTCAGCGTATGGACTGCTGGGGTCTAAATGTGGCTGTGTCCTACATTCGTCTTACACCATGCACAATGCACAATTCAAAATGTGTATGTAAGACCCATAGGGGTCACGCACACGAATTTTGTTTTGAAAGTGTGTAGACCCACCCGTTTGTATTATTTGGGACCCAGCTGTCTGATAGGTGTTCAGCATTGCAGCCTGTATACTGAAATGGTTCAAGAGCAGTGAAGGACTGAGCAACACCGTTTGTATGACAAAGTTGCCCATGTGTAAACGGGCCCCAACTGCACACTAGATCCAATTCCTGACTTTACCAGAGTCCTTACCCATCTCAACAATGATTGCTGCTATCATATCAGGTGACACCAAATGAAATCGTCTATCTACTTACCACAATCTACCTCATCGACACCATCAGAGCAGTGTCGGTAGGAGTCACACACCCAACTCTTAGGTATACACATTCCATCACTGACGCAGGTGAACTGATCTTCTCTGCATTCTAATACAAATAAAAACAAATTGTTTCATTTGTTGTATTATTTCCATGTGTATAGTTTCTTACTTTTCTTACTTCCTGGTCTACATTAAACAGTAGCAATCATAAATGTTTCCATGATTTGTAAACTCACTCCATACTTTTTCCACCAGTTCATCCCCCCTTCCCTCTGTCCCAGAACCATGCATTTAGGCTCATGGACTGGCTTTGGAAATGAAAGTGCGTGGGGTTACGTTCCTCCGCCAACATACATTTTATTACAGTTGGTTATTAAATCATCGAGATCATTGAGCTTCATTATACACTGAACTTTATTATAGTGCCAACATAGTTACAGACTACATAATGTTGATGGTTGGAAGAACACACACACAAAAAAGAAAGACAAAAACCAGTACATATCAAAGTGTTGCTCTCATTCCGTAACTCCCCAATTTATCTCTTACGTTAAGGAACGTACCTTTTTATTTGAGTTGGAAACAATGGATAATCAAATATTGAGTTTTATTACACATCATCATACATTGTAAATGCTTCAGTTTACGCGTATGACACAATATATCGTTTATGATTCCTTTTGGGTCAATGGACGTCCAGGATTTGTGTCGATGGGAGAAAGCACATTTATGGAACTAAGTTAGAAGCCCTTTTCAATGTTTTTGTACACAGAATACTTGAGTTACTAATCGTAATGATATCCATAAATATATCCACAATGTTAACTAGACGATTTTCTCCTAAAGTACCTTCCTTAGAAACTTGTAATACAACCTAACGATAATTTTATCTATTGTTGGATTATTTACTCTTATACATCTTTCACATTATAATTGAATTCCACTTAATTTCCCTCTATAGAGTGTTTGTCGGATTATATCTCTAAAGACACTGCATGAATATTTCCACGGAACCTCTATTTTTCCTTAAAACCCATTATTTAGCGGGAAACATTCACCATAAATTGTGTGTCCTGCCCAATTCTTTTATGTATCAGTATGTCTGATCGAAACATCGAGTTGTAATTCCAGCCTTACAGAACCACTACTACACAGTGCTGAGAATTTAACATGGTGTCACGGCAATTAGTACATGCGTGCGTGCGTGCGGTGTGTGTGTGTGTGTGTGTGTGTATACATCTGGTTGACTTCAGGAATGGTACTGATGTAACGGGACATATCATGGCTGTAGTGGTCGATATACATCTACATCATTCTTGAGTAATTCTCAGCTAGATATGGAAGCTGATCTATATTTCATGTAAATATTTAGGCACCAGTGGTGAAGGGCGAATATCATCAGTCAATGTCACAGTAATTCCCTTTGTGTCACGTCATAGTTCACTTTTGATTTTGCATTCGTGTGAAGTATGATACTACAAATCAGTTTTGAGTAGTTATATTGGACTTTCATCACTTGTGTGTTTGAAAAACCTACAAGTGCGAATTCAATTAAGATTCAACTTTAACAGATTGGTTATTTCATTCTTTAATCAAATAAAGTAACGCTACTTATAAATGGAGTTTGTCAACATTACCACACTACCTTTAAAATGTAATTAATATAACCTCACTAACATGTTAAGTATATATATTTGTTAAATTGCACATTTTTTGTACAGAAAGTGATTGTATTGAATCAATAAATAAAACATGATTGTGTTTTCATATAATCATGTATACGTTCATTTAAAGTTATCACAACAGCTAATTGCTTTGTTAAAGTAAATGTTTTGGGTTGAACAACAATACAATCATTGTTTCTGAACAAAGATAAAGTCCATGTGTCATTTCCCAGCATTCATTATTATTTCATAACTGATTATTAAGGCATACATTTAGGTATATTGTTTTCATTAGTATCAATTTAAAACTACACGTTCACTCCCCATTGCCAACATTGCTGTTCACTGTAGCCATGTGTACTGGAACCATAACACCTTGATCATATATCCATCTTTGAACAAAACTTATACAAGGTAAAAATAACACAATATATGTCCACAATGTGATACTTGGCCTATTATGTGCCTGGAATCGAGTGAAGTGATTTATAAACTACTGCAGCTGACACAGACTGAACACTGTATTAATTTAGTTCAAACGGAAATGTAGGTTTGTGTGTTTTGGGTTATATTTTACAGTTTTAATCATAAAAGTTGAATATCACTGTTATCCATTAATGGAGTCATTGAAAAGGCTCCATTATAGGTTTGTTGTTGTTTTATTTATTTATTATTTTATTTTGTTCTGATAAAGATAGACATATTCCAACAAAATGTAATACTGGACAAGATTTTTCCTTGCAGATTGTACGGGAAAAGGTGAATTTTTAGCCAGTTGACCATGGGTAAAGCAATACACATGTTTTTATGAATGTACGCGATAAACTAAACAAATAAATAATAATAAAAAATACACAATAAATAAATAACAAAACTGGACCAAAATTGGGGCTGGTGTTCTAGGTCATGACTGCGTTAATTTTATTTCGTTGATGATGATGATGATGTGATACATCTGGCAGTACAAATCGTTGCTATTGAGGCGTCTCCTCGAGACGCCGGTCTTCTCGTTGTGTAGGTTATTTTCACCAGGATAGCTATCATAAACTTTGAACAGTTTTGTCCTGATCAATTGCAATGTCATTGTAACTGTATCAAACTGTACATGGGTACCAGCCACAATTCGAGACGCTTGAGCTAAAGCAAGACCTTTCCATTTTCTCTCCTTTTCTCCACATCTCTCCATTCTCCTGACGACGGCCAGAGCATACTTGCCGAACAAACGTTGAGGAACAAAGCCGGCTCTTCTCAGAGCCAAAACCTACTTTAGAGATTTGTTACATGGTGTGCTTCCGGAAAACTTTCCCCAACACCTTTTTATTGCCCATTCTGAATCTGACCCAATCCACATGCCTGATCCAGCATTCTTGCTGCTGACGTAAGGAATGTGTGGAGGTTGGGTCTTGCAGAGATTTCCAGTATTTGTTGGTTGGAATTTACGTACCAGAAAACTGCCCAGTTCTTATTGGGATCATCTTTTTCCCCCTTTTTTTTTGATGTAATGTATTGACACATAACTTGTACATGTACAGCGGTTGTTTTATGTTGTTATGTTTAACGTTTGGTATGGTAGCAATCGTCAAAACAGTCGTAACAGTGTTTTACTGACAAAGCTTAGTATTTCAAGTTTGTAAGCAACAATTTGCTTACCGTTTATATTAGGCTCATTTGTTTGAATTTCGTTTTTCTAACAAGAAAACATATACATGAATTAGTTCCTCCAGGTGAACAAACAATTACTGGCTCATGGACCAACTGCAGTGGAACTTCTATTTTCTCCTGAATTTGCCAGTTTATATTTGGACATATGTACTATGGCTAATTTCAAAGAGAGATTATTAACAAAATACAAGGTTAACTAAACAAATAACAAATTTAAAAATAAAAATAAATAAATAAATTTCGGGAGGTGGAAGTTCTAGGTGATGACTTTGTTAATTTATTTCCGTTGATGCATTGTATTGACACATAACTTGGTACATGTAAAACGGTTGTTTTATTATTGTACTATGTTCGAACCAACGTCTGGTACGTCTGGTAGCACCGTCAAACAGTCGTAACAGCGTTTTATTTGGACAAGGCTAGCATTTCAAATTTGTACGGGCAAAAAGTCGCTTAATTGTTTCAGCAATAGGCCTATTTGTTTAGAATGTTCATATTTTTTCTAAATAACAAAACATAAATGAATTAGTCCTCCAGGTGGTACCGAAACAAATTGATGGATCATGGACCAATTTGCAGTATGTAACTCTATTTTCTCCTGAAATGGCCATTATATTTGTATATTTTCTTTAAACTTCCAAGGAGATTATTAAACAATTAGAGGGTTATTAGATATTCTTTTTAAAAAACATGACACTTGAGTTTTACACAAAAAATGTTACCCATTTCTAAAGATGGCGCGTCACGTTATTATGTAACAGCGAATATTTCCCATTTGCCGGTTTTATTGCATGTGTGCGGGACTCGATTTTCTCCCTAGCATACCAACATATTTTGGGAACATTACTATCAACTGGCATTATTGAGTATATTTTAATAGTTTTATTTATTTGTTTGATTATTTTTAAATATTATTATTTTTAAAACATAATACTTTGAGTTCAAGTATCCGTTTTACCAACTTAGTTAAAACCTTGTATAAAAATTAACACACCTTTGTGTTTATTTCCCTTTATTCTTTTTTAAGGGATTGTCAGTTGGGAGGGTAGGCCATGTATCCAGCTCCACACCGCGTCCCCAATCGTAATAAGAACTCGTTGCTACTGAGCATTCAAAATCATGACATTCTGAATTCTCCAATTATTAAAATTATGTGTGAGTGTCTGACACGTTATTATGCCTGTATGCTATTACACAATGAATATTCTTTGCGGTTCATTTGCAGTGGAACATGCGATAACTTCCCAAATTTTTCTCCCAATTTTCAAACATAGTAATGTTTCAATATTATAAACTTGCAAATATATCCTCAATTGTTGGAGTTTTAAAATGTTTTTGAAATATGTAATATTTTAGTTCCGGCACGCAATAATTATCTCTATAAACAAGGTTAGATATTATTTCTGCGTTATCACAGTTACTCCTAGCTAAGCAAAAAGAATTGTATCTGTCTTGAGAATTATGGCAAAATGTGTCTCAAAAGGAAAACGGGATAAAGGTAAAAACATGTTCAGATGTAGAGTCCTCTTGTATTCTGCCTATTTTATGGGGCCACAATTAAAAAAGGTGGGCCGCACAACACTAAAAACGAGAAACCTGGCATCACCATTAATAACATTGAAAGTTTGTTTAAACTTCTGTCTAAAATGGAAATAGGATAAAGTTAAAACATGGTATGAACCCTTCTTTTAATCTGTTTATTTTATGGGCGGAACCAGATTATGAAAACATAGATCCGCGCATCAAAACCTTAAATACAAGTTGGGTCTGCATCTGCGTTTTATTTATTTATTTAATAGTTGGGCTGCTAGGGTCAAATTGGTATTTGGTCTTTTTCCCACCAACTTTTCAAAAACAACATCCTGCCCATAAACAGTCAGAATAAAAATCGATTTTCCTCTGAATGTCCGTCATCTTATGAAGACATAATCATGATGTCAGATTCGCCTGTTTTATATAACACTTGCTGACGGCGGTTAGCCAGCCAGTCCTAAGCCCAGATACGACCTCTCTAAGTAGTCGGATTATGTTTTTGCCATTTCCATGAGTAAATTTGGACGTTATCTATGTAGTTTACCACATTATTGAGACCACTGAACAGTCGGCGCATCATGATCCTAGTCCAAGGGCGCAACCACGTGTTGAAAGTTGGGGGGGTCCCAAGCAGCCAATAGCAACGTGATCTGCGGGCGAGCGAAGCGAGCACGCCACTAGCACCTGGGGTCTTGGTTCACATTTCAGCGTGTTGATGGAAGTGTTAGTATAATTGTGATGTCAGGAATGACATTAGGATCATATACATAAATACCAAATGAACGGTAGTTGGGAGGTCCACATAGCAAGGGGTCGACTCTGACCCCCCAGTGGTTGCGCCCTTGATCCTGCATTGAAAACAGCCGGAGCATTGACCATGCCAAAGGGTAAGACGAAGAATTGAAAAGGACGTTACAACATGCTAGTGAACCAGCCAAGGTGTGAAATTACACTTTGGACGGCATTTTTTGTTAATAGCAGGAAACAATGTTAGATCGATTGTTCATAGGATGGGGAAGAACATTAGGGTGGATGTCAATTTGAGGTCAAAAGGTCAAATAAGGTAAAACAAAACTGCATTTTTAAATTTTGAATCAATTTTGACCCCATTCGATAGATCCATCCATAAAATCTTTTTTTATCATCATCTTGATAAACCAAGTCTGTGCAATTAACAGATAAACATTCATTTTGTACAGAAATGTATGGTAAAATGAAACGTAAAAGTGTGTTTTTCTTGAAAAGTGTATAATCGTGTGTATATCAAAGTTGTTTGCACTCCCTACATGTACCTCACACAATGCTTGTTTGTACCAAGCCTTTTTAATTACGAAAAATTCATGTCACACCTTTGTATATGATGTGGTGTAATTAAACAAAAAGGTACGTCTTTTAAAGTAAATTGAAACGCATAGTAGTTTTACAGTTGATATGGTGCTCATTACTTTTTGTACATATTTCTCATGCTGCAGGTGCATCATTATTTTGTTTTTGTACACTATGATTGCCCTGTGCCTACCTAACTTGGTCACAAATAAATAGTAGGGAAAATATAAGACCTGTATCTTTTGCCGAGTCTATGGATCTATTGCCTGCCGGGTTAAGGTAGCCAATTGTCACATCCGCAAGCAAAGTACCTAAGGTCCTTTGAAGCAATCGCACTGGGTTGTCTCCACTTTATTTGCATCCACATGTAACGAACCCAGACAGGCATCTGACAGGGTGGTACATGTACTCTGTCCACACAGCTTCTAGGTAACCTGACCTCTCTCAAGCTGCAGTGTCGATGAAGATGGGACATCTATGTTCCGGATCTGCCTGCAACCATATTTTGCCTGGTAGTCTCCAATACTACCCTTTATGGTGGTAGCATTCCAGACCCTTCGCTCTACAAAGAGTTGAGCCTGGTATTGTTGATTGTTGCTGTTCAGGTGCTACAGGTGACACAAAACTGCAAGGTCAGGGGCAAGATCTCCGTCACGACCAATTCCCTTGACGAGTAGTGGTTGTATCTTAAAGGTTTTCCAGCACAACTTTCCCGTGACCATGGGTGGAAGGAGGAGGTTGCATCTGTCCTGTTAGTAGTGTGTGTGGAAGTTGAGTAGGTTGTCCCTCACAGGTTGTGTAAGTCTCTGATGCTGTGTTTTGACAATATTTACGCTTCGCTGCCGTTCCGAGATCATCCATACTCCGTTGCTTGTGACATAATAGAAGTGTGCAGCAGAAACAGCATAGCATTCGGTATCTCTGCAAATATACTTCGATATTCTCACTGACTGCCTCTATAGAAATGGATTGTCAACCTGAAAACAGCCTCTGTGATTTCCTCAGTTCGACATTATCTCCTCGTAAGAGACCCGGCATCTGGTAATATCAAGAAACCCACCTGTTACTATCTTGTATCTTTCTGGTAGACTCACTCCTTCCACGATGGCCTGTGACAACTTATGAGATCAGTTTTGTTCTCATCCGCGCCCAATGACTCAAACCTGTGGTAGTGGAACACCGTCCATCGATGAGCCTGACCGTATTTTCCCCATTCGTCTTGATCGAGTCACTGCTCTGATTGAGCCTCTGACAAAGGGATCAAATAACCATGTAAACTCTGTTGTATTCTCCAAAGTGTTTGTCATCGTACGAGAACACATCAGCGAGTCACTCAAATGTCTGACACCCAAGGTTTTCCAAGAGCTGGAGGCGTACGGCCATCTATGAGCACACATGTCTTCATATCAGCATTCGAACTTGGGTGTAGTTCAGCCATCAAGATGTTGATCAACTTGCTTTTGGTGTCGAGTTTATTTCACCTCCAGCCTTGGCGTGAGAGGCAGTGATTGGGGAGAATTCATGCTTGTAGAATATCCACCTTGTCTTGCGTGATACGTGATCGCACTGATCTGCTATAAAACTTGTCTCTGGCTTGATCATTCTGTAATGCCAATATTATGCCATTCTGCATCTTGCACGTTCTGTTCATCCATTCATTTGCCTGGATCAGTGGGAACTTGGTTGAAGGCCTTTTGTCTCTTCTTCACAACAAAGTTCCCATTGTTGACCTCTCAGAAGGAACCTCTGGTGCTGGGTCTTCTCAAGGAGTTTCATATCAGTGTGATATAGGTCCCCACCGGGCGAAGCTTGTGTGGTCGTAGATGGTGAGCCATGGCAGCATTGCTGCAAAAGCCTGGGATGTGGACAGTCCAGTTTCCATCCCTCTCAGCCCCAACAATGAAGTCCAGCAGAATCTCAAATCAGACCCTGTACGAATGCCAGTCTGGTTTTCTGATTGAAGTATGATGATTAAGCAACCTTTAATGAGATCCTGAATGCTGTTATGGCTCAGAAAATCTGGACAGTTTGCCCACTGCGTCGTAAATTCGTGCCTCGTGGTTGTCATCTCTTTTGAAAGTTTAAATACATTTTGGGTAAATCTTTTCAATCACGTCTTTACCATTTTCCCAGCAGCCATATTCAAGTTATTAGACCATTTGATATGCCACAGAGCCTCATATGTCACAGTCCTCTATCATACTTCAGATAATAGCTTTACCATCGAAGTATTGTCTAGTGGTGTTACGTACACCTGCCTCCGTCCATAGGTCGTCAAGCCCAGCACTTTCCACATGTGCTGGGACCAGCTATCAGGAAGTTGAAGCAGAAGTGTAAAGGCCTCCCATGAGAAAAATTTTCCTGCTAAAGGGCAACAGCGATAATGGTATGCTTCACCTGTATGGTTTGAAATGTCATAAAGCGATTAATTGCAGGAGTGTATCACGGTTATCTGTTGTGCCGAGTGATTACAGTATCCCCTGCTGTTGTTACAGGGGGTCAACTATATTAGTAGCTTCATTGAGGATCCCAGGCAGAACAGACCGTCCCCTCTCCCACTAACATATATGCGTGACAATCAATTCATGTTAAATCTTTGACCTGTGCCTTCACCAATATTTGAAATTTTAACATTGACAGGGGAGTTTATTGAGTGTGTACACCGTATGAGTTTAAAAGTTCATGAGAGATTGGGGTTAAACAACTTTTGATGCAATAATATCGATATAAAAGTTTTGAGAAAATCACAATTTTATGTTTCATTTTACCATATGTCTGTATGCATGAAAGTTTATCTGTTACTCAAAGGCTTGAAGGCCATGGATGATAAAAAGCAGATTTTATGAGGATCTATCAAATAGTCACAATTTATACAAAATTTTAAAATACAGATTGTTGACCTTATTTGACCTTTGTGACCTCATAAAAATTACCTTAAAATTCAAAATTGGGGGTACCACCCTAATCTTCTTTCGCAATGATATGAATATTCAGCATGGATGTTGCTATTAACAAAAATGCCGCGAAAAAAACTTTTGGGACTTTTGATGTTTGGCTGGTCTACTACGCTGTCTTTGTTCTCTTGGAGCAATGGAAATGTCGGTAAACTTTTTTTTTTCTCTCTTTGCCCTTTCCAGCCGTTTTATTGTTTATCCATCAATACAATTACATGTCAAAGCACAACTGAACAAAACAAAAGAAGAAAACAGAAGCATTACAAATTAATTAACAGACAAATGTTTTGAAATTTGACACATAGTTTAGAATTCAATTTCATTTTGAACGTTTTCCAAAGAAGTTTATAATTAAAGTAGTGTTTGAATTGAATGCGTTAATTACCTGCATATGTACACACAGTGAAAGAGGCTGGCATATTAAGAGGTTAACTGTATCGAAATTAATATCATTAATATTATAGCCTACTACTCATATCTTCAAATTTAATGTCATGCTTGATGCGTAAGTTGGAGATTCATGAGATAAATAATATTGTTCCAGAATTGTTTCAGAGACTTAATAGGAAAACAATTGCGATTGAGGTCGTCAAGTTCATTACATATAGAACAACTAGACGAGTTACTTAACCTGTTTAGTCAGGATTAGTTTTATTTGGGAGGATGTTGTATATTAATCTAAAACTGAATTATTTAAATTTATTTATAGGTAGTTTTTAATCTAAAATTCCAAACTTGTATCCAATTAAAGTCATGGGAGTTGTAAGATTTGTTTTCCAGTATACACTTCAACTCTACTTACGTGTTGTTTATTTCAACAATGCTTAAAAGATAAATGGTTGTTAAGGTTGCCCATATGATCTGATTTCTAATTTCATGGGGTTCAATTCCAAACCATGAAATACTGACGTCGATTCTTTTGAATTTAAACCATGACCTTTAACATACCATATAAACTGTAAGCATTTACCACTATTCTGTCTATCAATTTAATAACTGCAGGAAGGCAAAGTAAATTGAAAGTAACGGAACTCCTTCTTCGTATGGAGATAGAACCTTCTTATAAGGCATTTCCATGCATCCATGGAATCATCAAACCCACATTATTTTAGAGCTTTAATTTCCAGACGGAATATCAATCATTCGGTAACAATCCTTCACTAATATCACCAATCATTGTTTCTCTCTTTTTTCACTCTTTTTCGTATTTTTGATTTCCAAACAAAGCGGAAAAGCAGTCGTCTGACAGCCTTATTAATAGACTCCTAGAACATGCAAAACTCTAGCGTTATACATCATTTGAGAGATACTGAGTGTTTACTATTGTAATTCTGCCAAAAATTGTTAGGTGTCTGCATTCCATGTATTAAAATTGGTTTTAACTTAGTAACCTTACAGTCCCAATTCACCCTTCCATTTTATCGTTTCGCTAAAAATACCTAAACACCTAATAGGGTTCACAGACCATTTTATACCAGCAAATCACAATTAGTAAAGCTCTTCCTAGCCACAGACCTTCTGTGTTGTTTAGGTTGCTCTAGCCCGGCAATATTTTTAAAATTACTTGTTTCATTTAGTACATACATTATAGAATGTTTATCCTCTGATGAAGATGGTCGTGTCATCAGCATATTGAGCCACTTGATTTCACATGTCTCCATCTGATTAACCTGGATACCGGTCACTTCGTTGGCTTTCAATCTTGCTATTTCAAGGCTTCTGCAGCAATGATGAACAATAGTGCTGATAACGACAAGCCTTGTCTAATGCCCCAGTCACGGTTGAACAATTTGATAGCCACCAAGTTATGAATGACGCAACTCTCTCTATGTTAATGGTTGAAGAACATCAGTCCATAATTTAGAAAGGATTGTCCAAATTGAAAACGCCAGCATTGTTGATAAAGTTAAATCAACCATATCAAACGCTTTCAGCCCCAAGAAAAATGAATTTCTTCAGTATGTTTATCTTAGCGCAAATCAAATTAGCCCTTTGAATCAGGCGGATGTTTTGGTCTCCGCATTTCTACCTTTTATGTAACCACATTGATCCTCGTTAAATATTCGTGGTAAGACCTTTGGAGTCTTATTGCTAGGGTAGTAGTACTGTCTGAGAAATATAATTGAGTAGTGTAATTGGCCTAATTGTCCAGATTTCAATCTCACCTTTCTTGCAGAACAGAGCGTAATAATACCTCTTTGTGTGGTGAAAGTTGTCTTTCACATAACTCTTTCATTTATGGAATCAATAAACATATGTTTTATGTCATGCCAAAAGTTTTATAAACTATACAGAAAGCCCATCATACCTGAGCTTTACATTTTTCATAGTAAATAGCGCATCTTTCACATTCTTTACAAGTTAGAAAACCTTCAATGATCTACGTCTTTCACTGAGTTTTTCGCCCTCAATATCGTTTAAATACTGATCGATGTTTATCAGGGGATGTTTTTCGATGTATAAAGCTCACCATAATAGTTAACAGTTTCACGACAATTGTGCTTACGCGGTAACATTTCCATTTCTTGCTTTATGGACATCATCACTTTTTATTACCTCTGGATTTCTCAAGACCCATGAAATACTTGGTATTCTTTTCCTCTTCAAATCATTTCCACTTGGAAACGAATAATAGCACCTTTGTTTTGTAAGCAAGCATTTGTAACCTTTAGACAAATCTATCTTGTAAAATCCTTCCTTTGTCCCAATTCTGGCCATTAAGACTTATGTGTTAGGGATGTGTTCTGAGTCGAACACTGTCACTTTATTTAATTCTATTAAAAGTCAATACAAAAGCAATTTTTTTGCATCTTTCTTATGAAATAATTAAAGACGATGCGATCAGTATACGGTGATGTATCGCCCCAACCTGTCAAGCCTCTGCATCGTCTTTAACCTATTGAATGTCATCTTGTACAATACATGCTAACAAGGCATTTATATAGCGCTCTTACACAAACGGTATCACAGCGCTTTTGTTAGTGAGATGCAAGTACAATTTAAAACACATAGCCTAAAATAATGAGTCTTGAGAGGTTTTAAATTGACTCAATACATACACGGATACCAGATGGTAGCTCATTCCAACAAGTTGGTGCAGCAGTATAGAAACCCTTGTTAGCCGTGTTAAATGTGTAGTTGGCTTTTGAAGATCCGGGAATTGAATTTGAACCGAGTCCACTGTGGTTAGGTTGGTATGGTATAATAAGCTCACAGAGATAGGATGGCGCAGAGTCAGTAACATATTTATAGGGAATAGTCAATGTTTTGAAATCAATCTGGTCTCGAATGGGAAGCCAGTGAAGCTGTCGTAGGAGAGGGGAGACATGGTCATACTTTTTAGCCATGAAAATTAATTTTGCAGCACGATTTTGAAGCCGTTGAAGACTTTCAAAAGTCTATGGTTGGCAGCAACAAAAAAATCAGTCTTTTCATCATTGAGTAGGAGCATATTTTGTGACATCCATGCCTTGATGTTAGAAACACAAGCAGATAAAGTTGAAAGTACACGATCTGTTTCACCAGGTTTCCGGGGATCAACACACATAGTTGGGTGTCATCAGCATAAAAATGGAATTTGACACCAGAATGATGCTTAATAATATCTGAGAGTGGGTGTGTGTAGTAAGAAAACATCTGAGGTCCGACACAGGAACCTTGTGGTAAACCATGATCAAGAGTTTGCGGATCAGAATAATTATTGGCAATCTTAACTCTATAAGTCCTGCCAGTAAGATAAGATTGAAACCATTTGGAAACATTATTATGAAAACCAAAAACACTGGACAATCTATTTAACAATATATAATGGTCAATGGTGTCAAAAGCAGCAAACAAATCTAGCAACACCACAAAACGGCTTGTCGATTGTCAATCGCATGTATTATATCACTTTTGACTCTCAACAACGCCGTCTCCGTGCTGTGGCCAGACTTGTAAGCTGATTGAAATTTACAGTGTAAGTTATTATTATAATGAACTGATAACAGGCGCGGATCCAGGAATTTTTTGGACGGGGGGCACACCCAACACGAACATTTTTTTTCCTATGCTAACATTGTATATTGTTTGTAATCATGTTTTTTCCCTAAGTTTTCGCGCCTTAAGCGCCCAGCAGGGTGGATATGTGCGCGCTACAAATCTTTATTATTATTATTGTTGTTGTTGTTGTTGTTGTTGTTGTTGTTGTTGTTGTTGTTGTTGTTGTTATTATTATTAGTATTATTAGTATTATTATTAAATGCGAGCGCGAAGCCCTTACGGCGTTGGGTCCGGGGCCCGCTTAAGGGCCCCGGAAAATTTTGGATTCTGGATTCTCTGTGGTGCAATCTGAGGCGATTCCTGGCCAGTTTCACGTGACTTTTTTTGCAAAAGTTTCAAGATTATATGGAGAATATATATATATATATATATATATATATATATATATATATCATTATTTTAGCCATTATTTTTAGCCATTATTTTAGCGATGTCATGACTACAACAATATAGGTTTCTCCCTTCCCGATTTTTGGCATTTAATTTGCAGTTTTTGACTTCAGTTTTAATTTATCCGAATTTTCTTGGTTTTAATTCAGTCCAGTTGAAATTTTCAAGAAAAGGGCTTGATTTCACCCTTGATGGTGGCTTTATTTTACTCTGCACCCTTAATTTTTAATCCTTTTTTATCAACCTTTTATGAGACACATCCTGATATTTTTATCACCGAAGCTTCTGTGGAAAATCAAACATAATATAAAAGAAACTGCAATCAATTAATTGCCATAATGAGGCTGTGTTAAACTTTATGAAGTCATCTCCATTAACTAAATTCGTGGAGGAAAATTGTCTTCAAGAATGGGTTGACTAAAATAAATCAATCAGTTCCTCAGAAGATTGCTAAGGGCTAACCGAGACTGGCCTGAAAGTCCATCGAAGACAAATTATACTTCACACTGGTTAGACCACATCTTTGATATGGGAGCACTGCTTGGAAACCCCATATCACCAAAAATATCTCTTCGCTTGAAAGAGTCCAGACGAGCCGGCGTTCAGAGCGGCAAGACCTGCCTGTCGAACTTACGGCAGAAGTCAGTTGCTTTAAACGTCGACTTTCTGCCGTGTCTAATTCAAATAATGTAAATTTTTGGGTCATTATTTGAATTAGATATGGCAAAAGTTCGGCGTTTGAAGCAGGCCTATAAACAAAACTTACTAACTAGTAACTAACGGAGAGATGATACGACCATAATTTTGTTGAGATGCATCACAGCCTTGCATTCAAGGCTATATTCACTTGCCAAAGGAATTTTGGCAAGGAGCCCAGATAATTAAGCTGCTCAAACGAAGTATACTACGTGATGTACTTTGGTCAAAGAACGTTCGTGGTTTTTGGGTACAAATACAACTTTATCATGATGAGACGATTTTCTCTTTTAAAAGCCAAGGTCTATTTGTTTGTGGCACCAATTTCAACGGTCAAAAAAATAATACATGGTTTCATTACTGGACATGATGGCACTGGACATTTTATTAATTGAAAAGAATGTGTGCGTTTAGGCCACTCAAAAAGGATTTTGGCAAAACTAGCAAATCATTCAGTCAAGTGATCAATTGTTTCCTGCTGGCTGTGGCCATTTAACCGGTAATAAACTCCCCAAGAGGATTAGATGTTGAGATGGAGAGAGTTGAAATCCCCGAGCTCCGGGAAATACTTCGGTTTTCTCTCAAAAGAGGGTGTCAGTTCCATGGCATGATTGATAACCTTTTTTTCTTGTTGCATTTTTCAGTATTTATTTTATGCGAAAAGTAGACACAGCAGATGTTTAATATTGTCACCGGTATTTTTTGTTAGGCTACTCCTCCTTTTCTCTGACCTCCCCCTCTTTCCCCCCCCCCCTTTTTTTTTTTTTTTACTCAATTTACCTGGGGCACGTGCCCCGCGGCCCCCTGGATCCGCGCCTGGATAATGAACTGACTATACTTCGGCCTCACTTCGTTATTCCCCAATATGGACATAAGTGACATATTCGTTCTGCTTCAGTGGCGGAAGTTCATGTGCCGGCGTACCAAAATGTTTTGATTGTTGGAAGAACAAAAAACAGGAATATGAATTAAAGCGTTGCTTTGCATTCTGTGACCCCTCCCCCACCCCGCCGCCGAACATAACATTTTATTTGAGTTGAATCAATGCTTATTAGGAACAATGGCGATCATCAAATACCTGTCTTAATTATACACCTTGTACACTGTAAATGCTTCACTGAATGCATATGACAGAGGATAAAGATGATTTGTATCGATGGGAGAAGGCACTTTGATGAAACTAAAATAGAAGCTCTTTTTCTAATGAAACAAATACAAAATCAGTTGCGGGGCATACACCTAGGTACGCGGTATGTCTGTGGAGATTCTCATGAGTCAGAGTGGAATAGGCATCCCCACACAAATAAACTGTGCTCAGGTGCATGCCCCCAAGACACTAGGTGTAGAGATGCAATGTGTAACGTTTGATAATTGTAATTTTGATTATTTACGAGTTACGATTCACTTAAAAAAACATATGTTAAGGTTAAAAGTTCAGTGAAAAAATACTGGATATATGGGCTAGTATCTCATCAATTTTACTAAAACAAAGATTCATTTCCAAAATCAGCATTATTTTAATTAACTTGAGTCATAAAATTTAAGTAATGTTTTTGTATCAGTTCTCAAACTTCGAAAAAGAAGGAACATTTTGAATATACAAATTGTCCAGACAAGATGTCATATCACTCAGTAAATAAAAGGGAAGCCAGAACACTGAATTGTACAAAGGTATATTCATTCTCTAGAATGGACGAGCAAACGCCATGAAAATTGAGACCAGTGTTTGTAAACTGTTCGCATTGTTTAAATTAACAAACGTAAACACTATGTTGCAAGGAAAATCTTTATTTTGTTAATGTTTTTGTTATTTTGTTAATATTAGGTATTTTGCCATTAAGTCTGAGTCACGAGTCCGAGTGGGAAGGGTCGAGTCCGAGTCCGGACTCCATTGTACATGTTGACTCGAGTCCAAGTCTGAGCCACTAAAAAGTGACTCGAGTCGGACCCGAGTCCGAGTCTAAGTCCAAGTCATTGTACATGGTGACTCGAGTCAATTATAATCAATTATAATATGGCAGTGTTATATTAGTTTTGGGGACAGATGTAAGAATGTTTGGGTAAACTATTCGGGAAGGTGTATTTTCTGTGACTATTGAGACTCAACATAACATTTTGCACATGGAGAAATAGAATTTGGTAAGATAAATGTATGCAACATAAAGGCAAACCAGTTTAAACCTTGGACCTTGTTGAGAAGCATAGTTTCCTGACAATTAGAGACGTTTGAACGGAAATGGTATGGTGAATTCACAAATTTGTTGGTGTTTTCGATCCTACTTTGATTTAATGGCATCCATGCTGCGTGATTATGGAAATGTTTAAATGTTCAAATCGCGCCTATCCCGCCCTCTCAAATAATGTTCATGCCTATCCCCCCACCCCACAAACACAGACTTCCGTTGAGCGATTTTGAAAGTGTTCACAAAACTGTTTTAACAATTTTGTGTTTTAATCGATTTATTTTAATTTGAAGGTACCCCCAGTGTGAGCGATTGTTGTAATGTTCAAATCGGGAGATGATGGGAATTTATGACGCCTACCCCAGCCCCTAAAAATGTCTACGCACTTGTACTAATAAACCCATAATAAGCACGTGGTATAATGTAGAATGACTTGTATAGGGCTGTTGTATGTCCGAAATACGACAGTCGATTACGCAATGCATAAATATGAACAGGATAAGTAGCAGACAGTCTGAAACCCACGTGCCCAGTGGTGGATATACTAATATAAGCACATATTTTACAAGGGGCTATGTACGTTACTACTCATTTAACGATAAACCAATTATAATGCTCTTGGTAAATAAAAACTCCTGCTGAGGCCACTCAGTCAACAGTTGCTTTTGTGTCTGTGTCAATAACCTTGTCCGCTCTCATTTCTATGGGGAATTAAATTGCCAACTTAAGAATATTTATAGTTATTTGTTTATTTTTTTATACCTGAGTTTCACTCCTGTAATTACACATTAATATATCCCATTGAGTTCGTGTTCATTGAGTAAACTCCTAAAGTACCAATCTTCGGGGAATCTTTTTATATAAATGCCAACGATAACCATCATCTATTGTTGCGTTATTTATTTCTTATACATCTTGAACATTATAATTGAATTCCGCTTTCGTAATTTTCCCTCTCTAAAGGGTGTTTGTCAGATTATTATGTCTCTGTGTTATTACTGCATGAATATTCCACGTGGGAATTCTCTATTTTCTCCTTACACCTCATTATTTGTAAATATTCACTATAGACTGACGAGGATATTCTGTAGGAGTAAACAATTTATTTTAAAACATGATACATGAGTTCTGCACCCGTAATGCTATAACCCCTCTTTATAAAGAGTTTGTGCCACGTTATTGTGCCAAGGCGTTACATTTCTAATTTGATGGTTTGATTGCAGTGCGGAATTAATCATTTTGAAATATTGTTGTATAATCTGCCAAGGATATTCTTATACATTGAAGAGTTAACATTCATTTAACCATATCAGGCACAATGTCCACTGTGATATTTTTTTTATAATGTCTCTAGAATGGTTTGTCCTTTTCCTTACTATTCTTTGGGACCCCTCGTGCCAAAATCAACAATAATGGGTGTTCATGGTTGCCATAGCAACAGGTCCATTTTAATTTCCATTTTTCTGTTAAAAATACTAACTTTTGATACTGTAAACTTTTAAACTCTGAACTGTGACCACTTCCGATGCATTTTGAAATCCAATATGGCTGCCATTACGTTTAAAGACAAATTATTATATTTTGTGCCAAAAACATCACTTTTTAAAGGTTTTTCATAATTTTGTTTCTGCTCAATGTATACATTTATGACATGAATAGTACCATGGATCTTATTGCATCTGCCTTTATTGTAATTTTGGTAAAACAATCCCAATTTTTGGTCAAAATATTTGTTTTAAATCATGTTTTGGGAAAAATACCCAAAATGTCTTTTATATCGCCATCAAGTGGTGATCTAAGTGACGTCACATTGTTGCTTGTACTAAATACAACATCTGTACCACATCTTATGGCCAACTGATGAAAATTAAGAAAGTTATTGGGAAAGTACCATTTCGACCAACAATTAGGACAAATTAGGTCTATTAAATAGACCATTTTAAGAGTTTAAACATTAAAGTATGTATATTGGGGATTATATTTTCCCTTTGTCCATTTTTGCTGCGTCCATTTGTACAATTTAAAAAAAAATCTAAATTTAGGGGGGGGGGGGCGCTGCGCTCCTCCCATTCCTCCTTATTAACATAAAATCTGCGACGTACACCTGGGAGATTTTAGCACTATAGCATGTGTTTACGTGGCACTCTGTGACATGCTTTACTGTTGGAGTTTCACTTTACCCGTACCGCCTCTGGGCACAAGACCATGTCGCCTAGCGTAAGGGTGCACCCCACTAAATAGTGAGGAATTCATGCGCCGAGCTGTTTATCAGAAAGTGTATGTCCTCAAATATTTCTGAAAAACAAAGATTTGAGGCCCATACGTTTGATGAATTGTGTAAATATGGCCCAATATCATAACCTGGGATCCTTGACTTCCATCTTTGAGTATTTTGGATGCACTAGGCCCTGAAAAAGTGATCCTAATTTGATTTCAAGCATAAGGCCTTTTTCCAAAATGGCTGCTTTTCAGTGTGGACGTTTTCACTACTGTAGAGGGTGATTTCCATTGGGATGAAAATAACTCCATGGAAACCTGGACTATCCACAATAAATTAAGAAAATAAAAGGTTACATATCGATCAATATTTTTTCTTTTGGTTTTAAAAATTGTACGACTTCTAAGTATTTTAAAATAATTTTTGAATGTTTGTATTTAGCACTGTTTACTCTGGGAGTTTATATAGTGGGGTGCACCCGTAAGGCTCCCCAGGTGTACGTACACCTGAAAAGCGCCACCTCGCGTCGTGCAAAGTTTGAAACAATTTGTTTTAATTTAATTAAAATAAAACAATCCACTTAAGACACAAAACAAACTTAAAAATTGTTTTTTATTCACATCAACTGATAAAATAACAATAACAAATTAAGACAAAAACACACTTCATAGACCCTTTAATGTTGATCTGTGGAAGTTTCCATGGCCTCATTCCATAGATCGTATCATCGGCTGAGGAATACAGAAAATACAGAAGGGGGTATAATGAGCATCCTCCAGGACTAAGAACGATAAAAGGGTCTAGGCTTGGTAGGTTTATAAACTTAACACTGAAAATGTTACCCCTAGTCAGGCAGAAGTTACAGTGGACTATGTTTTGGGGGATATATAATCTATATTTGCAGATTCTATACCAGGAGAACAGGCTGAATAAGACTGCGTGGTGGCACCTTGTCATCATTGAGCATTTGGAAAAATCGATGATTGTTAATGTATCGATATTTATCAATATTATACATAACATGTTCAAAAGTATTTTGACTTAAGTCCACTTTTCCTAATCTCTATGAAATATATTTTGGTAAATAAAGTCGAATTTAGAAAAATAGTAATAAAATGATAATTTCTTTCATAACAATTATGAAATTAAAATAAAATTCATTAAAATGAAAATTTATTTCATAAAAAAATTAGGAAAAGTGGACTTATGATTAAGGCAAAATGCTTTTGAACATGTTACATATGCAATTATAGTGAAACAAAGGTACAGAAACTCACTACTTGTTCATATTTATATTTTTATCAAATAGTATTAGTAATATCAATATTTATCATCGTATAAGCAAAGGTAGGGTGGGAAAGACGTGGAAAGGGTGTGAGGAGGTGTGATATGCGGAATATATCTATATGTAATCAATCACTGCTGATAAGAAAACAAATATAAGAACCTTACTCATTTATTATGGATTGCAAAGTTGTTAGATGTTATCTTGCATAACAAGAAATAGGCAGAAGGGAATTGAGAGTGTATAGCAGGGTACGGAGGGCTGGAGATGGGTGAGATTTCCCCGAATTGAACATCTGAAAAGAAGATAGGGTGGGCGTGATTTCTTTTTAGCCAAAACTTTGTGAGGGCTTCAATAGAGGTGTGTGCACATGTGGGGCTAAGGGTACATAAATGGGCTAATGGAGGGACGTCGGAGCGTCAACATCCATGCTCTCCATTCAACTCTTAATCGATCTGACACCTGCATGACATAAGCCTAAGGCTGCCATAAATTCAGTGCGAGTGAATCAAACTAGGCTATTTTCTCAGCTTGTTTGTTTGTCTGTGCTTTTCCTCTCCCTATATATATACACAGGGTGTCCCAGAAAAAAGGTAATTCTGACAATAAGGGTTAATTTTGACAAAGATATGCTTTTTATGGCTATTAATCATGTTTTACCATAAAGTAGGAGCAAAATGCTTTCCAGTGGTATCTTAATTGCATTCCTCTGGTCATGCATCAATGAGCACCATTGTTTGGAAAATGCTATGTGAAAACCCTTTTGGGACAGTTCATGGTCAGACATGCTGTGGAATGGCCGGCCAGGTCACCGGATTTTACTCCTTGTGACTTTTTCTTGTGGGGGTATTTGAAGAACAAAGTGTTCACCAGTCCACCACGTAAACTTCAGGATTTGCAAGCCCGCATCAACATGAGTTTGAAATCTTACGTGATGATCCTGCAATGGTGAAACGAGCTGTGGCTGACATGCGCCGCCGTTGTGGACTTTGCATCGAAAGAGGAGGTGGGCACGTGGAAGGTGTTGGTGCATAATTCAGTACTGAATAAATATCACCAATTGATAAACATCTTGTACGTATCACATGCTTTCAAACGGTTAGATTTCCCTCGGAATGTGCTGCTCATATCTGACCATGAACTGTCCCAAAGGGGTTTTCACAATGATGCATGACCAGAGGAATGCAATCAAGATACCACTGTAAAGCATTTTGCTCCTACTTTATGGTAAAACATGATTAATAGCCATAAAAAGCATATCTTTGTCAAAATTAACCCTTATTGTCAGAATTACCTTTTTTCAATATCTTAATACAACCCATCCTTCCAACTCCCCATGTCGAGTTATAATGGAACTCACTGAACATTAATTAATCCTCTCCCTATACATATCTTACAACCCATCCTTCCAACTCCCCATGTCGAGTAATAATGGAACTCACTAAACATTAATTAATCCTCTCCCTATATATATCTTACAACCCATCCTTCAAACTCCCCATGTCGAGTAATAATGGAACTCACTGAACATTAATTAATCCTCTCCCTATATATATCTTACAACCCATCCTTCAAACTCCCCATGTCGAGTAATAATGGAACTCACTAAACATTAATTAATCCTCTCCCTATATATATCTTACAACCCATCCTTCAAACTCCCCATGTCGAGTTATAATGGAACTCACTAAACATTAATTAATCCTCTCTCTATACATATCTTACAATCCATCCTTCAAACTCCCCATGTCGAGTAATAATGGAACTCACTGAACATTAATTAATCCTCTCCCTATACATATCTTACAACCCATCCTTCAAACTCCCCATGTCGAGTTATAATGGAACTCACTAAACATTAATTAATCCTCTCCCTATATATATCTTACAACCCATCCTTCTAACTCCCCATGTCGAGTTATAATGGAACTCACTAAACATTAATTAATCCTCTCCCTATATATATCTTACAACCCATCCTTCTAACTCCCCATGTCGAGTTATAATGGAACTCATTAAACATTAATTAATCCTCTCCTATATATATCTTACAACCCATCCTTCTAACTCCCCATGTCGAGTTATAATGGAACTCACTAAACATTAATTAATCCTCTCCCTATATATATATCTTACAACCCATCCTTCCAACTGCCCATGTCGAGTTATAATGGAACTCACTAAACATTAATTAATCATCTCCCTATATATATCTTACAACCCATCCTTCAAACTCCCCATGTCGAGTTATAATGGAACTCACTGAACATTAATTATTCCTCTCCCGATACATATCTTACAACCCATCCTTCAAACTCCCCATGTCGAGTAATAATGGAACTCACTAAACATTAATTAATCCTATATATATCTTACAACCCATCCTTCCAACTCCCCATGTTGAGTTATAATGGAACTCACTAAACATTAATTAATCCTCTCCCTATATATATATATATCTTACAACCCATCCTTCTAACTCCCCATGTCGAGTTATAATGGAACTCACTGAACATTAATTAATCCTCTCCCTATACATATCTTACAACCCATCCTTCAAACTCCCCATGTCGAGTAATAATGGAACTCACTGAACATTAATTAATCCTCTCCCTATATATATCTTACAACCCATCCTTCCAACTCCCCATGTCGAGTAATAATGGAACTCACTAAACATTAATTAATCCTCTCCCTATATATATCTTACAACCCATCCTTCAAACTCCCCATGTCGAGTAATAATGGAACTCACTGAACATTAATTAATCCTCTCCCTATATATATCTTACAACCCATCCTTCAAACTCCCCATGTCGAGTAATAATGGAACTCACTAAACATTAATTAATCCTCTCCCTATATATATCTTACAACCCATCCTTCAAACTCCCCATGTCGAGTTATAATGGAACTCACTAAACATTAATTAATCCTCTCTATACATATCTTACAATCCATCCTTCAAACTCCCCATGTCGAGTAATAATGGAACTCACTGAACATTAATTAATCCTCTCCCTATACATATCTTACAACCCATCCTTCAAACTCCCCATGTCGAGTTATAATGGAACTCACTAAACATTAATTAATCCTCTCCCTATATATATCTTACAACCCATCCTTCTAACTCCCCATGTCGAGTTATAATGGAACTCACTAAACATTAATTAATCCTCTCCCTATATATATCTTACAACCCATCCTTCTAACTCCCCATGTCGAGTTATAATGGAACTCACTAAACATTAATTAATCCTCTCCCTATATATATCTTACAACCCATCCTTCCAACTCCCCATGTCGAGTTATAATGGAACTCACTAAACATTAATTAATCCTCTCCCTATATATATATCTTACAACCCATCCTTCCAACTCCCCATGTCGAGATATAATGGAACTCACTAAACATTAATTAATCCTCTCCCTATATATATCTTACAACCCATCCTTCCAACTCCCCATGTCGAGTTATAATGGAACTCACTGAACATTAATTAATCCTCTCCCTATACATATCTTACAACCCATCCTTCCAACTCCCCATGTCGAGTAATAATGGAACTCACTAAACATTAATTAATCCTCTCCCTATATATATCTTACAACCCATCCTTCCAACTCCCCATGTCGAGTTATAATGGAACTCACTAAACATTAATTAATCCTCTCCCTATATATATCTTACAACCCATCCTTCTAACTCCCCATGTCGAGTTATAATGGAACTCACTGAACATTAATTAATCCTCTCCCTATACATATCTTACAACCCATCCTTCAAACTCCCCATGTCGAGTAATAATGGAACTCACTGAACATTAATTAATCCTCTCCCTATATATATCTTACAACCCATCCTTCCAACTCCCCATGTCGAGTAATAATGGAACTCACTGAACATTAATTAATCCTCTCCCTATATATATCTTACAACCCATCCTTCCAACTCCCCATGTCGAGTAATAATGGAACTCACTGAACATTAATTAATCCTCTCCCTATATATATCTTACAACCCATCCTTCAAACTCCCCATGTCGAGTAATAATGGAACTCACTAAACATTAATTAATCCTCTCCCTATATATATCTTACAACCCATCCTTCAAACTCCCCATGTCGAGTTATAATGGAACTCACTAAACATTAATTAATCCTCTCTCTATACATATCTTACAATCCATCCTTCAAACTCCCCATGTCGAGTTATAATGGAACTCACTGAACATTAATTAATCCTCTCCCTATACATATCTTACAACCCATCCTTCCAAGTCCCCATGTCGAGTTATAATGGAACTCACTAAACATTAATTAATCCTCTCTCTATACATATCTTACAACCCATCCTTCCAAGTCCCCATGTCGAGTTATAATGGAACTCACTAAACATTAATTAATCCTCTCCCTATATATATCTTACAACCCATCCTTCTAACTCCCCATGTCGAGTTATAATGGAACTCACTAAACATTAATTAATCCTCTCCCTATATATATCTTACAACCCATCCTTCCAACTCCCCATGTCGAGTTATAATGGAACAAAATCATATAGAGGCGACTAACGAGGCAACTAATTCTTCATCGAATCAGTGGAGTGGTGCGAAGTGTGCGTACCCCCCCCCCCCTTCCACCGAGCTTCATTTTTGGTGATAACTACTTGTTTTTCTCGTAATCATGATACCCATTGCGTAGTTTATATATTAGCACAGGATATCTTAGCAGGAAATTATGCAGAATGACACATTTGGACTATGCATTTTACGCGTGTTCTCATTGTTTGTTTGTTTGTTTGTGTGTTTTCTTTTAGGTTCTTTTCTTTATTATATAGGCCTACATTGTTGTGACACGCATAGCATTCGCTACACTGGCCGTTCTGTGATTCGGAAATCGGAAATCCTGCATATAATGGCCTGTGGCCAAGGTATATTTATATCGTCACATTGAGTAAACAAAAAAGTCTTTGATGTTGACATTGCTTTCCCTTCTCACACACTCTTATCTTTCTACCTCGTTTCTACATAAAACACCCGGTCCATTTCCCCTTGTTTCTATTTTGCACCCCCGTGTGTTTCATTCCCCAATCACACATGTTCCTTGCTCACAGCCTTCTATGTCGACTTATTGCACATATTTTGTATAACATGAGTTTGTATGGTGATACTGTTTTACACTTTGATACCTTCTACGGAGGCCAAAGTAGCATTCCAAAACCAATGTTTATTATAACTGTATTACATTACTCAATTATGCTTCTTTGATACCATTACAGCTGAGTATCAGTCTCACAGGTTTTTTTTACGTGTGTGTAATTTTACTTCTTATTCATTTTCGTTAGAAGGAATTATACATTTAGGGGAACGTCGCCCTGTTTCAAATAGTCATTCTTGAGTTTTACGATCTCCGAGTAGTTCAGTTTTGGGTTAAGCATGGCATACTCTCAAGGTGTGTCCATGCCCTTTCCTGAAGAAAAAAATCACTAACTTAACTTGACTAAAAATCACTAACTTGACGGTAAGGTGTACATCGGCGAAACAAAACGCAACCTCCCCATCAGATTGAAGGAACACCGAGCACACGGCCGCAGAGGAGATTTCGAGAAGTCCACCATCGTCAAGCACTCGCACATCAAGGACCACCAAATCGACTGGCAGGCAGCCCAACTCATCACACCCATCGACGCATGGCACCCCAGACGCATCAGAGAGGCCATCGAGATCGTCAAACACGACACTGTGCCACAGGACATCGGTTTCTTCATCAGCGACATTTGGCGACCTATACTACAGACTGAAGGATCTTCTATATCCAAAGTCCATAACCCACCCCAGACTGAGGGATCCCCTATATCCTAAGTCAACCACCCTCCTTCCCCTGTGCTTGTTAACAACTGATTCAGTTCAGTGAGCACACACTCCTCTCCCCCAACCCCTAGGATCCTAGTCTCATAGTCTCACAGTTTCCCGCCTGCGCGCCTCAACGAACTAATCCTCCAGCAGTCTACTTAAGCAGCAGCATTTTCCAGAGTCCGGCATTCTCCTGAGGACGATCAGAGCATACTGATCGAAACGTCGAGTTGTACCCCAGTTCTTTTCAGAACTAATTACTACTCAATTGAGATTCCACATGGTGTCACCGCAATTAGTCTTACTTATCATCCTCACCATGCAAAGCTACAAGTTTTACCTAACTTGACTTTGCCAAAAAATAATTAAATAAAATATTAAAATAAATAAATAAATAAATTACAAACTTTCCCCTAAATCCAAAATACCTACTTTGTTGCAAATGAAGAGTTTATACCGACGCTACTGCAGCTATGTATCTGTCATCATATTTTGTCCTTGAAATATAACTGTCCATACAAAAAACAATTCCCCTTTCTGGAAGTTAAGGAAAGGGAACTATAAAACACGTAAGTCTTGACGTTGACATATTATGAAATTATGTTATTTACCCTTTTACTAGATGTTAATAGTGGCAAAGAAAAAAACAGGGCTCCATCACACACGCAAATTCGAAAGATAGACACGTGTTGGTGTGTATTTACGTGTGTGTGTGTTCCCTGTATATACACGCATTACATAACATGCATATGAGAAAATAGAACAACTCTCAAGTGTCATTAACATTTTAGGCTCTTTCCAAAATAGATCAGTTCTTAGAGATTGTTGAATTAAAAAAAATTAACTTTCAATTTTTATTTCAATTTAAAAATTGTTGTATAATAACTAGTTTTATATCAGATGCTAAATTTTGTTTTTTAAAGATATTTTAATCATTTATAATTTGTACAAGAAATGAGTATGCTACCAAGTGTTTTTTAAATTGATCTTATTTCTGAAATCAAAAAGTGGAAAAAAATGTTTGCTTATATTATTTCAAAATGCTCAATGGTGACAATTATGTCATCAATCATTTTCTAATAAAGTAAAGTCAGTGACTAATTTCAAAATGCTGAATGGTGATAATTATGTCATCAATCATTTTCTAATAAAGTAAAGACAGGGACTAATTTCAAAATGCTGAATGGTGACAATTATGTCATCAATCATTTTCTAATAAAGTAAAGTCAGGGACTAATTTCAAAATGCTGAATGGTGACAATTATGTCATGAATCATTTTCTAATAAAGTAAAGTCAGGGACTAATTTCAAAATGCTGAATGGTGACAATTATGTCATGAATCATTTTCTAATAAAGTAAAGTCAGGGACTAATTTCAAAATGCTGAATGGTGACAATTATGTCATGAATCATTTTCTAATAAAGTAAAGTCAGGGACTAATTTCAAAATGCTGAATGGTGATAATTATATCATCAATCATTTTCTACTAAAGTAAAGTCAGGGACTAATTTCAAAATGCTGAATGGTGACAATTATGTCATGAATCATTTTCTAATAAAGTAAAGTCAGGGACTAATTTCAAAATGCTGAATGGTGACAATTATGTCATGAATCATTTTCTAATAAAGTAAAGTCAGGGAATAATTTCAAAATGCTGAATGGTGATAATTATATCATCAATCATTTTCTAATAAAGTAAAGTCAGAGACTAATTTCAAAATGCTGAATGGTGATAATTATATCATCAATCATTTTCTAATAAAGTAAAGTCAGGGACTAATTTCAAAATGCTGAATGGTGACAATTATGTCATCAATCATTTTCTAATAAAGTAAAGTCAGGGACTAATTTCAAAATGCTGAATGGTGACAATTATGTCATCAATCATTTTCTAATAAAGTAAAGTCAGGGACTAAGTTCATAATGCTGAATGGTGACAATTATGTCATGAATCATTTTCTAATAAAGTAAAGTCAGGGACTAATTTCAAAATCCTGAATGGTGACAATTATGTCATGAATCATTTTCTAATAAAGTAAAGTCAGGGACTAATTTCAAAATGCTGAATGGTGATAATTATATCATCAATCATTTTCTAATAAAGTAAAGTCAGGGACTAATTTCAAAATGCTGAATGGTGACAATTATGTCATCAATCATTTTCTAATAAAGTAAAGTCAGGGACTAATTTCAAAATGCTGAATGGTGACAATTATGTCATCAATCATTTTCTAATAAAGTAAAGTCAGGGACTAATTTCAAAATGCTCAATGGTGACAATTATGTCATCAATCATTTTCTAATAAAGTAAAGTCAGGGACTAATTTCATAAAGCTGCTAAGCAGAGAATTTTGCTAAGCAATTTAAACAGACTACCAGCGGGAATGCATACATTTTATGTGGACGTTTGGCTGGTAACATGAAAATCTAAGGAATTTTTTTTCTGGTAAACAATATTCTGCAAAAAGAATTGTATATCCCTCAGTGCAAGGTACTGTAAAAGAAATCGAGGTTTATCTGCCGGACTATCATTTTTTTGTTAGAGTTTATGTCACGTTTCTTTGGACTATTTATCATAACAACATCAATATTTTCCATTTGCTGATTTGATTAGAATGTGAGACTCTCGATCATTTCCCCTAAAAAAAACCTTATGTATTTTTGGGAAATATTACTATAAACTGGCAATGATATTCTTCAATGTTTGGATTTAATAGCTATTTTACTGAAATAATAATAAAATAAATTGGATAGCCTAGTCCCAGCCTTCCCTGTGCAGCACACGATATTATTTGTTCCGGTATCAGAATTATCACTTCTTTTACATATCCAACAATTTGGATCCAGGGTGAGAGAACAGTGGGTACGAGGTAAAAAAAAAAAACTACTCAATAAACCTGGGGACGAGGGCGGCCTGGATGACTTTGAACGCACAGATTCAGCGTATGGATCGCTGGTGTTCCGGTGTCGTTGTGCCCCTACATTCGCCCCATACCAGAGTGCGCGTTTCCAGAGTGTGTATTATGTCATTACATAATGGGTCATGCATCTGACCCTTTGGCAACAACAACAAAATAATAAAAAATAAATAAATAACTAGACATTAGGTGTTTGTCCTATGGACGAACAAAAAGCTGTTCCGTTGTTGTTGCACTATGATTGTTATGACGCGACCCTCAACCTAAGTTGTAGGCCTAACCCTGATCTTGACATTGACCATTGGGTTCAGACCTTAAAGATGCATTGCCCGATTTTAGGTCGATTTGACGGTCAAAAATGAATTTAAATGTTAAATTGCTATTTTTACGGATTAGGAAAAGTTATTGGCTTTCATTTGATACCTTGAACGAAAAAATCCGTCGAGGATTAGTGAGAATAAATTAAAAACGAAAATTAATAAAAGGCTGGGGCAGCCTTTTAATCCTCAGAGTTTCGACGTACAAAATTTGCATGTTGCATCAGTCCAGTTATAAATATTCATTAGATATACAGTGTGTCTGAAAAAAATGCAAACAAATTTAACGGAATGCCAGACGTAGAATGAGTAACCAACATAGATAATATAGGTATGGTTTGAATGATACACCTTTCCACTTTAAAATGAGACATCAAACGTCCAAATAATGATAATTTTTGACAGAGTTATGAGTACTTTTACAAGAGAGGTCAAATTGACGATGGGACCAAGTTTTCAATTTTAGGCATTGGGACAAATGTAACCTAATTGCCTCTGTGTGGATAATTGCCTGGCCTACAAAAATGTGTTTAGCGAGTAAACACAAGTGTTTAGAAATGGCGGTTTTAATCTCCATGCGTGCGTGTCGAATGCTGTTCTCCCGTCCCGGCTGAGTCTGCCAGTGACGACGTCTGCACCCCGGGACTCAGCCGAGCTGACTAAACTACGTGATGATGGTTGCGTCGGCCAATTCCTGGGGAGCGAAGAAGATGTTGACAAAGGCAGTGGACCCGTCAGCGGCTGTTGCGGTGATTTCTTTCTGGTTGATCTTTAGCGTTGCTCCGTAGAGTTTATCCCGGGCTAGGGTTGATGCACAAGTGATGATCCACTGAGACTCGTTCAGGTGCTGGACGCATTTGACGTCGTCCTCTTTCATCACAGTCTTGATGATTTTGAACAAGTCACCAGGAGCTGTCTTCTCAGGGAGGTGAAGCGCCAGACCATTCTGTCTCTGCAGTCCCTGTGACGTCATCTTAAAGCGTTAGGGATACGAATTAGCCTGGACCCCGCTCCACGAATTTACCTAGTGAATAGGGTATATGAGTGTACCCATTGTTCACAAATGTTAAACTAAACGATGAGCTTTTTAATTAGAAATTTATTAATTAATTATTGGTAATGGCCTGGAATTAACTGATATTAAAAGCTGATTTGTTTAAATGATGATTTATGTAAAATATGACACGGATATTGTGATTATGACGAAATGTTGTGTTGGCAACCTACGAAATATTGTCACTTTTTCAGTGCATGTCTTTTGTACATATGTACAAAACTCGCTACAAATGATGTCATGATGACGTCACAAGATATTCTAGGCCAAAAGGCACATCTGCAGTACCCCACAAATGTATAACTGAAAAAAGTTTGATGATTGGGTATATACTTCTTGAGCTATGGTTATTACAAGATTGCCTAATTAAATATTCAAAATATTTAGTCTAATGACATTTAATAACTAAAACAAGGCGTAAGCTTCCATGGTATATGAGTTGACTCTTTCTGACAATCCTAAGAACGCCATTTGCCACCGAGAAAGTGCACGTATTAAGGCAATGGGGTTTTGGCGGAAAGAAGGAAAAACAACAACAACAACGACGACGACGACGACGACAACGACGTGGCGTCGAGACAAGAAACACTGCGACAGATCGGCTCTCGATTCAAGCGAAAATATTTATTGTTTCCCGTTGTATAATCATTACCAAAAGTGTACTGCTTGTAGGTGCTACTGAGTAGACACTACAGGGTAAGTTTCAACATCGGCCATTAAAGATCTTGTGGCTTTTTACTGTAAAAACCTTCTGGATTTCTCCGATTTCGGCCTTTGGGATCAGCCTGGTGATCATAACAGACAAGCAGAATGGTTAGCCGATGTGAAAGACGAGTTAAAGAATGTACAACAAGAAGAGGGATTTCAAATTGATGTGAGCAAGGTAAAGAAACAGTTGAGGAAAGTGCCGAATTGGAAAGCCCCGGGACCAGACCAAGTGCACGGATACTGGCTAAAGAACTTCAGTAGTCTTCACGAAAGAATAGCCCAGCAGCTGCAACAATGCTTAGTGCGTGGCAATGTTCCGACGTGGATGACTGAAGCAAGAACGGTTCTCATCATGAAGGACACTAAGAAGGGTAACGTTGCAAGTAGCTATCGACCTATTACATGTCTACCCATGATGTATCAACTTCTGACCGGTATCATTGCAGAAGATCTGTATAGCCACATAGAAGATTAGCAGTTATTTCCAGATGAGCAGAAAAGTAGCAAGAAGCGGTTATGGAGAATAATGGAGGACCAATTCCATATTAAACTCTTGATCTACACTTCTAAAACAATGGACATGCATGTTGCATGTTGCTCTTTGAATATTCTTTTCTTATTATGAAACAGCCATCAATACCATTGTTATTGATGCATGAGTTCTTACAGAAAACTACATGTGTAACATGCCATTGAAGCAATGCTTTGTACTGCAACCTTTTTTCAGCTGAATTTTCATTCAAATCACTGTCACAATTGTGCATGCATGATTGAATTTCAACCATTTCATTACGAGCTGTGTAGAACATGTTATTCTGTCATTTGCTTTTTGAATTGTTAAAATCCATGCAATACTTGTTGAGATATTCTAAAAAATATTAGGGGGAACTTAGAAGTTGTGATGGGTGTATAAGACGAGTGAAGAAGTGTTTGAAGTCCAAGCTGAATGGAGGGAATATGATAAAGGCGATCAACATTTGGGCTGTGTCGCTGATGAGGTACAGTGCAGGACTTGTTGAGTGGACTAAGGCAGATCTAGATGTTGCTGACAGGAAAACGAGGAAAGTGATGGCGATGTACGGTATGTTACATCCACGGTCGAATGTCAGCAGACTCTATCTACCGAGGTCAGAGAGAGGAAGAGGGAGGAATAATAATAAATAAATAAAAATCTTGACAGAAACAATAGCTCTGCCGACCACCAGGTCGGAACAGCTAATAAATACAATGGAGACGCGGTTATTGGAACCAGACCAAATTTCCCATATACAAAGTGTGCTGGCTAATAGAGGCCGCAGACTTCCAATCAATTCACCAATTTTGTCTGCAATTGGACATCGTTTCATAGCAAACAAAACAATACAAATTCTGTTTTGCCTAAAACAAGAATCCTTGCCTTTTAATACAGATGTACTGTTTGTATTATTGAAGAACCAGTTGTCCAATGGGCGAAACAATGGCTGTTGAGTATTGTAGCGTCAGTTGATTGCTGGACCGTGCAGAGTTGGGCAGAGCTCAGTGACATGCTTCATGATTTAAATGTGAAGGTTAAATTGCCTCTCAATAGATGTGCATTTACGCAGTGCACAAATCTAGATTATTATTATTAATAATAATAATAATAATAATAATAATAATAATAATAATAATAATAATAATTGGTCTTATATAGCGCACGTATCCACCAACTGAGTGGTGCTCAAGGCGCTTACATTATTACCCCTGGTCACTGGGCCAATATCATTCCTATTATCTTTCTCAGCTCCCTGGGGAGTATACAGCCAATGTGCAACCTTTTGGCGCTACAGGGCTAATCAAACACAATAACCATCTCTACCCTCACAGGTACCCATGTATACACACTGGGTGAAGAGAAGCAATTACAGTAACGTGTCTTGCTCAAGGACACAAGTACCACGGTCGCCGCCAGGTTTCGAACCCACATTCTGATGACCCAGCCATCAGAACTTGAGTCCAATGCACTTAACCGCTCGGCCATGGCACCCCATAGATTGAGACCATCGCGCTCCACCAACTGGTTTCAATGGTCTCGGATTGACCTATTTCAGAGTGCACCAATCCCCTGCGGATAATGATTTCGTGCCAATTTGGCGGCAATGTGACTGCCAATTGCATTTCTTGTATTGACACTGAGGTTATACATTAAATCCATTCTATATTAATACTCCGCATATCTTATTGGATGTAGAATTTTAATATGATTGAATGTCGAGTATAGTAGAACCGCAGGTGCTGTACATATTATCTATATGTATAGGCAAATGACGTCATGATGTACCACGGAGTTATTTTCAGACTGTATGTGTCAAGGTGGAATGTGGCAAATTAGTTTAATATTCTTGTAAGTTTATGTATTTTGTTTTTGCTTAACACATGGATATATATTTTAGAAGACTGATAGTGAGCTGCATAATATTTAAGAATAGTTGAACTTGGAACTAATATATATGTTTCTCCTTGGACTGCTTAGCCTAGTGGGGTTCGATCAACCCGAGGGAGTTGGGGTCGGGAGGATACCGAGTATGGTATGGGTTTGTTTACCCCCACTTGGATCTGATCGACCCTGTGTTGGAAGTCTATCCCACTTGAGTCTGGTTAACCTTGAGTAGGAGTTGCGGCCTCTGGGGTCGTATCGACCATATAATTATTATATATACATATATGCCGTATTCACCAATTCATATATTGATACTGCTAAAATTGCTAGTCACATTATTAGATAAATAACCTAAAATAACAATGGTATACCCAGTCAAATCATCATCCGGTATGAAAAATCATTTAAATATGTCAATAAAAAGGTTTGAACTGTGGCCAAAATGCATAAGTGGTTCACATGTGTTTGATTGAATCTCAGTATAAACTGCCGCAGATATTCAACTATTGGAACATGGGTGGGGGGTAAACATTTATTTTTATGTCTTGAAACTTGATTTTCGCAGCAATAATGTGAAAAAAAGACAACTGCACTTAAAATAGCCAAAAACATTCTTTATTTCGCACCCAAAATGTTAACCACTATTTATAGAGTGTCTGTCACGTTATTATGTCTTTAAGTTATTCCAGCTTGAATATTTCCCATTTGCGGTCAAATCTCTGCTTTCTCATTCACCATCAATTATGTTTTGTGGTTTTGCTGTTTTGTGGTTTTAAGGTTTTAAAGTTTTGCGGTTTTATGGTTTTGGGTTTTGGGTTTTGGACTTTGTCTATAATAGCCTCCCGCGCATTCAAGCATTTCATGGCTGTCCGCACCCAAGTATTTACGGGCCTATTCGTAGTGTCTGTTCTACCATTATAACTGAAATCCGCTCAATCGCTATAAATTTTAATTCGGTGCTAAAGAAAGCCCTGTCTTTCTCTGATCTAACAGACCAAACCTTACATTTCTTAATTGAGAGGCCTTGTATTATGATTTATATATGTCATGCATCTGATCCTTAAAAACTCTATAACAATGAAAGATAATAAGAAATTACTCAAATGCTCTTATTACAAAGTTATTTGACTTGTAGGTTACACAAACTATGAACTAAATCTGCGTCACAGAGAACTTACCAAGCCTGACCTAAATCAGCAGGTCTCCAGTTCTCTCTTTGTTCCGATCAGGTACCAATTACCGGGCTATGCGACTATGCGAGTCTACCTGCCTGAAACATTTCGTTACGCGATACAGTTAATTAGATTGTTTTATGGCATCGATTGATCTAAATGACGCATACTTCTCTGTGCCAATTGCCAAAGAACATCGGAAATGTTTACGCTTCATGTGGCAAAATAAAGTATACGAGTTGACCTGTCTGCCCTTTGGTTTGCATGAACCCCTTGATTATTTACAAATATTGAAGGGGATAGAGCATGAGCATTTCAAAATTGTAGTTTTTTCATTCATGTTTTACATTCATAATTCTACTGTTTTAGTGTATTAATTATCCAAATGTTTTCTGTTGATTAATTAAGTATAATCAATGGATTACATCAAACAATATTTTGTTTATTTTGTTACTAATTTTGTAACCAATCGGAAGGATAAAGGGACAATGTCGTCATGATCAAACAGGGCATGGAATTGGAGTGCTAGTTTTAGATTAACTCATTGACTGAAAATAATGCATTATAAGGTCATATTACCCTTGCTGCTACATAAATGAGGCAGTATATTTTCAGTAAATTTTCAGTCAATGTGATCATCATAAACTAGGACACCGATTCCATGCCTTGTTGAAATTGTGCTCCCATCGTGACGATACTGCCCCTTTAAGTTCTACTCTGATGATAAGGCAATTGTCCACATAAACAGGCCTATCGGTGTCACCTGATTATGCATCTGTCGAGACTTTTTGTCCTGTAAAGCCTTAAGTGAAATGTCTTTAAAGGCGGTTTAGATTCAGGGCAGTTGGAATATACTGACAGTTTCTCGGTACAGTTTTCAGATGACTCAGTCTCGAGTAGCGGTCCCCATGGCAGACTACATCATGACAGTCATGTCGACGCTCGTCCTATGTACTAGTATAGATGGTGAGATTTGCCTCTTATGCGAATTAGACATGTCAGACCTATTTTCGGGTCAACAAGGGAATAGACCAAATGTTCAAAACATTAGAGGATTATTGCTTGGTTATCTTGACGCGGGTTTTCTCCTGCTAACCATAGCAACAAAACGGCGGGAATGGGCTGTTGCCATGAACTACAGGGTCGTCCTGACCCCACAAAATACTTTCTGGTTTCAAAGCAGTGTTGGAGGGCTGCCGGCGGGACCGCCCGTCTGATGACTCTTGTTTACCGATTTCATTTCATATTTTGGATGCAATTTTGCAAGCATTGCCGTCAGTTTGAGGTTCGGAATTTGAGGTCACTTTGTCTGGCCGTCCACACCCAAGTATTGACGGGCTGGCCCTCTGATCTACCATTGTTTTGATTATAAATAAACATAAGGTTTATTTAGCCCTAAACATATCTGACGATATGCAAAAACGTTAATCACCGTGGACAAATGGATTAAAACTATTCCAAGAAGTGCGTAGAATGAGAATGACGACTGATTATAAAGATTCAGACTTTATCAAACTCGGCACGAAAGGAAGAAAATTTATACTAAAAACATATATAGAGGGTTGTGGATATGAATATTTGATGCTAGATGTGTTGTATGATTTATTATAAGAAGTTTTAAAATCCGATTAAGAAGGTTTTTAAAAAAATGAAAATGATAATAAGATACAATATTTGTTAAGTTGCATGGATTTATTTCTGAATAACATAACAAATATATGACATGGGGTTAAAAAAAAGAAAAAAGAAAATTGATGTTTATATTGATTAAAAAAGAGTTACGAAACAAAATTGATACAATTGTATTATTAGTAAACGTAATACAAATGTTGACAAAGTTTATATAGAAAATAAAAGTGTAAGAGTGGGTACCAGTTAACGTTGGTAAATGAAACCTCAACAAGAATTAAATGAAAGTTAATAGAAGATGGTGTGATTGTTAGTTGGTATAGAGGGCGCGCACGCAGTAACCATTAAAAACATTAAAATGATGCTGTATTAACTGTGCGTGTACATATAACCACATGACATGATGCACAGTACAAGCGCCGCGCGGTCAATAAACTATAATATGACACGTCAAACAATGGACAAGATGCACCAGCACGAAGCACCACAAAAATGGCTAAAAGTACAAAACAAAAAACTACCAAGACGAGCAACCAAAAGGGCGATATATGAAAATCACAAAAACCTGAGTGAAATCAATGTGAACCGACGACGATGAAAGAAGAAAAATGAAATGTAGAGACGAACTAGCCTAGTAGTAGTACAAACAAGATGGAAGCAACAAGTATTAACGGGCTGGCCCTCTGTTCTACCATTATAACGGCAATCCACTCAATCGCTATCAATTTTAATTCGGTGCTGAAGAAAGCCCTGTCTTTCTCTGATCTGACAGACCAACCTGACATTTCTTACTTCGAGGCCTTGTATAGCAACATGATTTATATGTGTTATTACACAGGGGTCATGCATCTGACCCTTAAAAATAATAATGAAAGGTAATAAGAAATGACCCAAATGCTGTTATTACAAAGCTATTGGACTCAGTAGCCATGTTGGTTACACAAACCATGAACTAAATCTTACCAAGTCTGACCTAAATCAGCAGTTTTACGGTCTTTGTTCTCCGCTCAGGTATCCATTACCTGGCTATAATGTTTGGGGTTTAATCTCTCCCCAAAATACAAATACATTCAAAAGACTAATAAAAAGGCCCCTCGGTTTCGAAACAGGAGCGAGGACGGGGTGCCAAGCCATGCTGCTCGGGTCAGCATCGACAACATAGTCATTTAAACTTCTCGCGCCCAAGAGGCTGACAGAGAAAGAAGTCGACAGAAATGCGACAACCGAATACAGCCAAGTAAAATCTGGCAGTCTGAGTGAAAACCAATGTGATTATATCGCTCAAAAAAGTTGAAAAAACCCTTTATAACCAAATGGCGCGGGTTTATAACACAAAGCATTTTGGTAAATTCCATAGGGTAATGTTGAACGGTGTCAAGCATTTGGCTATAAAGTATGCGAGTCTACTATTTTGAAACTATTGAATTTCTCTGTGATGTAAATAATGCATCATAATGTTCACTGTACACTGATTATAACATAACATTTCAGCAATGGTCCACATATAAATGCTTCCTTGCTTGTTTATTTTGTTCACATAAATAAGCATAACCATGCATTAGAATACAAATTGTGCCTTTGTGACACGCAGTCAAGGTTTTCAAAAATGCTTAAATTGCTAGTATTAAAGGACACACGTATTTTTTCCTTTTTAACCAAACCTACTTCCTGTCTCGTTCCCTAATGGGATCATCTGAGGCTGATGGTCTCTCTCTTATCTGGGAGGCACTCAGAAAACAATGAGTTTCAGTGCAAAATACCCCAATTATCATTGCATCCTGGTGAATAAACTACCAGAGAGGGTTACAGGTTGGCGCTCCGTTAGTGGCTTCTCTTCTGTAGTAATACTATCCCTAGTCAAGAGACTTATAAAAGGTACTTGAGACCGTCAACACCTCGATACTCCCATACATATGGGATGTGACTAAGGTGCATTTAACTTGAGACCGTCAACACCTCGATACTCCCATACATATGGGATGTGACTAAGGTACATTTAACTTCAGACCGCCAACACCTCGATACTCCCATACATAATTATGGGATGTGACTATTGTTTTGAAATACTTGTTTTGAAAAATGCGGTTGGAGTGAGATATATACATAGGAGATCCCTTGGACCGAGCAGAGACCGAGTGAACGCGCGAGGGAATAGGAATATAGAAGATCCCGTATCCAGTCTCCTAGAAACGCGGTTGGAGTGAGATATAGGAGATCTCCAGGACTCCGAGTCGGAAGGTCGTGGGGATATAGTAGATTCCTTAGACTGAGTGAACGCGCGAGGGAATAGGGATGTAGAATATCCCGTATCCAGTTGTTGAAGTTGCGAAAACTTGTAGATCTGCTTACGTCGGGTGGTGATGAACGCGTGTCTGCTCGAAGAAGAAGTGAGGTTGGTAACTTAATGGAAATCCTTGGGGTAGAAAGTATTTTTTTAAGTAGGATAAGCTGCGGTTGTTATCGGCGAGAGAGAAACGGGTGGAGGCGATCCTCTCACGAAGTAGGGAAACGCTGGTTGAACGTAGGATGAGACGCAAACGGAGGCTGCAAACTGGATCTTGAAGCTGGAGGCCCGGCGGGATGAGGTTAGAGTCTCGGCATCGTTTGAGGAAGGCAAGGTTGTTCATCAGTTTAGAACGTCTGATCGACGCTCGTTCGAACAACAGGACCTTGGTGGTAGTAGGCTCCTGTAGAGCGTAGATAGGTAAAACTTGTAGCTTTGCCTGGTGAAGAGGATAAGTAAGACTAATTGCGGTGAAATTCTCTATTGAGTAGTAATTAGTTCTGAAAAGAACTGGAGGTTACAACTCGACGTTTCGATGAGTATGCTCTGATCGCCCAACTTATGTCCGCGACAGAGCAGGCATACTGCGGAACCTCGAAGGAATAACATTTCTACAAGATGTGCTCATCACAATCGATGCTGTTCCAATGTACACAAATATCCACCAAAACTGTGTATGCAATGCCCCGCAACCAAACCAACCATCCGATATGTCATCAACAAACCACCTTCCGAATACATCCGAAAACTTCTCGAACTAATACTCGACAGAAATTGTTTCCAATTTGGAAATACATTCTACTTCCAGAAAATCGGTTGTGCAATGGGCTCAATCTATGACATAACATTAAAATGATCTTGAAAATAAAATCCTAAAACAGGCTGATCATATCCTAACATGGTGGCGCTATAGAGATGATGGACTAATTATCTATAGTGGCGAACTTGAAGATTTCAAAATCTCATAAACACAATGGATCAGATGCACCCAACTCTCAAATTCACATACGAGGGCTCAAAAACCTCTATCGAATATCTTGACTTAACCATTTTCAAATGAAAACGCTTCCGTGAAACTGGCATACTAGACACAAACGTGTACACCAAACCTACAAAAACATACCAGTTTCTGCACAAAACCTCATCATACCCACCCCATTATTTATGGAGAAACTCTCCGATATGCTAGAAACACAATCAATGAGAAAGATGTAAGAGAAAAAGTCAAAATTTTCTCACAAAAAATATTAGTCAGAGGCTATACTCAAACTGAGATAAACAACGCAACACAAATTACCAAAGGTTAAACAAAACAAGGAAGCACCACTCGTCTTCTGAACAACTTATAATCTGTTCGTTAACCACAAAGATGTGAAACAAGCAGTAAATAAATAAGCATTGCCTCTGATACGACAAAACCAACAACTCTCGGAAATATTTCCAAAACAACATTTGTTTTGCTTTCAGAATGGCTCAAAACATTCGGGAGAAATTAATCCGAGCAAATCTCACAAATACAGATCCAAAAGGATCAACTGAGAAACTCAGAACACTAAATGTTCTGCTCTCTTTATTAGAGGAAAAGATCACATAAACACAACGAACAAACTCACTCGTACAACACGGACAAATTACAACCGTTTGAAAAACAGCAAATATGTCTTATCCGAGAATAATAAGATGTTATTGAATCATTACTTGCAACTGAAGATTTCCCGCAATTGAGGCATATAGCTTAGCTATTGGTACCCAAGGATCTGAAAACAATATCATGTCTCCTCAACATATTTCCTATTACCTTTAAATATATTACCTTTAAACAAAAGGTCAACTATTTCCATACAAATATTATCGTCAAACTCACCAACAACGAAAATAGTAAGATATGGACACATATCATCTTGTGCAAAAAATACAATTTGAAAAACACCAAGTCAACAGAGATGAAGTGTCACTGAATGGAATTGCACCATCATTTTCACTCGGTCTTTGCTACAAAAAACATCGCTTAATATCTTATTATTTCTCTCCTTAAGGAAAAGCGCTAACTCTTTACCACAAATCTTCATAGTTTGTTCACGATCTATCATTTCAAATAAAGCTACGTCTTAGCTACATCACCTAACTCAATCCATCTCGTTAAATACCCTGAGATTCTATCTACAAACTGGGTATAGGTTTCGGCATACTCTGGCCTGGTTGATCTAAACTTGATCCCCAAACCTTCAATTAGAAGATATCTATGCAACCAAGCTTTCTTAACCTCTTTGTAAGTCTTAGCTATAGAAATAGGCATCCGTTAATATACTTCTAAGGCCCTACCTGTAAGTACGGTAATGCACTAAGTGAAGTAGCCCAATTATCTTCTGGCCACTCATAATCGCTGTTGCAAATCGTTCAAATCGTTTAATGTATCTAACTCATCTGTACCATCATCAAATGAGGTAAGTTTTAGCAATCTAGCACGCGGAGTTTGCACAGTTGATGTGTTCAAACTTGCATTAGCGTTTTCATTACGTAGCTCTTGTTTCAGATCATAAGCTTTTCATGTTCTTGGCGACAATTACACTCTTCGTGTTCTCGTTCTGCTTGTGCCTTTTTGTGATCATTCTGCACCCGTTTGTGCTCTTTAGCAAACGCCAACAATTTCTCTCCCTTGAGACATAATTCGTTTCCCGTTTTCAAGAGATTTTCAAACTCCGTTTTTGCTAGCGCTTTAGCTATGGGACAACAGACTAGTAACAGGAAATATAATGCAATAAAACTGCTTACAGGCCGAACGCCCATCGTGGCTTCTAGAAATAATTATCACATGTCAAACTGTATACATATAAAATTTCAAATTATGAGCTCGATTTCAAATTATGAGCTCTGTCTGCCTTATAGATTGGATTGGTACCAAAACAAGTTTATGAATTCAGAATCAGGACCGCGGGTCCTTGGTTCGATTTAGCTGATGTTGCCAGAATTAGCATACTTTACTTTTTAAGCTATCGCTCAAATGCGATGCTAACGTACTCCTCGAGATTCTGCTCTGATCTGACCACACAAATTCTGAATTGCTGTGCAAAATTCAAAATCGCCACTTTCTATTCGTTCTTCCCACTACACCCTAATACGGGAGATGACGTAGTGTTAACACCCCAATAATCAATGGCTCATTACCATACAGCACGTCACTATACGCATCAACTACTTTGAATAAATTATAGCGACATTCTTGAAAATGGCGCCCTCTTCTTCAACTATTGGAGGGGTTAACATATTTTTTTTAATATGATACATGAGTTCCACACTGACAATGTTTCCCCCGTTGATAGAGTTTATGTCACTTTACTAAGCCTAACTGATTTTACTGCAAGATTGATTGCATCTATACTTTCTCCTAAAAACCACCAATTATTTGCTCTTAATATACAAAATATTTAGTTATTTTATTATAAAATGCCATGGACATTTCAAATGTTTATGTTTGATGGCAGTGCGGAATTTTCAATTTTCTCCTAATCAAAATGTGTTGCGAAGAAAGTACTATACACAGGCAAGGATTACTCTCCAACTATTCAAGGGGGTACATTTTATTTTTAAAACAGTTTCCGTCACGTGATTATGCCTGCGTTATTTTATCCTTAATAATTCCCATTTGCGTGTTTGATTACAGATCAGAATTCTACATATTCTCATAAAACACCAAATATAAACTGTCGTGGATATTCATCAACTTTTGGAGTTGTTAAATTGTATTTTGAAAACAAGATACTTGAGTTCCACACCCGTAATGTTAACCTCTCTCTTTTAGAGTGTCAGTCACGTAATTATGCCTATGAGCACATATATTTCCCATTGCTGGTTTGATTAACTATTGGAGGGGTTTCAATTTCCCTTTCAAATTTTTATTTACGCACCCGTCATTTTACCCCATCTTGCAGGTGTTGTCACGTTATAATGTAATATATTTTAGGGATTTTAGTATAATCTGCCGTGGATATTCTTCAATTATTGGAGGAGTTAATGTTTTCTTTTGAAAACATGACATTTAAGTTGCGCACCCGTTTTTATCAAGTTATTATGCATGTGTACGGAACTCTGGAAGTGCCATCCGACTTGTGTATATCATGAGATTATGAGATCTCAGGATGACGACATCATCTACGTTAGATGACGACATCCCGAGATAAATTATCTAAGGATCTCAACAATTCGGATGGCACTTCCAGAGCTCCGTAAGTTTGGACCCTTAGGGGAGTCATAAAAATGTCAACGTGCTTGGCACTCTCGATTGATATGCCGCCGCTGTGTCCAGTACTGGTTACGGGCTATTTCAGGGGACAGTGGGTGTAGGGTCGTTGCCAAGCTACAAAGTTTGAAAATCCCCATCCATTGCATTTCTCGAATTTTACCCATTAGTTGTTGCCCTGTACTGCTGAATCCAGCACTAACCAATTGTAAGGTTAAGTTCTAACTTCTACTCTGATGATACGGCTGTGACGTCCATTCTCCCTATACCATACTTTGGTGGCCCTCAAGGGACATCACATATCGCAAATGTCTTCACAAATATTTGTGATGTCGCGAACAAAAATCACAAATATATTTACAAACATTTGTGATGTCGCGGGAAAAAATGAAAACAAAAATCACAAATATCTTTGCAAATATTAAATGATGTCGCCAAAAAATCACATATTGTATCACATACCTCATCATGTATTTGGCATAGTTTTAACGAAGCATTCGCGAATGATTACGTGTATTATTCATCAACAATTTAGAGGGCCTTGATGTATTATGGATTCTGAATCGATCCACACTATATGCACGCAGTAGAATACTATAAGAACGTAGTAGTAGAATAGTCAGGTGTCCATACTGGTTCTTTTTCATTGCGATATAATATAATTATGTCGCATCAGTGCAACAAGGTCGTATCATAGTTATGACCTTGTTGCAGACATGGATTTTTCTCGGTGCAACAAGGTTGTATCTTTTTTTTACAGAGTTCCATGATGAACACGCAAAACCTATGGAAGAAGATACACGTTGTAGCACTCGATTGTTTTCATGTATGCAAATTTATGCACTTTTGTACATACGACCTTGTTGCATTTTTTTTTAGATACGACCTTGTTGTTCTGACAGGACGATATAAGGATATGAGGAATGAAAGGTGTATGAATAAATTTATGGAACATTTTTACATGATTCACATAGAATTGAATGTTCTTTGTTACCAATAATGAAATGATATTAATATTTTCTTGCTATTTACCAGTACACAGGGCGCTATTACTAATTACCTGTTGATGTTCATGAATGTGACTGTTGACAGATTCACTGTTTTGCCAACAGGAAAGTTGTTCTGACTCATTGCCAGATCCTGAAATGGTAAATTTTAGTTTGATTTTATGAAAACGGTTGTCTTTTAATTTCAGCTCAACTGTTCAATGCTAAGCTAGCTAGCATCATCAGTAATCAGAGGACTACAAGCATAAAGCAGTTGAATGAGATGGAATCCAAAGGTAAATGTCACAATGTTTTGAGAGTTATGCGACTGTGTTAAAGAGACAATATCGTCACAATGACAGCAGACTTTAAACAGGGCATGGAATTGGTATCCTAGTTTAAGATAAGCAGTAGTATGTGTGGCGCATCACACTATGGATTGGGGAGGTGGAGGAGGTGGGATTGAGGTGGGATTGAGGTGGGATTTCCCACCTCCACCTTTCCCACCTCCTCCACCTCCCCAATCCATAGTGTGATGCTCCACACATAGGTTGAGACACGTCTGGGCGCGCGCGTGGAGACCAAACTGCACACAAAATACTTACTCCCTCCACACAAACTGCACACAAAATACTTACTCCCTCCACACAAACTGCACACAAAATACTTACTCCCTCCACACAAAATACTGCACACTACTCCCTCCACACAAACTGCACACAAAATACTTACTCCCTCCACACAAAATAATGCACACTACTCCTAATCATTGAATCTTTACTCATTGAGTCTTTACTCGTTGAGTCTTTACTCGTTGAGTCTTTACTCGTTGAGTCTTTACTCGTTGAGTCTTTACTCGTTGAGTCTTTACTCGTTGAGTCTTTACTCGTTGAATCTTTACTCGTTGAATCTTTACTCGTTGAATCTTTACTCGTTGAATCTTTACTCGTTGAATCTTTACTCGTTGAGTCTTTACTCGTTGAGTCTTTACTCGTTGAATCTTTACTCATTCAGTCTTTACTCATTGAGTCTTTACTCATTCAGTCTTTACTCATTGAGTCTTTACTCATTGAGTCTTTACTCATTGAATCTTTACTCATTGAGTCTTTACTCATTCAGTCTTTACTCATTGAGTCTCTTTACTCATTGAATCTTTACTCATTGAATCTTTACTCATTGAGTCTTTACTCATTGAATCTTTACTCATTGAGTCTTTACTCATTGTGTCTTTACTCATTGAATCTTTACTCATTGAATCTTTACTCATTCAGTCTCTACTCATTGAGTCTTTACTCATTGAGTCTTTACTCATGGAGTCTTTACTCATTAAAGTCTTTACTCATTGAATCTTTACTCATTGAGTCTTTACTCATTCATATTGAGTCTTTACTCATTGAGTCTTTACTCATTGAGTCTTTACTCATTGAGTCTTTACTCATTGAATCTTTACTCATTGAGTCTTTACTCATTGAATCTTTACTCATTGAGTCTTTACTCATTGAGTCTACTCATTGAGTCTCTTTACTCATTGAATCTTTACTAATTGAATCTTTACTCATTGAATCTTTACTCATTGAGTCTTTATTCATTGAATCTTTACTCATTGAGTCTTTACTCATTGAATCTTTACTCATTGAGTCTTTACTCATTGAATCTTTACTCATTGAGTCTTTACTCATTGAGTCTTTTACGAAGACAGACAAAAGAACGACTGTACATGAAGCTATTCAAGTATGATTTGTTAAATATAATTTTAACACCAACAGCAATCTTTTACATTAATATATTTTACAGATGGTTTTTAAATTGGTTTTAAATTAGAAAACATTTGATAAACTGAAATTTTGTTATGACGTCAATGCTCCTCCTCAAAATACTGGTTGAGACATGTCTGGGCGCGCGAGCAAGCGCAGCATGCATATTGATTTAAAGGTGGAGGTGTGCAGTTTGTGTGGTGGAGGGAGTAGTGCGCAAGCGCAGCATGCCGGAGGTGTGTAGTTTGTGTGGTGGAGGGAGTAGTGCGCAAGCGCCGCATGCATATTGATGATTTCGGGCGAGTTTGACACAGTCGTTTCTCACATTACCTCTCTTCATTCACATACACTGACTGAACTTGATCGAGCAACACCCCTGTAATATTGTCACCAGTATGGCCACTCTTTTTGCCTTTTATCAATATGTAAGAGAGAATCGGGAAATTAAGATTATTGAAGCGGAGCGAATGAGCATAAATGCGGATCCTGAGTTAAGAGACTGGGAACAAATTCCCAAAAACTTCCCTCACATTGAGGTAATTTCACAAATGGAGGCCTTGAAATATGCTATCGTGGTCGGCAACTTAGAGTACGCCAGGTTTCTGGTGCAGAGTAATCCAGCCAAGTTTAAGTAACCAGTCTACGGCCAAGACCAGTGAAACCAACACACCAATAAAACAACCGGCTCTTTTCAGAGCCAACACATATTCCAAGAAGAGATTATTACCGAGTCTGTTATGAATATTAACTGTTCGATTTAATTATTAAAATAAATTATATTCGTGTATGTCTGTGTTTTTAATAGTAGCTTTGTCTATTGGCAAGAGGATAAGTGTGATGCACAATGTTTAGAAATGAAAAAAGAACAAATTAAGCTAGGACGAAAGAAAATTATGTATAAATAAGCAAATTGTTTTATGTCAAATTGAAATAATTTCTAGAATTAACGTTACTGTTAAAGTATGAGATTTAAAAAAATTGTTTACAGGGACCTTTCCCACCTCCTCCACCTCCCCAATCCATAGTGTGATGCTCCACACATAGGTTGAGACACGTCTGGGCGCGCGCGTGGAGACCTCAATCCCACCTCCTCCACCTCCCCAATCCATAGTGTGATGCGCCACACATACTACTATAAGCACAGTGACTGAAACTAGAAAGAAACACTCTTAGAGAGCAAGTCGTCAATTCCCATATTTGATTATGCTGTATTCGTAGATACATTTTGTAATAATAATAATAATGATTAAATGAATAAATGAATGAATAAATAAATAAATCCCCAAGACTCGAACCGGGGTCTCGGACGTGACAGCCGTAAATTTAACCCCCTGAGCCACCAAGAATTCTTGAATCTTGAATCTTGACAAACACATTAAATGTAGTGCTATAAATACACTTTCCTGAAATCGGATCTTCATCAAAATCTAACCAATCGGTCCGTGCAGCACACGCAACATATTCGTCAAATTTCATCCGAATCCGTGGAGAACCGTTTGAGATATCTTGTACAGAAGTAAACGCACACACAAACTCATACATATGTTACCCTGTTTGTTTTTGTGTAGTTAAGAAAAACGCAATCTTTGCCATTTGCACTGAAAATTCTTTTATGAGCGGATTTTTTTTTTCATTTTTTCATTTGGATAATGTACTCCATTTTGTGACGAATAACGGCATATACCAAAATGCCTCCTTTTTGAGAAAATTGAGATTTTCTAATTTGGGGTTATTACATTACATCAGCCCGACTTATGTCAGCGGAGGTAATTACTGGCTTATTTAAGCAGCAGCAACGGTAATATCGTCCTGTCAGAACCACAAGGTTGTATGTGCAAAACAGTGCATCTGTCATCAGTCATACTGATGAACATCAACTGGTAATTATTAATAGCGCCCTGTGTACTGCTGAGGTATGGGTAACAAATAATCAATTTTATGTGAATCACTGGAAAAAATGTTTCATAAATGTATTCATACTCATTCCATTCCTGATATCCTTATAATGACATCATATTGGGTTTAATTTCCAGTCACTAAGTTAATCTAAAACTACCACTCCGATTCCATGCCCTCTTGATGATGTCCATTTAATGTTGAACTTAAGCTACTGCATTAGATATTGTTCGGGTATCCTGCGTACAAATTTCACTGGATAAAAAAGCCTATTTTGAGATGAAAACAAATTAAATGTTGAAAATATATATTGGGGGAACCTTACAGCTTTTAGAAATGTTGGGCCAACAACAATTTTCTACAATGTTAGACCGAAAACTATTGTTTTCAACCATAATAATTATTGAATGTTACTGAGGAATTTAAGTTTCTAACAAACCCAAAAAGGCGACCTGCCTCCAGGACAACAATTGTGTGTGTTGTGGGTGACGGAGTTGCGTATAAACCCACCATCACGCCCATGACTACAATTTACAATTTAGTGAACAATGTATTGACTAGTGTATGCTTGGAAAATTATTAGATTAGTTTACAATGAAAAATCAGGTGGGGAGGGAGAGGGGGAGGGAAAGCCAAGAATGTATCAAAATATTGATGTCCATAATCTTTTACTATTTTCCAGAAGGCACATGACCCACAATTATGTATTGTAAGGTATACATTTTTTGTGGATGGATGAATGGAGCAGTTTACTTGAGCAACTTCATCTTTATGATTGAAGGAAATTGTCCAATATTAATAGATGCCAATAATTGTTAATTATGCTCTTTGCTACCACAGAGTAAACTGAACTTGTGAGCATATCAAAAGCTGAGCTTGAGAGTGTTGCCAATAACTCTTGTGCTAGAAACTTGTAAAGCAAACTGCAAAATAGAGGTGATCTTCTTAGAAAAACACCATTTTCACCTGATGATGTGAGGAGATGCTCTCATCCACAATTAGAGTTTTACTTGCAAGGTTTTATCCAATCTAGTCAACAAACACCAAAAAAACCTTTGATATTAAGATATTTAATATACATTGTGTTTATGTAGATTTAAAGTTTCATGGTGATGGTCATGGTGTTTGCAAAGAAATTTCATATTGTGCATTGCATTATTAATACCTGAACCAAATAGAAACATTGGTTATCAACTAAAAGGGGTTCACACATTTGTATCTGACTTTGTCTTCAATATTGTTAATAGTTACTATTATGAAAAGAATACACAACGGTTTAAGGTTGTTAATGATCATAGTACAACGAGGCGTAAGGTTAGTTAATTATATAAGTTTTGAGGCTTTGCATGGTGGAATATCGATATCGTTTCGGTTTGCGGTAACACCATGTGTTTATCTCAACTAACGTGAAGCTGAGATACAGGTTCTGAAAAGAACCGTATCGCACAACTTGTCTCATCCCGAGGTTCCCCCACGTATAACCTCGCCCAACACTTGACAAGGCTCTTACACCCACTCGTGGGTAAGACGCCCTACCATGTACCCAATTCAGCAGGGTTTATCAACATCATAAAGGGAACCATATTGCAGCCTTCCGACACGCTAGTGAGTTTTGCCGTCAAGTCATTATTCACCAATGTACCGACAGACGAGGCTATCCTCGTAACCAAGTCGATACTCGAACATGATAGCACGCTCCCGGAACGAACCAGCCTAACGCCAGATCAAATCGTAGATCTACTTTCATTATGTGTGAAATCCACATACTTCCAATGGAGAGAGACTTACTATCAACAGTCTTTGGGCACTCCAATGGGATCCCCGATATCCCCGGTCCTAGCAAACATCTTCATGGAAGATTTCGAACAGAAAGCACTCGAGACGGCACGATACAAACCCAAACTATGGCTTCGATACGTAGATGATACTTTCATCATTTGGCAGCACGGTTCCGACAAACTGAGTGACTTCCTCGGTCACCTCAACCAGCAACATCCGAGCATTCAATTCACCATGGAAACTGAGACATCCGACTCGTTGCCTTTCCTTGATGTACTCATTTCCAAACGGGTTGATGGCTCACTTGGGCATTCGGTTTACAGAAAACCCACACACACAGACCGCTACCTAAATGCCCGGTCGTTCCACCCACCATCCGTGAAATCCTCCGTGAATCGCACCCTACTTCGAAGGGCACACACTATCAGTGATAAAGAGCACTTGCCATCCGAGTTGAAACATCTTAACGCCGTGTTAAGAGACAATGGGTACAGACCTGATAAGCTTAAGTTCCTCCCGAATAGGAACGCTCCACGATCATCTGACGCAACCGAAAAACCCATTGCCGTGCTACCGTACATCGGCCACACTTCACACAAGATTCAGCGTATCCTGAGGGAAGCTGACATTAAGGTCTACTACCGGACTCGAAACAAGTTGGAAACGAAGTTACACACCCACAAGGACAGACATGATCCCAGCCGTCAAGCTGGGGTCTACCGAATTCCTTGTACTTGTGGGAAAGTGTACATTGGCGAGACCGGCAGAGACCTTACGACCAGGCTCAAGGAACACAAGGCCCACGGCCGCAGAGGGGAATGTGACAAATCAAACACTCCACCGATTTGGACCATATCATTGACTGGCAGAATGCAAAGATCATAGCCCCGGAAAAGCACTGGTACACCCGTCGTATCAGAGAGGCTATTGAGATTCATAAACATGACACTGTCCCCCAGGACATCGGCTATTTCATCAGCAACATTTGGCATTCAATCCTACCATCCACCAACACCCACACCCCACTGTCAACTGATACGCCTCAGCGAGCAGGCAACTCACACACAGCAGGCGGAAACACACACAAGAACAATGCCACGGTGGCAACCAATCACAACACATCACACAACAGTAGCACCAATCGGAACACTTCCCATTCTACACATAATCCCAGCAAATACTACTTAAGGAGTTGCATCGGCAAACCTCTTCATTCTCCTGAAGAAGATTAGAGCAGGCTAATCGAAACGTTGAGAATAACCCGTGAAGTCCCTATGGTTCTCCCTGAACCATATTAACCCGTGAAGTCCCCGTGGTTCTCCCTGAACCATATTTCTCACTTAGCGACAGTAGAGAAAAACGAGTTGCCCGAAATTGGTTCTCCCTTGAACCTTTCTCACTTAACGAAGGTTGAGATACGAGTTGTGCGATACGGTTCTTTTCAGAACCTGTATCTCAGCTTCACGTTAGTTGAGATAAACACATGGTGTTACCGCAAACCGAAACGATGTTAGTTAATTATGTCAATAAAAGTTTGTTTAACATGTAATTTTGATTTAATTTAGATTGTTAATATGTAATTTACACACAAGGTTTCTGTTTCAGACTCAAAGGTCTCAGTCTCCCCCCTTAGACCATCAGGTTTTGGTCTCGATCTCGGACCACCTTATCTCGGTCTCAGACTTTGTGTTCTCGACTACAATACTTCTTTTATAATATGAAATATTAATTTTAACAGTCACGCACAAAAAAGGTCATGGTATAACGAATAACTGAGACTAAGATAACATTTTTAATTACAATGAAACCCACTTATTATTTTTGTCAAATTAATATACTGTTATATATATCAATGTTTATGCTCATGATATTACCTTTGGCAAGGATGAATGTTTTATTATGTGAATTCATGGATGGTTCACGAATGTAATGAATATTATCTTCCTATTCATGATGATACATACAAATCTGAGGCATCTGATAACCTTATATTTGGTCGACAAATAATCCACACTAAAATTTTCCAAGAATTTTTTTTTTTAATTCACAATTGTTGTTATTGATATTATATTTTAGTGTAGATTTGATTTGTGTTGTATTGTATAATGCACATGGGACACAATATCCACCACAAATATTGGCAAAGATATTTGTGGGGGTTTTTTGTCAATGTTTTTCGCGACATCACACATATTTGCAAAGACATTATATTTTTTCGCGATATCACAAATATTTGCGAAGATATTTGTGATATGTGATGTCCCCATAGACCGCTAAGGGCACCGGCACCATTTAGGGACTCAATTATTGGGGACTCAATTGTCCGATAGGCTGAGCTGCCGTTCAGTATTGCTGCGTTAGTACCGGTATACTGAAACGGTCAGGGTGCTGTGGAGCATGTACTTAGCGACATTGTCTCACGCCAAAGTTGCCCATGTGTAGATGGGCCTTAACCCTACACTAGATCCATCCCCGACTTCACTAGAAACCCTATTCCACCTCAACAATGATTGTCTCTGTCACATCCATCTACTTACCACAATCTTCCTCATCCGAACCATCGGTGCAGTCTTGCCTGTAGTTACACACCCTACTCATGGATATACACTTCCCATCACTGGCGCAGGTGAACAGATATTCTTTGCAAGGGCTTACTGCAAATTAAAAACAAAATGTTTAATTTGTTGTATTACTTCCATGTGTAATAGTTTCTCACTTTCTGTATCCTGATCTAAGTTTATATAGTAGCAATGATAAAAAGACCCAGTCTTTCTGTTGGGTGATGCTTTTGGGCAAATAGGCATCCCCAAAGTATAAAAAAAATTAAATGCGCCCACTACAGGTGCATGTTGCACGGGATAGTACAGCCTTCTTGTGCATCCCATCTGTTCATCGTTTTCCAATTACATATATTCTCCATCAGACTGGTAACAATCTTGAGAACCTTAACTAGACTTGTATTCGATTTCTCAAACCTCGAGTCTGAGTCCGAGTCCGAGTCCCCAGTGTCGAGTCTGAGTCCGAGACCGAGTCCTGAATCATGTGGGTCAAGTCCGAGTCCCAGTTACGAGTCAGGAAGGTCGAGTCCGAGTCCCAGTCACGAGTCACTAAAAAAATCACAAGGTTCAAAGTTCAGTGAAAAATACTCGACATATGGAAGAGTATCTCATCAATTTTACTTAACCAAATTTTACTCCAAAATATTATTAATATTATTTGATTTACTTTTCTTATTTTAAGTAACTTGAGTCATAAAATTTAAGTATTTTTTTTAGTTCGCAAACTTCGAAAAAAAATTCCACACAAGATGTCATATCAGTAAATAAAAGGGAAGCCAGAACACTGTACAAAGGTATATTCATTCTATTTCTCTAGAATAGACGAGCAAACGCCATAAAAATTTAGACCAGTGTTTGCGACAGTGTAATAAGTCTGGTACCCATTGATACCAAGCTTTTATTCCCCATAGTGTTGTACACTGAAGCTTGGGTACATCAGTCATTGTAATCGATTTATGGAAGACGTACTTTTTTCATGCGGCCGCTGCGTAAGCGATTCCGATCTCATTACTACAAACATAGAGAAAGGTCACTTTGAGTATTTTGGATACACTAGTGGTCATTATTTGATTTCAAGCATGAGGGCCTTTTCCAAAAATGGATGCTTTTCAGTGTGGGCGTTTTCACTACTGTAGAGGGTGATTTCCATTGGGATGAGAATATCTCCATGAAAACCTGGACTATCCACAATAAATTTAGAAGAAAATAAAATGTTACATATCTATCAACATTTTTTCTTTTGGTTTTAAAAACTGTACGACTTCTAAGTATTTTTTACTGATTTTTGAATGTTTGTATTTAGCACTGTTTACTATAGTGGGGTGCACCCGTAAGGTTCCCCAGGTGTACGTCACGAACAGCGCCCCCTCGCGTCGTGCAAAGTTTTAAACAATTTTGTTTTTAATTTAATTAAAATAAAATAATCCACTCAAGACACAAAACAAATGTAAAATTCTTTTTTATTCACATCAACTGATAAAATAACAATAACAAATTAAGACAAAAACACACTCCATAGACCCTTTAATGTTGACCTGTGGAAGTTTCTATGGCCCTCATTCCATAGATCGTATCATCGGCTGAGGAATACAGAAAATACAGACGGGGGTATAATGAGCATCCTCCAGGCCTAAGAACGATAAAAGGGTCTAGGCTTGATAGGTTTATAAACTTAACACTGAAAATGTTACCCCTAGTCCGGCAGAAGTTACAGTGGACTATGTTTTGGGGGATATACAATCTATATTTGCAGATTCTATACCAGGAGAATAGGCTGAATAAGACTCTGCGTGATGGCACCTTGTCATCATTGAGCATTTGGAAAAATCGATGATTGTTAAGGTATCGATATTTATCAATATTATACATAACATGTTCAGAAGTATTTTGACTTAAGTCCACTTTTCCTAATCTCTGTGAAATATATTTTGGTAAATAAAGTCGAATTTAGAAAAATAGTAATAAAATGATAATTTCTTTCATAAAAATTATGAAATTAAAATTATAAAATTTATTAAAATGAAAATTTATTTCATAAAAAAATTAGGAAAAGTGGACTTATGATTAAGGCAAAATACTTTTGAACATGTTACATATGCAATTATAGTGAAACAAAGGTACAGAAACTCACTACTTGTTCATATTTCTATTTTTATCTACATCAATATCAAATAACAATATCAATATTTATCATCGTATAAGCAAAGGTAGGATGGGAAAGATGTGGAAAGGGTGTGAGGAGGTGTGAGATGCGGAATATATCTATATGTAATCAATCACTGCTGATAAGAAAGAAAAAAAAACTTACTCATTTATTATGGATTGCAAAGCTGTTAGATGTTATCTTGCATTGAGAGTGTATGGTAGGGTACGGAGGGATGGAGATGGGTGAGAAAAGTGGCGGGGAGAGTGGCAGATAGGTTGGCTTGACTTTGAAATACATTATAAAACTTCACAATAAAGACAAAATAATCCAAAAAGCTGTGTATGGCAGTAGAATGTATAATCCACATGTTTGTCATCCTATTAGGGACCTATATGCAAAATATGTACTGCAGTAATGCATATCTTAAAATATCAAATAATTTTGATTTTTATACAAGAGAAATAAAATAGACACCCTTATAAGATCTCGTCTTAGACATATTTTTACACAATTTCCCCGAATTGAACATCTGAAAAGAAGTGATTTCTTTTTAGCCAAAACTTTCAAGCCTGGGTGAGGGCTTCAATAGAGGTGTGTGCACATGTGTGGCTAAGGGTACATAAATGGGCTAATGTAGGGACGTCAGAGCGTCAACCTCCATGCTCTCCATTCAACTCTTAATCGATCTGACACCTGCATTACATGAGCCTAGAGCTGCCATAAATTCAGTGCGAGTGAATCATACTAGGCTATTTTCTCTGCTTGTTTGTTTGTCTGTGCTTTTCCTCTCCCTATACATATCTTACAACCCATCCTTCAAACTCCCCATGTCGAGTTATAATGGAACTCACTAAAAACATATAAAGGCAACTTACGAGGCAACTAAATGTTTCTTCATCGAGTCAGTGGGGGTGGTTCGAAGTGTGCGTACCACGCCCCCATTCCACCGATGTTTTTCTTGTAATCATGATACCTATGCATAGTTTATAAAGGATATCTTAGCAGGACATTGTGCAGAATAACACATTTGAAATTTTAAGCGTTTTCTTATGGGACCACACAGCAAACAAACTTTCCCCTAAATCCAAAATACCTACTTTGTTGCAAATGAAGAGTTTATACCGACGCTACTGCAGCTATGTATCTGTCATCATATTTTGTCCTTGAAATATAACTGTCCATACAAAAAACAATTCCCCTTTGTGGAAGTTAAGGAAAAGGAACTATGGAGTACGTCATTCTTGACGTTGACATATTATGAAATTATGTTATTTACCCTTTTACTAGATATTAACAGTGGCAAAGAAAAAACCAGTGCTCCATCACACACGCAAATTGGAAAGATAGACACGTGTTTGTGTGTGTTTACGTGTGTGTGTTCCCTATATATACATGCATTACATAACATGCATATGAGAAAATAGAACCACTCTCAAGTGTCATTAACATTTTTAGGCTCTTTCCAAAATAGATCAGTTCTTAGAGATTATTGAATTTAAATAATTTTACTTTCAATTTTTATTTCAATTTAAAAATTGTTGTATAATAACTAGTTTTATATCAGATGCTAAAATGTTGTTTTTAAAGATATTTTAATCATTTATAATTTGTACAAGAAATGAGTACGCTACCAAGTGTTTTTTAAATTGATCTTATTTCAGAAATCAAAAAGTGGAGTAAATGTTTGCTTATATTTCAAAATGCTGAATGGTGACAATTATGTCATCAATCATTTTCTAATAAAGTAAAGTCAGGGACTAATTTCATAAAGCTGCTAAGCAGAGAATTTTGCTATTAAACAGACTACCAGTTGAAATGCATACATTTTATGTGGACGTTTGGCTGGTAACCTGAAAATCTAAGCATTTTTTTTCTTCTGGTAAACAATATTCTGCAAAAAAGAATTGTATATCCCTCAGTGCAAGGTACTGTAAAAGAAATCGAGGTTTATCTGCCGGACTATCATTTTTTGTTAGAGTTTATGTCACGCTTATTTGGACTATTTATCATAACAACATCAATATTTTCCATTGCTGATTTGATTAGAATGTGAGACTCTCGATTTTTTCCTAAAATTCCTCATGTATTTTTGGGCAATATTACTATAAACTGGCAATGATATTCTTCAATGTTTGGATTTAATAGCTATTTTACTGAAATAATAATAAAATAAATTAGATGGCCTAGTCCCAGCCTTCCCTGTGCAGCACATGATATTATTTGTACCGGTATCAGACTATCACTTCTTTTACACAGTATCCAAAAAATTGAATCCAGGTTGAGAGAACAGTGGGTACAAGGTAAACAAAAACTGCACGAAAGACTTGGAGACGAGGGCGGGCTGGATGACTTTGAACGCACAAATTCAGCGTATGGATCGCTGGTGTTCCGGTGCGGTTGTTTCCTTACAGTTCACCCCATACCGGAGTGCGCGTTTCCAGAGTGTGCATTATGTTATTACATAATGGGTCATGCATCTTACTCTTGGGCAAATAAATAAATAATAAAATAAAACAAATGTATACGCAGTTACTGGAAACAAAATATGGTGGCTAACAGAGGCCGCAAGAATTCCAATCGATTCACCAATTTTGTAAGCAATTGCACATCGTTTGATAGCAAATAAAACAATAAAAATTCCGACGCGTGAGTCGGAGGAGAACCAGAGACTTGTTTTGTCTAAAACACGATTCCTTGGATTTTGAAACAAATGTACTGTTTGTATTATCGGGGATTCAGTTGTCCAGTGGGCTGAACAGCCGTTGAGTATTGTAGCGTTGGTTAATTACTGGAACGTCCAGAGTGGGGCAGAGCTCAGCGACATTCTTCGGGATTTAAGTGAAAGTGCAGTCTGTTTCTAATTAAGGAATGCGTTTCAGTAAATGTAGGCTTTACAGGGTATTATAAATATATTTTCTATCATATTATTATACGTTGGAAAAAGTTGTCTTTAAACTGCCGTGGATATTCTTCAGCTATTGAAGAGGTGAACAATTTTCTTACAAAAACAGCAACATGACAGGTAAAGTTATCCTCTATAGATATTTCACCTATAATAGCCAATCTTTTTAGAGAAAAGTACCTATAAACTGTCAAGGATATTCTTCAATACTTAAAGGTTAACGTTTTTTAATAAACAAAATATTCTAATGTCTGTATAAATATTTTGTCGCGTTATTATACTTAAGATACTCAAGTTCCACACGCGGAATTTATGTCACGTTTATTATCCAGCACATAGAGCAAAAGTACAACATAATAATAATGCCCTACTTTTTGGGAACATTTATACCAATCCAGTTCATTTGGGTGGAAAGAAACTCTTTATACATATTTAATGGTTTTATTGCAGTGAGTATGACATACTCATACTCATGACAAAGTACGCGTACTAGACTAGACTAGAACAATACTGATGACTAAGTACTCGACTACAACTTTGGGGATAATTTTTTTCTTTGTCCTTTGTTGAAAAGTGAAACTTGAGTTTCGCACCCCGTAAGTAAGCCCTTCTTTATCAGTGATGTAGTGCCTTGATGCTGAGCCTTGGCCTTAAGGCTGCCTTAAGGCTTGATTTTAGGGCCTTGGCCTTAGTCTTAAGGCTTGAGGGCAAAAGCCTTGGCCTTGAGGGTCAAAGCCTTGCAACTTTAGGGCCTTGCTCTTCAAGGCCCATCGATTTTTGGATTTTTCAGGTAAATTTGTTTGAAATTTTGCTTTTCTACAAACATACAGTCAGCTGGAGTCAGCTGTCTGCAAAGTCTGCAGTATCTAATTTAATCATGTTTTACCATGGAGTAGGGAAAATATCCTAGATTTGTGTGTTGACACACTTTCACTTTTACAGCATCACATATTGTTACCATGATAGTACATTTTGCTGCTTCCCCCAAAACAAAGCTATACTAATTTTCTGTATACATGTACTTGTGGGGCCAGGGAGATATAAATTATACTTAACTTGCATACAGTTATATGGGGTAGATAGAACATTGATTTGTGCTGTGGACTGCTTTATTTATTTATTTATCGTATGGTTCATACAAAGTTAACATGACAAGGTTAGGTTATGGATCCAGTTTAATACAGACTGGTCGAGTTCAGTTAAATTTCCATCACATCTGTAAATAATACAGTCATGAACGATGTGATGTACAGTCTGGTCATCATGACCACAGGTACATTTAACGTTGTCACTTAGTCCCATGCGGAGCATGTTATGTCAAAATCGGCCATGGCCAGTTCTTAGTCTGTTAAGTTTGACCCAGCAGTGGCGATGTAGACTGCATACTGGTGGGTTGGTAGAAGGTGAGGGAATGTAGTTGAATATCCACGTCCTGGATTCTGATTCTTGCCGCATATTCCGCCACGTGTTTAGTGCCCAAGTCTTTGGGTGCGATCCGGTGTTAATTTCTGGCAGTTTGTGGGCTTGTTGATGGAAAGGATTTCTTGATGGCAGTCGCAGTTGTGGTAGGGGTTTTTGATTGGTGTTTGTCAACAGTTGATGAAGCAGATGAGAGTCACACCCAGCGGCACGTCGCGCAAGAGCAAGGCATTGCTGCTGTCGTCTCACTTCATAAGGAGCAATTCCACTGACTACTGGAAGGTATTGAGTGGGAGTTGATCTGATACATCCTGAGATGATGCGCATGTGGTGTTGTTAAGGGCTACGTCAATCTTGCTGGTGTGGGTGCTCCTTGCCCATACCGGTGCACAGTACTCTGCAACATAGTATACTGAAGCTATTGCTGACATTCGAAGAACGTTGTAGTCTGCGCCCCAGGAAAGGCCTGCTAGTTGTCTAATGAGACAGTTGCGAGCGTTGGCTTTCTGTGCGAGCTGTGTGAGATGGCTTTTGTATGTTAGAGATCTGTCCAAAGTAACACCAAGATACTTGGGGAAGTCATCATACGGGATGGTTGTGCCATTGCAAACGACTTTGATTTTGTAGTTAGCCAGTCTAGTTGCTAAACAGTTTTGTTGATGTTAAGTCGGAGTCTCCAGTTTTTGAAGTAACGGCTTAAGGGTTCCATATCGGTGCCAAGTGTTGTTTCAAGCTTGTTAATGTTTTTGGCAGAGGTTAGGAGTGCTATGTCATCTGCGTAGATGTATTTCTTTGAGACAGTGGTTGGTAGGTCAGCAGTGTAAATGTTGAATTAAATCGGTGCGAGCATTGAGCCCTGCGGGACCCGTTTTTCAGGAAGCATTTTTTACTGGTTTCTTCGCTAACAGTCATTGTAAAGCTTCTGCAAGTGATCATTGTCATGAGAAAGTTTACTAAGGTTTTATCAGGTATGATTTTATGTAGTTTTAGGGCAAGACCTTTATGCCATACCGTGTCATATGCTGCTGACAGATCAACCAGTACAGCACCATTCTTGAGACCTTTTTGGAAGTTGTCCTCTATGTCTTCTGTGAGGAGTGTTACTTGGTCTGTTGTACAGCGTCCTGTATGGAAGCCGGCCTGCTCAGGTGGGAGTTGAGGATCCACAATGGGTTGGATACGATTGTATATTAGTCTCTCCATCACTTTGTAGATTATGCACAGTAGGCTTATTGGATGGTACCTGCATGTCTCCATATTTTTGGGATTTTCTGAACTTTGATACAGGTGCTGAAGTAATCTCGAAGCCATTCAGTGGATTTTGGTCCAAGATTTTTGACAAATTCCGGGTGAATATAGTCTGGTCTGTTTTAGGTAATGCTAATATTTCTAACCATGATGGCCCAGAAAATAAAATTACTTCCATGTTACATAATAACGAGGTAACATCAGTTAAAAACAGCAGTTCTCAGTCATATATTTGTACGTGAAGTTTTTATTCTTACTTTGAGCGATTCGTTATGATGTGACATGTTTTATATTAGTAGTAATTTTATACTAGAGGGCCTTGGCCTTGAGGGTTAAGCCTTGGCCTTTGCCTTAAGGCTTGAGGGTCAAAGCCTTGGCCTTGAGGGTCAAAGCCTTGGCCTTGAGGGTCAAGCCTTGGCCTTGAGGATCAAAGCCTTTGCTCCAACACTGTTCTTTATAGATTATCTTTCATGATAATATGCAAGTTTGCTTACGGTGCGGAATTCTCATTTTCTAATTTAGGCCAAACCAATATTATTAAGGTATACATCTACTATACATTGCCGTAGGTATTCGTCAACTATTCGAGGGGGGGGGGGGGGGGGTATACCATTTTCTTTTGAAACATGTAAACTTGAGTTCTGCATCCGAATTTCAGTTATACTTCATTATAACTAGGGGAAATGTTCCCCCCCCCCTTAAAAAATGATTAACGTTTATACATTTGCGTTATTTCATCATTCATTTTTTTAATTTTTGGGTTAAATTTGTAATGCGGAACAATTGATTTTCTCCTTAAATAGCTAATTGTTTTAAAGGGGAAATTTACTGTAAGCTGCCGCGGATATTCATTGTATTTAAGGTATTGATGGTGGGAAAAAAACTTTGTTTTGAAAACATGAAATTTGAGTTCCACACCCGTTAAATTATCAACTCTTTAAAGAGTTTATGTCACGTTACTAACCCAAGAAAAGATAATTACTATAATCTCCCAATAATATCCTTCATCTATTATAGGGGTTAACATTTTCTTATGAAAACATGAAACTTGAGTTCCGAATTTGTAAAGCTTCCCCTTTCTTTTAAGAGTTTTTGTCACGTAATTATGCAATGTATTCTGGGAATCCAATATGCCCTGGGATGCTACTCAAACAACCCCATTGCTTACCACATTCTTCCTTGTCCAATGAATTAAGTAAAACCTCTTAGGTAATGTTCTCATTCAGTGTGTACCACATTATACATTGTCCAATTCATTACCTTTAGCTGTTATTCTCATATATTACTTACCACATTCCTCGTCCAATCCATTGGTATAGCAGTCTCTGACAGCGTCACATACAGCGACTCGTGACACACACGAGCCATCAGCACAATCGAAAGCGCTGGCATCGGAACAAGGTGATTCTTCTGTACGTGGATATTTAAAAAAACAAGATAATTCCCAATTAACTCAGTGTACCTTTGTGTGATTAACTACACTGCATTATTTAGAAACGAACATTTAGAAAACGAATGTGCAAGCAATGGCGTTTTGTTCCTTAACCCTAACTCCCTAAGCATTGTTACTGAACAATAAAAATCCTTCAAAAACCTCCAACTGCTTTTGTTGTCTAGGGTTAAAAAATTGCACTTTTATGAAAATGGTGGCAAGCGCCGCCTCATTTAAAATCTCTATCCTGCGCGGTTTCCTATTGTTTTACGTAGGCCTACTTGTCCATCACACCCCCAAGAACGTACTTCTTGGCTCGAATATCGTTCTTTCGTCTGCACAATTCTTACTATTATTATTCATTATTTATTATTATTTTTAAAGATTAGCTCACAAATTTCTAGAAACTGAGCCAAATTTTGAAAATGTGCATTTCCGGAGATGAACATTGGAAAATAATTCAGTGTTATTTGTGCAGTTGGGACTAGCGCTAGGGCAGGATGAGAGGGTGTAGTCACTGTAGATAGGGTCATATCAGTGCTACAGGTGTGGCTTTGACCAAGGATACGGTGACTGGCCCTATTTATGGGACAAGCCTAACCTCAATATACAGTGCGTGTTTAATTCCAAACGGGGAAATACTTTGGACAGAAACATCTTGCCATTTTTCTCTCAAGTTATGAACAGATATCTCCAAAATGTTTTTTTATTTAACGTAAAGGATAGGAAAGTTCAGGTGTGAAGTTCATGGTAATTTTTAGTAGATATTTAGTTTTTTATATGTATTTCGTGATATTTGGGTCGATTTTGATTTCTGCAAAAAAATAAATAATAAATAAAATAAATATAATTTGCGTCTGTTAACTATATATTTTGTTATCAAGAAGGACGATTTAGATACCAATTTAATGACATCAGATCTTTCTAGAAAACTTTTTGACAGAAAAATTAAAAATATTAACAGCAATTACAGACTGTGAAATAAAATAAACTGAATGTCCTCAATTAAAGGGAATGTGGTGGTGGTGTGTGCTTGGGTGAATACGATATGTGTAGGTCCTGCTCCATTGGCCTCGCCACCCTACACCCATTGACAAGAAATTACAAGCAAGCTTAAGACAACATGTACTGTTGTATTTTAAAGTAATCTTAATGAGACGTACTATTAAGGAGAATTAATCTTAAGGAGAAGTAATCTTAATGAGAAGCGGGTTACGGTCAGACATTTCTCGTATAAAATTCTAACATCATATTCAATTTCCTTTTATAATATGTGATGCTCTTTTTTCATGCGAGTTTTCATTCGAGATACATTATTTTCTTAATTTGTTTCAAAAATCCTGTGAAATATTCCTTGTAACTTTAATATTTCGTGCATTGATTTTAAAAACATAACAACCCTGTCTTATTTTATTGGCCAGCTACTCCAAATTTGTGCCACCCATGGTATTTTTTGTATAATATCTCCAGAACGCTTTGTCCGATCACGCTTAAATTTACTGACTTTTCCTAACAATTTTTTGGGACCCACTCATGATAATGATGTTCACGGTTGCAACGATGGCAACCGTTTATTTTGAACAGGTCAAATTGAATTTCTACTTTTTTGTTAAAAATACGAAATGTTTGATTTTTTTTTTTACATTTAAAAGTTTGCTTGGGGTTTGTGTTAAATTTTAAACTCTGGACAATATTGAGTCATGTGACCATTTCCGGTGCATTTTGGGAATCCAATATGGCCGTCATTATGTTTAAATGCAGTTATATTTTGTCCCAAAAACATGATTTTTTAAATGTTTTTCACTATCCCCAATAATCTTATCAAACCTTATCATTTTAAACTGCAACTATAGGAGGGGTTAATATTGTTTTATAGAAAACATAAACCTTGAGTTCAGCACCAATAAAGTTACCCCCACCGTTTCTGTATACTGGAGTGTTAATTTGTTATTATTTATCATTATTTTGACAGATAGTGCACATTAATAATAAAATACAATTTATTTAATTTGTTAATTTAAACTTTTTCGAAACTTCTCCTTTTGTGTCGCTATCCAATTTCTTGATTTTTATTCCATTGTTATACATTTGAAAATACCAAACTTTCAAATCTAAGTATCCCTACAGGGTCATCTGGCATAACAGGTTTATTATTCCCCTTTGCAATATTGACAACGTCATTCTGTCACTTGTTTCCTTAAATTTTACATTATTTTTTGTTTTTGGTTTGGTTTGGTTTGCTGTGGTTTGCTGTGATTTGGTTTGGTTTGGTTTGGTGTGGTGTAGTTTGGTTTGGTTTGGTTTGGTGTGGTGTGGTGTGGTATGGTGTGGTATGGTGTGGTGTGATGTGGTGTGGTTTGGTTTGGTTTTGACCGATTACGCTCAAATGGTTGCCATGACACCCGTTCATTTTTAACAAGTTGAAATGCTGATTGAATTCCCACATTTTATTGGTAAATACTAGATTTTGGATATTGTAAGAGATTTAATATGTGTTCCAATGCATTTTGGGAATCCAATACGACCGCCATTACGTTGAAATACAATATCTTATTTTTGGTCATTTTCATGATTTCTTAGGTTTTTGAAAATGTTTTGCTCAATGTATGACTTGTTGACATAAATAGTATTGTAAATGGGATTACATTTGCCTTTATTGTACAAATTGACCCAAGAGGTGCGAAGTTTCATGGCCAACGGATGAAATTAATTAAAAAATTCCCCAAAATGGGTATAGCATCCCATTGAGCTATGGAAGTTTTTATGACGTAAACATACCTACGAAGTTTCATGAAAATCTGCCAATGATTACAAGGTTAACGAGGTGAATCGATGATGTCAACATGATTGCCACACTGGATGTTAAACCTATAGTGCGGCCAGTATAGGTTATGTCAGCCAACTGATACACTGGAAAATCCCCTTCCGTTGTATTTCTCAAATATTACCCATTAGTTGTTGCAATGTATTGCTATGTATGGCTAAGCACTAGCACTTAATTACCAATCGTAAGGTTAAGTTCTACTCTAATAACATGGCAATTAATTGTACACATAATTAATCAACAGACCTCTCCTCTTGGAGGGAGAATGTTGTAAAAACATATAACTTGATTTCCGCACACGTAATGTGACACATTTTTGTTGTTGTGCACAACAAGAATATTTTACCAGCTGTGTTATCACGGTAATATATTCCATTTGCGATTTTGATTTCAGTTCCAAATATCGATATTCTTTAATTGTTGGCATAGTCGGCGATCCTGGGGGGAAATGTCCACCCATATTAATGACAGTGGACGGAATGCCTCCCAAATAATTATCATCCCCTTTAAAAATGTTTTTAGATTTTTAGATTATTATTTTTTTATTATTATTAAAATCACACATTAGATTTTTATTTATTTTTTAATGTATTTTATATTTTCAATTAATTTTTTTTAATTTATTTTTTTATTATGTTACAGAAATCTTCATTAGCCCATTTTAGGCATACCTAGCCTAAAACTGATTAAAACTGATACATTAATACTGTCAGTAACTCACGGTTAAATACTTTAAAATGCTATTTTTCTTGATTTATTTCTTCAGAAAAGCCAAAAGTCAATATTTGTTTACATTGTGGCATGACGTGCAAGTTTGGAAAAACTGATACACATGAACATCTCTCATGGTTTTCAATCAATAAATGTGATGCACATTCACGGAGGTAATTGTTTGGTGACTTCTACAGTAAACACCTCAAATATTTGAATGGTAAGTTCTTTTATTTGTTGAATTGAGCATGATTTACATGCATACCTGTTGAAGGCACACTGGTAAACTGACAAAGAAAACCCTGCTGAGGTAGAGGATCCATCAGATGTAAACATGAAATACATTATAGTTCATGATCTAGCCTTGAATGAGACACATCAGCACGGTTTGGTCGCATAATTTTGCCACAATTAGATAGCCATCTGAAAACCCCGTTGCAGCCATTGCACACAGTGCGTGAATCCGTATGCACTGTATGTACATGTACATACAGACAGTAACCATGCAATTCAGGCGACGCGCCTTAATCCGTCTGTACTTGCCAAAATCAATGCGTAGCTCGTTATGGGCCTGTGATTGACCGTCGTTTAAAAGGAACGCCCACAAATCAATAATTCTTGCATGAATTTCTTGCTTGAATTTTCAATTTCCAATGGTCAAGGTTACGTAACAAAATTTAATTAGTCATATGGCATTGTCTCAAGAGCGCGCCTTTTCAAGAATTGTTTTTATTATTATTATTTAAAGTAGCCATGCATAATAGTGAAATCACGTATGGTAATGATCCATCGATATTTGTCTGGAAAAAATCTGCAAAACTGCAGTATTAAAACAATAGTTTTCTCACATTATTATTTTTATTTTTAAAATATTTTTTTACGACAAACTGCCGTGGATACTCCTTGACTTATTATGAAGAAAATTATTAAGAAATTACATACAGAACATTTGTATAATTAAGAAAAGCATCATATTTTATTCCTATAAACTACGCGCGCAAACAGAAGAATTATTCTATTTTAGTGCTCTGTCGTCATGAACAGGATTTTCAATGTAATGTTTAAAGGCAAATTTTCTACGGCTGAGAAGCTCTTCAGAGTTCAGTTTCTGGAACATTTCTTTTTTTATAAATATTCTCCCACCCAAGTGCGCACAATTCAAATAAGACTAATATTAACTGATCGTGCAGGAATTCCATTCAATACTTTGGAATAGTACATGTGTGTACTCAAGCATTTTATACCTTTTAATTTTCCTGTATTATACAAAAGCCACTAACTTAATTATTTGACAGGTGATTTTCTTTTGAAGAAAATAAGTGTAGCCCAGGGCTCCAGAGGAATTGCGCCCTCCAGTGACCACGGTTGGAGTGAGAACGTACGTATGAGAGGAGTCATGTTTTGATCTAAAATAAAATCGATGAAACAAAAATGGACCCATAATCATAATCACAAAACAGTTGAATTATTGTTTCAGTTTTAAATCAGCAATTATGTATACGGCACAGGTAAGTCTAACACTGATATAATTTCGTTTGTGCTCGATACATATAATTTATGTGTTGCTGTGTGTTCTTATATGAAAAGGAGGGGGTTCAAATTGTTCTATAGGTGCAGGGTAGTGACCATGATTGTTTTCAACTGCCAATTATTCTAGGTCCAGTTTTCAGATCACTTAATTTCGACTAACGGGCGGCCTCATGGTAGACTGCATGATGACAGTTGTACCGACGCCCCTCCCCCCATGAACTAGCTTTAAAAGGTGGCATTTATATTAATTGCGCGTAATGCATATCAGACGGTTCATGTTAAATTGAGGGCAGAAAATAAAATAAAAGTGCAGTTTGTCAGAGAATAGGATACATTAAACAGAAACGAGTGGGCAGAAACGCGTGGGCGGAAACGCGTGGGCGGAAACGCGTGGGCGGAAACGCGTGGGCGGAAACGAGGTAACATTCAGACCGTATGGATGCTTAGTGACTTCTTTAATAAGCACCTCAACATTTTCTGAATGCTAACTTTTGTTCCCCCAAAAATAATATGTATATATTTTTTTAATATGACATGGTCTACACGCATACCTGTTGACGACACGCTGGTAACTGACAAAGAAAACCCAGTTGAGGTGATGGATTCATCAGATGTGAACCTCAGCCACATATTATTTCCGATGGAGAGCAGACTATACGGCTTGTTTCTTCCACTCCATTGAGCGAACTTGTTGACTCCGACTACGGCTCCATTCCCAGCACTGAACCAGTCATAATCTTCCTCGGTGTTAAAGCTAGAGAATATGATCAGGATCTTTCTATTTTCTTCTGCGCTGATGACCCATGTGACATTAGAGTTATGTGGATAGAAGTATGGATAGGATGGTGACTCTATGTTGGATGATTCATTCGCAGTGATGTATATACTGACTGCACTAGATCCATCTGTCAACAATAAAGGAATACACTAATGTAAATTCTGAAAAAATGTGTGTTGCTTTAAAAAGTGTTTCAGTCACGTTATAATGCCTAGGGGAAAACAAATTAACTGCCGTGGATACTCTCTAACTGTTGGATAGGTTAATATTTTCTTTTGAAAACATGACACTTGAATTCCACACAGCGGCGTAGCCAGGACTTTTTTCAGTGGGGGGGCACGGGGGGGGGGGGCATTGCTTTTCAGCGGGGTCCCAGGGGTATGTTTTTGTTTTCCCCTTTTCTTTTTCTTTTCTGTTTTTTGGAGCACTATGAGGATTTTTCGTGGGGGAGCCACTGGAAATGTGTGGGGGGCACGCCCCCAAACCCAGTGGCTACGCCGCTGATTCCACACTACAAACGTTACTCCATCTTTATAGATGTTATGTCACGTTGATGCCTTATCGTTAGTATACATCATGAACAGGCCTATTTCTTTGGGGGCTAGATTCCCATGCGAAACTCTTGATTTCCTGCTATAGCTTTCTCTTCCTGATATCTCGTCATTTATCATCATCTGTTTATTCATTACGTCATAGCTTTACTTCTTGTTTGCTTTAGTTTGTAGTTCAGTACCCTGTCTTCTGTATTTACACATTACGTCTGGTTTCGTCCGTCAATTGATGTATGTTTTGTCCGTCTGTATCCTTTGTCTAAGGTTGTTGCTAAATATACACAAGCGTCGGCTTACACGGTCTTTTGATATTGATCGTTATGTTAGTTTTAATGTAACTCAAGGCCGTCCTACCACTAGACTTTCTTCTGATCCTTATATGTTAACTGTTCCTAGGTATAAAACTGTATCACATAATTCTTTTTTATTTTCAGAGGATTGTATCAATCTGGAATCAACTTCCTTTGGCAGCAAGATCTGCCATTTCACTTTCGTCGTTTAAATCACACGAGTCTCAGTTTTATAGAACAAAATTTGCTTCCAGTTTTTCGGAAGATGGTATTTGTACATGGATGTCTTTTTGCCATTGCTCTAACTGTCGGCGTAGTTAATTTGTTGCTTAATGTTGTCTTTTCCGTCCAAACTTGCTTCAGCGGCCCTCCAGTGGTGTAACGGGGTCGGGGGGATGGGGGTGTAACGAGGTATATAATCTTTAGTGGTTTTTTTTGGTGGTAGGATGGCCTTGTAGAGGTGCTGGTCACCTGTTCTATCTTACCACTAACTGGCTTTGTTTAACATGAATTTCTGTGTACTTTTTCGTTTTTTAGGGTTTGGTTTTATATTTAATTGATGTAATCTGATTGCCAGTGTAAAATGTAATAAAAATTTTAAAAAATAAAATAAAAACATCCTCCATGTCAGTGACGGATCCAAGGGGGTCAAAGAGGGCGTGTGCTTCCCTCTTTTAGAAATCATCCAGGTACAAACATTGAACATTACAATCTATCTCAACATTTGGGTCTTATTGTGCCACTCATTGTTTGGTTGTGAGCCCCTTCGTCAACGTGTTCCCTCCATTTTTTGCGACCTTAGATCCGCCTCTGCTCCATGTTCTGTGTTGTCATGCATGACTTGTACAAAGATTCATATTGCATTTTGTTCTATTTATTTGATTTATAATTATTTCTCTATCTACAATCTTACCACCTTTTTATAACTATTTTTGAGAGTATGAAATTAAATGTGATATTAAATTGAATTAAATTGGATTCTACAATTTTCTTTGGAAAACATAAAACTTGAGTTCCGCACCCGTAAAGTTACCCTCTCTTTAAAGAGTTTCGATACGTTATCATGCCTTTGTGTTACAACAATAATATTTCCAAATTCTGGGTTTGATTGCAGTACAGAATTATCAATGTTTGACTAAAAGGCCAATGTGGGAATAATTTACTATAAACTGCAAACAATTGTATTTATGTATTGGAGGGTTTAACATTTTGAAAACATGAAACATGAGTTCATCACCAATCCTTTTCACCCCCTCATTAAAGAAATGCTGTCACATTAATATGTCTAGGAGAAACATTCATTATAAACTTCCAATAATTGTTATCTTTAAACTATTAGAGAGGTTAAAATGTACGTTTGAAAACATGAAACTTGAATTCCACTCCCAAAAGTGACCCCATTTGTGTAGATGTTATTTCACTTTATCATGACTTCGAATGTTATGTGTCATTTCTTACACAGACATGACCCCCAATTTGACCTTTCCTTCCGGGTGAAACCGGAAGTTTAATTAAACAAATATTCCGAAGCACTGTTAATATTTTTTTACATCATATCTCCTTAACCAAACGAGATAAATTGACAATATTTGCATCATCTTATATTTCAAATTATGCACAGACATGACCCCAATCTGACTTTTTCTTCCAGTCGAAATCGGAAGTTTAATTGAACAAATCCAGATCTGTGTGTTTCACGCTAACTCCAAAAAGACCTATGCACTATGCACAGATACATTACTTGGCTTATGTCAAAATTATGACTTGGCATAAACTATGAATGCAATCACCTGATTGAATCAGAAATTGTATCTATCTTTCTCTATGATCTATGTATGTATGTCAGGTTATTATGCATGTGCGTTATTACTGAATGGATTTTTCACCTTTGGGGCCTACATAGCTAATAATATTATTAACGTAAACAATTATTATAAACTGCCGTGGATATATTTTAACTATTGGAGGACTTAAAATAATTTGAAAATAAAACTCGAGTTCTGTACCCGTAAAGTTAGAGTTTCTGTCACGAATATTATGACCAGGGAAACATACCCCCTCCCCCATATTTATAGGTTTTAGGTCGAAATTATGCATTTGCGTTATTTCATCATAAATATTTCGCATTTGGGGGTTTGATTGCTATGCGGAACTCTTCTCCTACAACAGCTATTTTTTAAAGGTATTATTAAAGTATTGGTGGGGTACAATTTATGTTTAAAACATGAAAATTCTGCAGGCTTCATAGGCTGAGCTCATTTGATGTTTATTTTAATTTACGGATCCTGGTTATTTGTCCAGTTTATTTGACTGATTGCTTTTGGTTGGATTGCTTTAATTTATTTATTTATTTAATGTAAGTGTACCCTAATTTTGAATTATCCAACGTTAGCATTGTTCTCAAAATGGATTTGACCCGAGGTGGACCGTATGAGCCAAGGTGGAATGTGCCAAAATAATTAACGCTATTGAGTATAGGTATTTTTATAGTAGATAGATGGTGGACCACATAATAACAATAATAGCAGAACTGGAAACTAATATTACTCCTTGGCCCGCTTAGCCCAGTGGAGTATGGTATGGGTTCGTTTAGCCCACTCGGATCTGATCGACCCTGCGTTGGAACTCTGTCCCGGTTGGCCCACTTGGGTCTTGTTGAAATTACGTAGGAGTTTGTTGGGACCCAACTTCTGGGGTCGTAGCGGCTATGTAATTACATATTGGCCCGTATTCACCAATGTATACGTTGATACTGCTAAAACTGCTAGTCACATTATGAGATAAATAACCCAAAATAACACTGGCATACCCAGTCAAATCATCTTCCGGTGAGAAAGATAATTTATGTCAATAGAAAAGTGTGAGTTGCAGTCAAAATACATAAGTGGTTCACTTGCGTCAGTATAAACTGCCGCAGATATTCTTCAACTATTGTAACGGGGGGGGGGGGGGTAAACATTTCTTTTGATAACATGACCCATCTCGTTATGGATTTTCAGATTCAGGTTATTATGCTTTTGTATTAAAAATAATATTTCCCATTTTTGTGGGGTTTGATTGCAATATGGAACTATTGCTTATATGTATGACAACATATGTTTCAAGTTTGATGACCAACGGATGGAAATTCATGAAAATATGGGGAACATACTGTATTTGACCAACAATTCCTAAAAATTCCCCCTAAAATTTTATCACGCTACCGCAGTGACCTATTGCAGTTTTTATGACCTCATCCAATACATTTTGTGGAACTTTACATCCATAAGGCTTTTTAATATCGGCTGAACATTAAAGAAAATACGGAGGGTTCCCCTCCATTCTGAAAACGCCAAAAAGCGCAGACTTGCTGTCATTAATAGTATGCGTAGGGAAACATTGCATTTAACCTGCCGTGGATATTCTATTGGAGAGGTGAACAATTTTATTAGAAAAACAACATGGTACTTGAGTTCCGTAAAGTTACCCCTTTCTCTGTAGATGTTCTGTCTATATTATATTATGCCAAGGAGAAAATGTCCTATAAACTGCCGTAGATAATATTCCACTTCGTGCTTAACATTTTCTCTTTATAACATGAAACTTTAGTTCCGCACCCGTAAAGTACACTCTTTATGACAAGTGTATGTCGCTTGGGAGAAATGCCGATACGTTAAATCGTTGATATAATATGCTAGCTATCAGAAGGTATACCTTTTTCTCGTCATAACATGAAACTGAGTTCCGCAACCGTATATATTTCCCCTCGTAACATTTTGTTCATGATGCCTTTGCTTTAACACAACATGCATAATTCCCAGGGGCTCACAATGCGAAGCATTTGATTTTCTCCTCATAGATATAAACCTATAGGTTTTCCCGGTCAATTTCGGCAAATAAGCAGCCAATTTACACACCGCGTCATTCTGTTTCGTGCGAAATTAAATGCTGCTCAAAATCATCATTCTATTTCGTTTTATGAGTAAACAATAGTACTCTTGCGTCATGCAATTTAACCAAAATAACCATCCAATTTAACAGCATTAAATTCCGCAGGATCTTTTGGCGGCGCGTATGATTTTGGTCATTCAAATCCATTATTGGACAGGCATTTGTGGAATTTGGGCAACTTAATTGACACTTTGTTAAAATTCATTCAACTTTAGTTTCCCCATAGATGTTTTCATGAAAAAAATAAGAAACCAGGATAAACAATCAACATACACTCTCAAAACAATAAAACAGGTTAATGAAACAGTCAAATAAAACATAATGTTTCCAAAATACAGAATTAGGCCCAGGTCAGAAAACCAATAGATTCTAATCAGAGAATAAACAAAACAAAGTATGATAAAAAAAAGGACCGATAGGCACTATATGTACGAGAAACACGCATGAATAAAGAAAACAAAATTAAGTTTGAATAAAAGTAAACATATGAAATATGTGCATTACTAAAAAAAGGAAACGACGTAGGCCCTATATGCTAAATATAATGCTAAATAAATTCGTATGCCTGAAAATAAAATTGAATGTTTGAATTCTTAATTCGAGATACAGTAGTAATTGGAGAGGCAAAATCGCTTTAATATGAATGTTTCAAAGTGAAATTAGCTGCTTATTTGCCGAAATTGACCGCGAAAATCTATAATTCCCATTTTGCGAAATGAAATTGATTGCCTGTATAAAACGAAATTGAAAATGAAACCCGAGTACAAATCCTCATTCAAGACAATGTGGCGAAATTGAATGACGGATGTGCACCACTAAAATGAATGACCCAAATCCAAAATTTAACATCTGAAACAAAATTGAATATCTAAATTCTTAATTTAAACTGTGGTTAAGCAACAGGATTAGCAAAATCGCTTTAATACGAACGCAAGAAAACGAATTTGAATGCTAAATTAACGAACTTGGCCGGGAAATCATTTAGGCCTATACAAAACCACACTTCCAGGCTAGTGGTTTTCACAGAAAACGGAATAATAGTAAATCAGGTAATGAGGCAAAGCCTAGCACTGATAAATCTGGTAAGGGTGGAAAACCTGCATTCAAGAAGTCGTCACCAAGAGTGACCCGGTGTGTGACCACTGTCAAATGACGAGTCACACTAAATCAAAACCAAACTCAGCCTTTGTACGCAATCTCCTTCAAAAGACATCTTACGAGCTATCATATGCCCCTGTTGGTTGAGATGCTAGTAAGATGCTAGTAGCTTATCGTGACTTCATATAACGAGGGTGAGGGGTCGTCGTGTTCATATGGTGGAGCTGACAAGCCAGTTGTCATACTGTGTGATACTGGGACGACATAGTCACTGATTTGATTCAATGCATTGCGGGTGGTTATATGCCAGTCCCACTCCATAAGGTCAATTTAAAGAGTGAGTTGGTCACCGGGCCTGTGACGGTAGGAATTCTTCCTAGTTTGCCGATGAAAGGTGTTAGTTTTCTGCTAGGAAATGAAGTTACGGTAGGTAATGTATCAGCATCTCCCATTGTTTATTTCTAATTCTACCGAATCATCGCATAGCATTGAAGGACTTACGCTCCCTCCCATTTGTTCATCACCACCCGACTTAAGCAAATCTAAAGGTTTTTGCGACTTCAACAACTGGATGCGGGATCTTCTACATCCCTACTCTCTCACGCATCCACTCGGTCTAAGGGATCTCCTATATCTCCACGACCTTCCGACTCGGAGTCCTGGAGATCTCGTATATCTCACTCCAGCCGCGTTTCTAGTAGACATACATGATCATCTATTATGATATATTTAAAAATTGAAGTTTAATTTTAATTATACCGAATCATCACATAGCATCGAAATCCTGTGTTTGTTACACAGCGTATTGTTTTACATATTCACTCCCATTCAACTACTTCAAAAAGGTACTACAGAAATGCTATGTTATGTACTCGAGTGAAGGCACGTTATAGAGTCCCGCTGTCTTTTTAACAATGAGCTCTCTCAAGTGTGTCGACACAAACTGGTGGCAAATGCAATCTCAAGTGCAGTATGTACATGTCCGTTAGTGGTACTTTCGGGAGAATTAGAATTAAACTTGAATTACATTATATTTCATTGCGTTTAATCAGGAAATTGTAACCTGGAATTATTTCACGTGTGTGGACGGAATTGCTTTTATTATTGTAATTTGATACTGTCAACAATCAAGGTCAAGTGTGGAAATTATTCATAAATAAAGGTTATGACTCACTGAGTGTACATATTGAGATAGGGATCGTCTCCAGAATTAACTCAGTGTACCTTCTTAGAAGAAGGTTTCCGCGATACTTTCTACACCGAGGATTTCCAGAAAGTTACGAACCTCACTTCTTCGAGCAGACACGCGTTCATCACCACCCGACGTAAGCAAATCTACAAGTTTTTGCGGTCTAATGGATCTCCTATATCCCCACGACCTTCCGACTCGGAGTCCTGGAGATATCCTATATCTCACTCCAACCGCGTTTCTAGTAGATCTCGTATATCTCACTCCAATCGCGTTTCTAGTAGATCTCGTATATCTAGTAGATCTCGTAGTCACAGATGACTACATAGCTGAGACCATTAGACAACCTAGTCATCAAACGGGCTGACAAAGGGTCAGAGATGACTACATAGCCGAGACCATTAGACACCCTAGTCATCAAACGGGCTGACAAAGGGTCAGAGATGACTACATAGCCGAGACCATTAGACAACCTAGTCATCAAACGGGCTGACAAAGGGTCTGCTGTTGTGGTCATGAACAGAGCTGACTACATAGCCGAGACTATTTAACAGACAACCTAGTCATCAAATGGGGTGACAAAACGTCAGAGATGACTACATAGCCGAGACCATTAGACAACCTAGTCATCAAACGGGCTGACAAAGGGTCAGAGATGACTACATAGCCGAGACCATTAGACAACCTAGTCATCAAACGGGCTGACAAAGGGTCAGAGATGACTACATAGCCGAGACCATTAGACAACCTAGTCATCAAACGGGCTGACAAAGGGTCTGCTGTTGTGGTCATGAACAGAGATGAATACATAGCCGAGACTATTAGACAACCTAGTCAATAAACGGGCTGACAAAGGGTCAGAGATGACTACATAGCCGAGACCATTAGACAACCTAGTCATCAAACTGGCTGACAAAGGGTCAGAGATGACTACATAGCCGAGACCATTAGACAACCTAGTCATCAAACGGGCTGACAAAGGGTCTGAGATGACTACATAGCCGAGACCATTAGACAACCTAGTCATCAAACGGGCTGACAAAGAGTCTGAGATGACTACATAGCCGAGACCATTAGAACAACCTAGTCATCAAACGGGCTGACAAAGAGTCTGAGATGACTACATAGCCGAGACCATTAGACAACCTAGTCATCAAACGGGCTGACAAAGGGTCTGCTGTTGTTGTCATGAATAGAGATGACTACATAGCCGAGACCATTAGACAACCTAGTCATCAAACGGGCTGACAATGGGTCAGAGATGACTACATAGCCGAGACCATTAGACAACCTAGTCATCAAACGGGCTGACAAAGGGTCTGAGATGACTACATAGCCGAGACCATTAGACAACCTAGTCATCAAACGGGCTGACAAAGAGTCTGAGATGACTACATAGCCGAGACCATTAGACAACCTAGTCATCAAACGGGCTGACAAAGAGTCTGAGATGACTACATAGCCGAGACCATTAGACAACCTAGTCATCAAACGGGCTGACAAAGAGTCTGAGATGACTACATAGCCGAGACCATTAGACAACCTAGTCATCAAACGGGCTGACAAAGAGTCTGAGATGACTACATAGCCGAGACCATTAGACAACCTAGTCATCAAACGGGCTGACAATGGGTCAGAGATGACTACATAGCCGAGACCATTAGACAACCTAGTCATCAAACGGGCTGACAAAGGGTCTGAGATGACTACATAGCCGAGACCAATCAGAACAACGTCTGACAAACGGGCTGACAAAGGGTCTGCTGTTGTGGTCATGAACAGAGATGACTACATAGCCGAGACCATTAGACAACCTAGTCATCAAACGGGCTGACAAAGAGTCTGAGATGACTACATAGCCGAGACCATTAGACAACCTAGTCATCAAACTGGCTGACAAAGGGTCAGAGATGACTACATAGCCGAGACAATTAGACAACCTAGTCATCAAATGGGCTGACAAAGGGTCTGCTGTTGTGGTCATGAACAGAGATGACTACATAGCCGAGACCATTAGACAACCTAGTCATCAAACGGGCTGACAAAGGGTCTGAGATTCCACATGGTGTCACCGCAATTATTCTTACTTATCATCCTCACCATGCAAAGCTACAAGTTTTACCTAAAGGGTCTGCTGTTGTGGTCATGAATAGAGATGACTACATAGCCGAGACCATTAGACAACCTAGTCATCAAACGGGCTGACAAAGGGTCAGATATGACTACATAGCCGACACTACATTAGACAGCCTAGTCATCAAACGGGCAGACAAAGGGTCTGCTGTTGTCATGAATAGAGATGACTACATAGCCGAGACCATTGGACAACCTAGTCATCAAACGGGCAGACAAAGGGTCTGCTGTTGTCATGAATAGAGATGACTACATAGCCGAGACCATTAGACAACGTAGTAACACTGATCGCTATACAGAATGTGATACTGACCCTAGCCACTCCTTCGCAAAGGAAATTTCTGACACCCTCGTCAGAATTCATAATTACTAGCACCAACAGTGACCTTTACCACAGGGTTGCTCTAATTGTACCCGCTCGAGATGCAAAACCTGTTTGTATCTCAAACCTGCTCAGAAGGTGAAAAGAAACGGGACTGTCCTCACCTAAACAATCAGAACTAAATCCCAGTGCGACACACCCAATGTTGAATATGTAATCTCATGTAAAAGATGCGGTATAACAACAAAGACAAAGACAAAATTATGTCTCTGCTTTGCCAACCATGTCTCCTCTGTGAAAACCAGAAATCCATACGCTTTAGCAATCCACTTTAACAGCCCTAATCATAGTATTAAGGATGTTGAACTTATTGTAACTGAAGCTTGTACTAGCAATGACACACATCGCAAACTTAGGGAGCCAAACTGGTTACATTCGATTCCACACACTTCAACCGTATGGTCTCAACATCAACACAGATATCAAATAACTCAGCTACCTGCAACTGCCTTGATATGTATTGTTTACCTTTATGTTACCTTAACTTGTATAACATTTATCTCTTTTAGGACAATTATAATCTTGCTAATTACCCCCACACACCAACACCTCAATTTGTATGGTGTTCTTTGGAAGAAGTGATAGCTCTGAGAAGAGCCGGTTGATACGTTCTCAACGTTTCGGCTAGTCTTATTTTGATTTAGAGGCTTAAATATTAAGCCCCTGGGTAGGGTAGCCTCGCTACAACTAAATTCCCTGCACACACCAAGTATCGCGGAACTCGGCCAGATTAACTCTCGCAAAATCTCTAATAGATAGTTGGCATAAGTGGACCAACATAGGGGCTGGTTAGCTCAGTTGGTAGAGCACTCGTACGGTATTCGAGAGGTCGCGGGTTCGAGTCCGGCATCACCCAATTTTCTTTACTCACTTCCCTTATTATATAATATTTCAGGTCAGTTCCTTCCTATTAATCTACTTTGTGTACAACCACGTAAAATGTTTGTATCCAGTTGTGTGATCCCCGCTACTGCCGTTACCCAGGTTGTTTGAATCTGACCGGGGCTTGATCCCTGGCTACTCAGCAGATATGGTTTGGCCTCTGACCTAGCCCCATAGAGCAATAGATAATTGGCATAAGTGGACCGCCCACCAACATACGGGCTGGTTAGCTCAGTTGGTAGAGCACTCGTACGGTATTCGAGAGGTCGCGGCTTCAGCCAATTTTTCTTTGCTCGCTTCCCGTTTATATAGGTATAGGTAGGTATATATAGGTTTATATAGGTAGGAAGGTACCTACCTAAAACTGTGATGTTGAATTGGCACGATCCTGTATTTAGTGCAGGATCATTAACTCTGCATGTCACTGTAGTTGTGCCTACTCCATAGCTGTCGTTTGACATCACAACATTGCTTGCACCGTCCTCACATATAATGTTGCTTGCAGAAATGACACCATCAACAACATCAATGGCTGATGGCATTGGTGACCAAGTGACGCTAGCATTGGGTATTCCCGTGTCCACAACCATGGATGGGACAGAGCTCGGACAAGTGACAATTGGAGATTCATTGTCTGCAGGAAAAAAAAATGTAACGAAAAATCAGATTTACAAAAGATGTACAATGAAAAAAAAACACAGATAACCCAGTCAGAAGTTAGTGCTTTCGAACTGTTATTGATTACAAAAAAAAGTAAAAACATTAAAAGTAAACAATAAAACTTCCACTCAGTAATAATGCAATACCTACCAACAACTGTGATGTTAAATTGGCAAGATCCTGTATTCAGTGCAATATCATTAACTTTGCATGTCACTGTAGTTGTGCCTACTTCAAAGCTGTCGTTTGACATCACAACATTGCTTGCACCATCCTCACATATAATGTTGCTTGTAGAAATGACACCATCAACAACATCAATGGCTGATGGCATTGGTGACCAAGTGACACTAGCATTGGACATGCCCATGTCCACAACCATGGATGGAACACAGCTCGGACAAGTGACAATTGGAGCTTCATTGTCTACAGTAAAGAAAATAAAACAATGTAAACTACACATCAGATTTAAGTTTCTTATCGGCACCGATCTTCTGCCGAATGCTGATTGTAGCAAAAATTGAATGTGACGTGTTCTACTGAAATCAGAAAGAATTGTGCAGAGTTCGGAAGTGAGAAATTGACAAATAATGTATATAAAATCTTTAATAAAGCAATATAAGGCAATATTATTATTGTGTAATACCTGTTGCTGGGGAAAATTATGTAAAGTTATAAGAAGTTGATTACTAAAATTATACCAAATGAAACTTGTAACTTTAAAGGGCAATAACTCCGATTTGAGTTTTCGTAAAGACAAACTTAAACATTGCGTAATTCCGCTTCTACGCTTCTATGTGTCTGATTTCGGTAGAACACATCACAAATAAGTGGAGTGCGGCAGCTATTTTGGGGCAATCTTTTGTATAAAAAAAACCAAAAAAATAAAAAATATGTGAAACTTCACTTCGTGATTCCTGAAAGCATACTAAGTTGTGGCTATAACACAGACGAACAGACACACATTTACCTATGGCCGTCTGCCAAACCATTGAATAGTAATCTTAATTAAACAGCATTATGTAACAATATGTATCAAATTATGTATTAACAGAGTCAAACGCCATTTTAGCCGGTATCACAGATGTTTAATAAGTCATATACAAAGGAATACAGTCCTAGATAAAGAGTGGATTTATTAGAATATCTGTTTAAACACGTGTGTTACGTACTATTTGCATAATGTCCGTCAGGACCATTATGTCCGCGAACCGATTTGAGTCCATTTTGTCCAGCCCATTACATCCGTGGTCCCATTAAGTCCGGCCCATTACGTCTGCTGGCCCATTATGTCAGGTCCATTATGTCCGCGGACCCATTAGGTCCACCACCTTTATGTCCGCAGGCCCATCATGTCCGGCCCATTATGTCCGTAGGCCCATTAGGTCCGATCCATTATGTCCGTAGGTCCATTAGAACGCCTATGTAGCGTTAGCCTTGGCAAAAGCTGTTGTACTGATTTTTGATCAACGAAATTCAGCACACACGGAGAGGGCGCTGTCCCCGGATAGGGTCGACACACTTACACTATATAGCGAGATCAATAACTAAGTCGTTGGTACGGTTATGCATTGCAACCTCGTATATGTTCGAAATCAATCAACAGCCATGGATCTTCTGCAATCGAAAGTTTATGTGTAATATATCTGTATATTCCTATTGAAAACCCGATGAAAATTTCTCATGCAAGAATTGTTGGTTTATTTGTTTAAAGGATGGTCAATCACAGGCCTCTAGCTATGACCTCAATAATGACGTATTTGACCTTAACGTACACAATGCATGCCACATATTTTGTACATGACATCGCAGGGAGCACTTGCTGTGCTAAAAAGTAACTAATGAGAATAGCTCTTTTTGTAAAATAATTTTTTAGCATAATACAGTGCGTATCCAAAAAAAGGTAATCCGAATTCAGGGCGTTAATATGCCAAGGTTATTTAGTTTGACAATTTACATGTAGTGTACCAAAGAAGAGGAACTCCTCAGCTTTCCATTGATACCTGTATCGATCCATTGCTGTCACACATGGCCGAGTACATTGTTATTGAAAATGGCAAATTCAAATCGCATTTTTGCAAGTTTGGGTAATCAGTTCAAGGCAGTCTGAAATGGACGCATCACTTGACTGCCTAGATGATTATGTAAGATTTTTAAGGTGGTGCGGTAATCGTCTGTTACGACATCCTTTTCTTCAAGTTGGGAATTTAAGAAGGGCCTGGGTTTAGGGACAGGTAGTTGGAAAGATGGTACAACTAACGACTGACCAGCGAGTTTTCGTGATTACAACATTTCACCAAACTCACAGTTTGCAGCAAACTCGCGATGCTTTCAGGGAACGTTTCCCAGAACGGGAGCCCCCAACAGCCAAAACCATCTGGGCGAATGTTAGAAAATATCAAGAGTATGGCACTAGCCTCAACCGCAACAAGGGGAATTCTGGCAGGAGGCGCACCGGGCGATCAGAAGGGAACATTGCAGCAGTAAGGCAGCAACTTTTGGAGCATCTAGGGACACCAGCGCAAGGCGAAATGGGCTGAGATTGCCTTCGGCGACATTCAACAGAATCACGAGATTGGACCTCCACCAGCATCCATATCGGATTCACATCCGACATCAACTTACGCCAGGAGATTTTGCTGAAGGCTGGCGTTTGCCAGATGGTTGATAGCCCGTACCGAGAGAGATGTCAATTTTCTGCGGAATCTCGTAATCGGCGACAGCTGCTTTCTCCATGAACGGCAAGGTCAATACGCATAATGTTCTTGAATATGCACCAGCAAGACACCCCCAGAATTCAATTTTGGGTTAACATGAGTCGACAAAAGTGGACTGTTTGGTTGGGACTTTGTGGAAGTGGTCAGCTGATCGGACCGTTTTCTTTCAAAGGAATGTCAATGGTAACATGTATCTGCAGATGCTCAATGATAACGTTTTACCGCAGCTGCAGGAACACTTTGAGCGACAGGTTCGTGGGGTCTTCAGACAACTCTGGTGGGCCCAAGATGGCGCCCCAGCACATCGCCTTATCGCTGTCTGAGATCGTCTGAGGGAACTCTTTGGCGAACGAGTCATCGCCGTCAACCATGAGGTGGAATGGCCACCAAGATCACCTGACCTCACACCATGTGACTATTTCCTTTGGGGACATTTGAAGAACAAGGTGTTTGCAACTCCTCCCCGTGATCTTGATGAATTGCAGGGCCGTATTCGAAATGAAGTGGATGCTTTACGCAATAATCCGGCTATGGTGAGACGAGCAGTGCAGGACATGCTCCGTCGCTGTCAGCTTTGTGTCGAAAGGAGGTGGACATGTTGAAGGTGTGGATGCATAAAAGGGCAATGTTAGAAGAGATTCTTCTTGAATAATGTCCAGTCATTCCTAAAGAAAATCTGGTTTATCATACTGACTTTCACTAATTATCCTGCCTTGCACTGATTACCCAAACTTGCAAAAATGCGATTTGAATTTGTCATTTTCAATAACAATGTACTCGGTCATGTGTGACAGCAATGGGTCAATAAAGGTATCAATGGAAAGCTGAGGAGTTCCTCTTCTTTGGTACACTACATGTAAATTGTCAAACTAAATAACCTTGGCATATTAACCCCCTGAATTCGGATTACCTTTTTTTTGATACGCACTATAGAGTACGGTTTGAATTTTGGCAAATACCGATTGGTCAAGGCGACGATGGCCACTGCACCTATACATAAAGTGTACTTGTGCATATGGATCCATGCATCTATCTTGGGTACACCCTGGTAGCAACTTAGCTTTCCAAATGTTCGTTAAATCAAATTCACTTCATTATTCTTTAAAATGAACTTGTCTGTTATGCTATTTTCCATTTGTTTTCATGGGAACATTGATAATTTCCGCCTAGTATAAAGGAATACAAATAGGGTTATACTTCGAGATGAGATATTCCACAAAATAGTTGTCATCAGAAGCTTGATTTAACAGCCGAAAAAACGATTTATGACGGGACCTTGGACCCAAATTCATTCGGTAAATATTAAAACCATGTTTCTCACCATTTTTGCTGGAGAAATGTTTTGTTAAAATGTAAATTAAAATTTACAATATTCCGATGAAAAATTATTTGTCCATTAAAATAGCGATATTTTTCATTAAAATAGCGAACAAGGGATATACATCTTCAAAGTCCAACATATTGAAAGGTGCATTTTCTCCATCTCCTTCAACGAATTGCCATGATCTTAAGTTATAGACCCCTTATAGCAAAAAAACAAACATGGGATATTCATCGTTTTTATTCTCCTTTCTTTCGACACTGCAGACATAGCCCAAAAATAGTGCAGTCGTCTCCAATGGCCGGACATAAAGGGCCTGCAGACGTTATGGGCCGGACAAAATGGGACCACTGACGTAATAGGCCGGGCATAAATGGGACCGCGGACATAATAGGCCGGACTTAATGGGCCCGCGGACGTAATGGGTTGGACATAATGGGTCCGAAGACGTAATGGGCCGGACATAATGGAACCGCGGACGTAATAGGCTGGACATAATGGGCCCGCAGACATAATGGGCGCGCGGACGTAATGGGCTGGACATAATGGGCCCGCAGACATAATGGGCCCGAGGACGTAATGGACCGGACATAATTGGCCTGCGGACGTTATGGGCCGGAAATAATGGGCCCGTTGACGTAATGGGCTGAATATTATAGGCCCGCAGACATAATGGGCCCGCGGACGTAATGGGCTGGACATAATGGGCCCGCGGACGTAATGTGCAGGACATATTGGCCCGCAGACGTAATGGGCTGGACATAATGGGGCCACGGACGTTATGGGCCGTACACAATGGGTCCGCAGATGTAATGTGCGGACATAATGGGCCAGACATAATGGGCCCAAATCGATTTGCGGACATTATGGTCCGTAACACACGTGCACATAATATACGGTTGAATGATATAGCCAAGATGTTGTTTATTCATAACTTACCTTGTTGTGACATGATGACAAAGAATCCTTGTGCTATGAGAACTCCAAAGATGAGACCCAAGTAACCCATGGTTTCTGGTTTCTCGTTCCACTTTTCCTTCCTTGATGTCAGAGATGGTTTAAAATATGAACGTCTATCTGAAATACAAAGTAAAACTACAACATTATGTTGTGCCTGAAGTAAAAACATTAATAACTCTTAGAGTTACTATCACGTTATTATGCTTAGTCGTTATTTCAGCATGGGCATTTACAGGGGCGGATTCAGGATTCCTGAAAAAGAGGGGCGAAGCTCCTCGTAGTGGGCGAGCGCCGAAGGCGCGAAGCCCTTAACGGGTGGTCTGGGGATCCTCACGGCGTTTTCCCGGCATCTCCATTAGCCGTGCAAAGATTCTTGTTTCTTGGGAAGGCGTCCTGAAAAAAAGACGCCAGAAAAATTGCTGCTCTGCGAAAAATGGGGGGGGGGGGGTGGGCGCCCAGTCTACTTCACGATTGTGGATTTTTGTTCTCCATAATTTGGTTCGGGTAAATTAAATATAGCCAGGGTTTTCAGTTGTGGGCTAAAAAAGAGAACCAGAATGGGTAAAACAAACAAATATGGAAATATACTGCAGTTTCGTTATTAAGCGTTTACAGTTTAACACAATTGTTATGTAAAATTGTAACACAGCAAATTGTTTGAAATAGGGTTGCCTGCATTTTTGTTTACAGTGTATAGTATCAATCCGATCTGAGCATTGCAAAAAGGTTTAAAATGCTGGAGGTGAGTTCTAGGGAGAAATAATAAACAAAGAATATTAATTCGAACAATTTAAATAGGTGTTCGGACACCGTAACCGTGCCCGAACACATAAAAATACCAACGCGCAGGTCCAATGTGACACGCACGGAGATCAGAAACCAGATACATTTTTCGCCACTAAGTCCAAACACCTATATGCACTGTACAAAGCTATCACTTTACATACCAAGTTACCTCCCGTTTTAAACACTCTATCAGTGTATACAGCATGTAAATTACTCAGCACAATGATCCATTGTGTCGACTGTGTAATAGGCATACATTATACCATATGATTATACCAGCGGCGTAGCCAGGACTTTTTCAGTGGGGGAGGGGCACAGGGGCATTGCTTTTCAGTGGGGGGGTCCAGGGGGTATGTTTTTTTTCCCTTTTCCTTTTTCTTTTCTGTTTTTTGGGGCACTATGAGGATTTTTCGTGGGGGGGCACCTGGGGGGGCACTGGAAATTTGTGGGGCACGTGCCTCACCCCCCAGCCCCCGTGGCTACGCCGCTGGATTATACACACTATGTATCTTTGTACATAGCAATCTCCCCAGATCTCTGTGTTTCAAGTCCAAACACATATGAACTGTAACATGACTACACACAGCTATATCACTGTGAACATAAAGTGACTTCACTTTATTTAAATCCATAGCTGCGCTACTATCCCAGCCTTGGACATAATCAGAGTGAGTTATTTACACCTAAATCACAAGCCATGAGAATGACACACGAATGCACAGTCATCACTATGGGAATCCGACATTCCCATAAATGTTCAGCCCAAAAAAAACCTAGCAAGCTAATCGGTTTTTATTCCTGGAGAAGACTCCAGCAGGAAAATACCCCTGATTTGTGGCCAAGCACACTCAGTACACTAACTTAGACTACTAACACCACTCTCACACTCTCCATATCACAAGCACTAGACCGGTTATAATGTCCAGATGTGACCCTGTCATCTCTTCCAGTCTAAACATATATTTTGCTCATTTGCAGTTCTTAGTGAATAATAATAGTTCTTGTACATAAGTGTCAATTTCCATGCATGATAAGCATCTGTCTCGTCTTCTAAATAGTTATTTGTTGGTCCCCCTGGGATTGCAACAGTATTAAATGTTAGAAGTAAAGGACCCCAGGTAATGATACTGGACCATTTTTACATAATCCCTCAAATGTATGGACCTCAGCTCTGTTTTAAGATTTGTTTCAGTTCATACAAATTATGATAATGAGCTTGGCACATGAATTTGGTCACTATTTATTTCGGTGCACCTATAAACGTTTGGTAATCTCTCAGATTAGTAACATTTACATTACCTAAAAGGGCATGAATCCAATGCTACTCTTTATGATCTTAAAAACTACATTAGTGGTGTTCATATTGGGCAAGAAAGTTGAAACCATTGGTGTTATTTTAACAACCCAGTTTTTGCAGAAAGTAAACATTTTTACAAAATAATCAAATTTTTTCAATAATAATAATTTTATTAGTTTTCCAACTTTAGAAGCAAATTAGCCTTGAATGACTTTAGGCCTAGGCGTAAACATGTAAAGAGTAAATACACTGACACATATATTTACTCAACCTTACTTAACTTTACTCAACGTTGAAATATTTCGAAATATAAAGAAGAAATAAACAAATCTCAGAAGTCTACGCTATTAAAACTGAACTGTACTGTAACGCAAATGGAACTATGGCTTGCGCAAGGCGAGCGCGAGCGGGCGCATTCACCACTACCCACTGTTCGTACTGAAGAGTGCGGTAGGGCATTTCGTGCCGTGAGCATGCAGTGTGCGCACGGCCAACGAACGTCAGTTGCTGGTTGGATCAGATTGTCTGGGACGAACGTGCAAGTGCTTGCTCCAGAGTACAGGTGACTACAGTAAGTGTGTGCTACCTCGAATCGAGCATGGGACAATGGGAATAGCCGGGAATAAAGTACGGAGTGGGACCACGGTGTGAAACCAAGTGAGGAACTAGGGGTTAGTTTCTGATCCGTAAAGGCACTTGTAGCCTGGAGGCTACAAGCAGAGAGGATCCAAGCCGGGGGGCACACCAGTACTAGCTGGCAGGCTAGTTGGGGCAAGGGTGCTGCATGAGGCTGCACTACAGAATAGCGCTAGGTTCAGGTTGCGCGAGAGGCTGGGGTACTGGGTTAATGAAGTGATAGAACAAAATGAATCACTATGTGAGAACCTTGGTTCTCACGTAGCGATTCATTTACAAATAAAACAGGCTATATCGTAATTCCTTATACATTTTTGTCCTGTCCATGGTCTGTTCTGTCTGTCTGTTTGGCGGTACATTTCCGCCCAACTGGCCTGCATCACTGGTCTTGGTTCTTCTTAAAGGAGTACCGTACTCAATTGGGTGACCACCAATGAATAATCAGTCCGGGGTCTTTGGTAAATCCGTCACAATATAAATATTGACATCACAGTTGTTGTTTGTATACCCCCAGTGTAGGTATCATAGGTTTTCTCTGCGAATTTCAAACCTTTTTCATTCAATTTAATACCCGACCCAGTTGAAAATGAATGTTCCTTTACATCATCATTCAATCAGCAAAAAGATACATTCAAAATCATAAGTTGAGCATTCTATCGTCATTCTAGTGTCACTATGTTCATTAAATGTCATCAGAACCAGTTGCAAACTGTTGATCATGAATTCAGTTTTGATAAATTGGCCTTCATTTGTCACCATTTTACATTCAATTTTCAGGCACAGGTATGAATTTTAAAAGAGATTATTTTCATAACTGTCTTCATAAAGCACCCGCAATAAACAAACAAACAAACAAAAAATAGCAAACTATTGAAAAGGAAGCAAAGCAAAACTCAAAATAATGACGTGGAAATATTGCAAAGGGAAACATTTTGTTTTACGCAAGATGACCCCGTAGGGAAACTCAGATTCTTCTTATTTGGTACTTTCAGTTGTTTGACATTGGAAGAAAAATCACGAAATTGGATAGCGACACAAAAGAAGTTTCAAAAATTAGACGCATTTAATTGAATACCCTGAAAATTAAATTGAATGCACATAAATGAAGGCCAAAATTAAAAAAAAAAATCAATCGCGAAAAGGTGTGAATAGTACAATATCAGGATGAGTCAACTGAAGTCATGAATGCAAAAAAAAAAAAAATAGAACTAACTAAACCCAGTTGTGAATGACAGGAAAGATATAATGTCTATATGTAAATTAAATTGAATGCAACAATATAAAAACACTGATTTGATCAATTTGAACGTTCTTTAACGAAAATTAAGTAAAAATTAAGTAAAAATTTAAATTTGCCGGGAAAAATCTACATTAGATTTAGCATCCTTTTAGTGTCAATATGGGTTGAATGATATCAAAAACAAGCTTACTCGAATGAAACATGCGTGAGACGCTGCCCTGTGAGGAAACACGCACAGGCAACAGGCACAGGTTCGGCTAGTGTAACGGCGTGGACGACGGCCGCCGCATGGCAGAAACGATCACATGCGGAAACAACGACGTCCGGGGATTTCGAAGGGCAGCGAAGAGCCGGTGAACCCCTAGGTTATAGTTTGCATACCGACAGTGTAGGTAATATTAGGTTTAGTATCCTTCATCAATATGGATTGATTGCTATCAAAACAAGCTAATAGGTTGTATATACATTTGGTAACATGTGAGTAAATTATCAGTTATTGATTAGAATCAATGAGGTTTATACACAAATCAACATGTTTTGTTGCGTCTAATGGAAGGTACATCATTGGTATTTGGCAACGTACGTTTAGTTCAACCCTCTAGTTTATTTTGTTGTGTCTAATGGAAGGTATTTGGCAACGTACGTTTAGTTCAACCCTCTAGTTTATATTGTTGTGTCTAATGGAAGGTACAGCATTGGTATTTGGCAACGTACGTTTAGTTCAACCCTCTAGTTTATTTTGTTGTGTCTAATGGAAGGTACAGCATTGGTATTTGGCAACGTACGTTTAGTTCAACCCTCTAGTTTATTTTGTTGTGTCTAATGGAAGGTACAGCATTGGTATTTGGCAACGTACGTTTAGTTCAACCCTCTAGTTTATTTTGTTGTGTCTAATGGAAGGTACAGCATTGGTATTTGGCAACGTACGTTTAGTTCAACCCTCTAGTTTTCAAGAAATATATCATAAAATTAACTTGTAAACATTTCAAAAAGTTTCCGGACAGCAACAATTTAAAAATTCGACTTCAAATCCTTGTTTGCCTAATATGCACAGGGAATAAAGTGTCCACCTTTACACCAAGTATAATTGTATATAATTATTTGTTGATAATCTGGTAATTACCAATGTTGTACCTTTGACGACAAAATTGTGAAAATTCATTCATATTTGGCATATTCATTGTAAATTGAATTTTGTGTCTCAAATACATTCCGATCTATGTAGGCCTACTTATTATAACGTAGGAACTGTTCGTATTTCACATTTTGTTTTGTTTAGAAATGATAACAGGTCAGTCATAATGACAACAGGTGTTTCATACCATGTTAAAACCAAATAAACTTAGTCGTAATACACATGGGCGGATCCATAACATTTTAGGGGGGGCTGAGAATCAAAAACAATTATTTTTCAGTACTACAAAAATTACAATGAAATAATCAAAGGGAGAGAAAACAAAGCACACTGTGGGAATGGGAGTGCGGTCTCCCCTCCCCCTCTCTCTCTTTCTCTCCCTTTTTTTCTTTTCTTTCTTTTTATTTATTTATTTTTTTAAACGATTTTAGGGGGCTACAGCCCTTAGCCCCTGGATCCGCCAATGCGTATATATAATAATTCACAATTTCTACAAGAGTGATGTTAATATTGGACAGCTTTTCCAATATGAACACCATGGAAGAATCAAATAACCACTGGTGTTAATTTAACACGAAGTTTTTGATTGGTAAAAATACTTAAATAAACACAAATTATTTCCATAATACTGTGAGTCATGATCCATATTGTAATGTCTTGTAAAAAATTCCACTTACCTTGAAACTGTTGATATTCTGCTTCGGTAATATCCAAGAGTTAAAATGCGTGATGTTTATTCTAAATCTCCGTTTTAGAGAGTATCCCGCATAAACGTCAAGTAGTTTATTGTCCGTCCATAATATCCAAGAGTTAAGATGTGAGATGTTTTTTCCTATTTCCGTTGCGAAATGCTAATGGGAAACGATCACAATGGAATTAAAACTCGACGTCGATACCTTAAATGCCGTGCCCCACCAACACATTATTATAATAGGCTGACGTCACAAGTCATTTATAATTTGTGGAACTATTATATATTTTCTCCCGTTTCATGTACTTTCGGAGTTCATGACATTGAAAGCGCTGCATCTCTGGAGGCTGAATGTAGATGGAAGGAGTTGGAGCTAGCGGGCATCATTGACACCGGAATCGCAAACATAGAAACAATTTTGAAATTGTCACCGCTTTTGTTTTGAGATTTTTTTTCATGTAGGCCTATTGTGTTATTAAATGCAGCTGTTTTACGTGAAGTGTAGATTTATCTAGAAAAGAGGGACACAACTTGATTCAAGGTGCTTTTCCTTTGAGAATGATCAGCTCAGTGACATGTCAGGAAAACTTGAAAGCATGTCATCCATGTTTTTAATATCTGAAATCTTTCAGTAGCATATTTTATGTACTTCATAGAATTTATATTTTTCTTTACAGCTGTCTTTTGGGGATCAACCCTGACAAGGGGACAAAAGCAAAGAGGGAACCTGGGAGAAAGGTACACTGCACCAACAGCAAAGTTCTCGCCTTCATCAACGGGGTCAAGGACTTTGAATCAGACTGGAGCATTTGAAGATTGGACGGAGAACATGTTAGTTGACTCTCTGAACCTACTCTGTAAACCTTCCCAAGGTTGTGTAAAATGTACTTCCCAATAAATACATGCTGATAACCCGACAAGATACATGTAGAGGGTTTTTTAATTTTAAAGTAGAGTGTAATGGAAATTAGACATTGATTTTGGGATTACATAGTATCACAGAAGTTGGTCTTATCTGGCAGTTTGCCATCATATTAGGCATCAAGTGTGTGCACAATGTGTGTATATATATATATATATATATATATATATATATATATATATATATATATATATATTATATGTTTTATATTTCTTTCACTGATTTTCTTTTTGTGTTTGCTGTCACCTAGCTACAAGAACCACGGAGGACATGGTACTGTTTTAATCACGAGCACCAAATTTGCTGCATGATCATATCTATAATTTTGGATAAAGTTGAACATTTTTTTAAAACACTGATTTGGGATTACACATCACAGTTGTTGGAATATCAGGCATACAGGTACCCAGTGTGTGCTAAATACTTGGCCATGGTGATTTTGTATTTTGTATTTTTTTTGGGGGGTGGGGGTGTGTTCATCTGTTTTTTTGTCCATTGTTCTCCTGCAAGAGCCAGTGGCCTGAGTGCCAATAAGAAGTATTGTTACTGATGTTTACAATATTGTGAAGAAGTACATGAACATTTATATTTCAGTATAATCAATGAAAATATGACACTGATTTGGAATAAGGAGTTGATACACATCAAATACTTGTCATGTTCATTTTGTATTTTATTTCTTGGGGGGATGACCATTTGTTGTTCACCGTCACCTTTTTTGATGCAAGATACAGCATAATCATGAGCACCAATTGAAATTTTGTGTTCATGTCTATAATTTTGGCATAAAACCATTTTTTCCCAAGTAAAGTTAGTACTTCAGGCAATTTGCCAAGTTGTGCAAAATAATTGCCATGGTGATTTTTATTATTATTATAATTATTTTGTGGGGGATCTGGTATTTTTGTTCACTGTCACTGGCAAGAATTACAGAGTGAAACATTTTTATGCAAGATACCTTCAGCATGATACTTTTCCATAAGTACCGATGAAAGTTTCGTTTGTCATGACTATAGGCCTAATTAAGAAAAAGTGAATCAACATTTTTCCAAAATAAATTGGATACTGATTTGTGATTACACATAGTATCACAGAAGTTGGTACACTGTTGAGAGGATTGTTTGCTGTATTGATGTGGTGTTAGATAATCGAATAAGTAATTGTTTTAAATAAATAATTCTTGTTTGCAAAATGGAAAACAAGTGTCATGTAGAGTGTTATTGCATTTGCTGAAATTTGCTCATCTTAACTAGGGAAAATGTATTATAGATCTCAACAAAAAAACTAAAGTTTCATGGGCAAAGTGGATTTTGCAGAGTAGTGATGGTGATTGTAATCACAATATATAATAATGTTTTTGAACAGATTTTTCTTCTTTGTGTTGGAGATGTTCTAATAAATGTAGAAAACAAACGAAAAGCTTAAAACAACAAGTTTGTAAAAAATACAAAATACAGTCATTTTACGGATTCGGATTTTTTGTAACTTTTGCAGAAATAAAAGGAAAAACAAATAAAAAGCTTTAAAAAAAATACAAAATACAATCATTTTACGGATTTTGCTTTTATTTTTATTTTGGAGACGTTTTGTAAAAGTAAAAAACAATCTTCCCAAATCAAATAAACAATTTCTGTCAATTCAAGTAAATGTAGCTGATTGTAAACACAAACAGTTTCTCATTTTTAGAATTTAAGATTTGCTTGTATTTCGCCAAAACCAGTTGGTATGTTAATAATGATAACAACATTTCTTATTTTATATAATAACAACAGGTCTGTAATTATATTTTACAAAATTAACGGTTAAATAAAATAACAGGCAAATTGCCAGCAACTCTGTTGCTGGCACTTATTCTGTAAATTTACAGAATTTTTTTACAGTGTATATAACAAAATAGAATAATGGGTCCTCGGTTGGCGATTATTGTTTGCAAATGTCCTCGGTTGACAAACGTGAACAAATCAAATGGGAGATGCCTACAAATGTTGGAGGGGATCAACTAAATTTCATACCATTTTTTTGTTTACACTTTTCTTTTTACTTCAGGGCGGTGGGGTGTGATGTGACACGCCCGATATCGGTTTTTAATTGGCAAATAGAGCTTCTCAGTTGGCACAATCGAGCCTCCATCGGCAAATAAACCACCAAATCAAACTATCAAAGTAGACTTGTGTTTTTGTTGTGTTATATGTGTTAATTTCAGGAATTTGTAACGCCCCTCACATTCAGCGTTTTTACGGGAAAACATTAAGTCAAGTCATCAAGTAATTTTTGTCCAAGTCAAGTCGATTCACAGGTGAAGTCAAAACTCACAATAATTGAGACCTAATTGTTCTGTTGCTGTATATACAATGACCTACATAAGAACATATTGCCCTGTAGAACAATGAGGTTTGCGTCAATATCAAAATACTATAGGCTAGGCTTACTTGCAGTGGCTTCATTTATAAAGAGCCCGGCGTTTCACAGATGTACGTAAACAAAAACATGTTATAGGAGGCAAACAACTATACTGAAACCTTGTATCGTCCTTCCAGTGTTTCAAAAAATATTGTAATGTGAGCAAGGGCCATACTCAGAAACATGCCCCCTTTGCCCCGCCACCTGGATCCGTCATTGAATGTGAGTTCTTTGGACAAAGGCTCTATGTATAACAGGAAATGTATTAATAATTATTGCTTCTTTATATCTCTATATTAATCATAAAATAATACAATTTACATCAATTATGCATACACAAATTATATATGATAATCTCAATAGGTGCCTGGTTGGTTTATTATGAGACAAGGAACATGAATATATATTGCAATGGTTCAGAGTTTTCAAACCTATTATCGTTCACATTCATTGTCATTTAGTAAAAGGAGTGTCGCGGCCAAGTGGTCTAGTGAATGTTGTGAATGTGGGTTCGAATCCCGACCTGGCTTGAGTAAGACTCTTAACCACAATAATTGCTTTGTCCTTGGGACGTAAAGCTGTAGGTCCCGTGTGTTGTATAATGCAACATTCTGGAATGGAAGTAAAATACACCGAACAGGGGCAATAATGCTCATGCGTCATGTGCGTCAAACTTGACGGATACCGGTGCAATATAAGTGTCCATTATTATTATTACAAATCAATATTACGAGTTACTAGATCATCAAATCACCAAAAGACTTTAAAACTTGTTTCCAGAAAGGCTACGTGCAGGCCACGGGCGTAAATCCCGGGGGATGGGAATATATCCCCCACACACATTTTGGACTTGGGGATGGTCAATAGGATTTACGAAACGAGTTCCTAGATCATCAAATCACCAAAAGCCTTTAAAACGTATCTCCAGAAAGGCTTACGTGCAGGTTATCATTGCAGGGAGTAACCATGCATCTCATCATCACATCCATCATGGAATCAATTACATATGCGTGTTAATGTTAACCTTATTAATCTCTGTCATGATGATACAAATGTATGGTGCATCCCACACATAACCCACGCGGCAGGATCTGGCCGCCAAGATATCCACCGTTCTCGGTACCCGATCCCGGCTGTCTCCCGGAGAGCCATACGTGTGTACTCGCTAGCAAAATCATGAAACCGCAAATGCTTGCATGCCCCCACCCCCATGCAATATCATGTAAAATTAAATGTCAATAAATCTACGATCGTAATGAAGTTGATGTTGGTAAAACTGCTTCTATGAATGAGTTTACTCTCTTCAGAATCAAGATGTACATTCAAGAAAACTGTGAAAGTTTGCAGCCTATTCCGTTATGTCGTTAACAAGAAAATAATAATAAAGACACTCAGATTGTATTCATTCTTACACGGAATTAAAGAAAAGAGTACTATTTGGTAAATTCCAAAGGTAAATTATTTCACTCTGAAAGTGACAGCACAAAGAAATGTAAACAATTTCTGACAGCACCTCAAACAAAATTATTTGTAGTGAAAACTGATTTACCATCATTAGCTTTACACCAAATAAGTTTCACATTAATTCCAGCATTTTGTTATTTTTGAATTACCAATCCTATGCCCTACATTTGGAAATACTATTCCTAAGATGTCTTATGTTAACTATCAATATCTCCAAGATGGAACTTTGCTCGTCCGCACTGCCTTTACCCAATGTCCCCAAGATCCTAGGCCGTGTCTTACGGGGATGCATGCTCGCCTGACGCGCTGGCACAGACCACAAACTCCCAACCCTCACTTATGTAGACCCACAACAATTTACCAATTGACCTCTCTACTTTTTACACATTCATGCCATAAAATAATAATAAAATACTAACAAATAGGGAAATGACGCATATTTAGTATCATTCAATGTGTATGTTCATGTACATGTGCATATCAGTGGCGTAACTGTAGGGGTGCACGGGGGCGAGGTAATTTCCCCTAGGTTCCCCCTCTCCACATTCAGAATTTTGAAAAAATAGGTCCCATTTGAGGCTGCACAATATAAAATGTTCATGTATCGACATGCCCCTAACGAAAAAGTGTTGACCCCCTAGTGCCCCCTGAAAATAGGACCCTGGTTACGCCACTGGTACATACAATTATTTGTAATTTAAAGCTATTTATAGCAGGATTTAAGTATGCTTATAATGCATTGTGTCTTCCTTCACAATATATTGTGAAATAAATTAGCATATCCCCGTGTATTGGACAAGACTGTTGGGTATGAACCACAGTTTGAACATTTTGTTATTCGTCATGATTCGTGATGATCAACCCCAAAAATTGCCTTTTTGAATAATCGTTAATGCATAACACATGTATAATAGTGCAAATATTAATCCTATTACGCCTAGGGAGCCACAATGTCTCCACTATGGATTTGTGTATAATAATATCTCCAGAACGCTCAAATTTTCTGACTGTTAATATATTCCTTAGGTACCCATCGTACAGAAATAAACCATGTATTTTGAAAAGGTCCAATGGAAATTCCACTATTAATAATATAGTCACACTAGATGTTTAATACTGTAATACACTCACTCAAAATAGCACTTTACAGTAACAGGTGAGATAATCATTTAATTCGATTTCATTGATCGTGTATTACATAGCAAGAACAGTAAAAAAAAAAAACCATTGACTTCAAAACAAAGGCAATTTCAAAAAGTCTTAAGTAGTGTAAATAAAATAAAATAAATTATTGTAATACAGTTCTCCAAACTGAACTTTGGTTTGAATTTCAATGTTGCAATACTTATGGCCAGTGAGTGTACATTCGATAATTATACGTGTTTGGGGTTAATTGTCAAATGGACATCATTATGTCAAATACCACATTTTGATCCATTATTAATTTGGTTGATATGTTTAAGAGATAAAATAAATAAATAGTATGTTTGCCATTCGTGACGACTGAAGAGTAGACTACCGTGTCTCTTGCAACACCAAAATATTCATAAAGCGTTCACGTATGCACCACAAAGTGTTCAGAGTGAAAACAAATTGGCAAACCTGTAATTATCGTGACCCTACGCTGTGGCTACGCTCTCGCAAAGAGACGAAAGTAATGTCAATAATTGTCTCCTCCATTTTGGATGACCCATAACGAAATTGTGACCCCAATAATTATGTAGGAATACCCAAAATCCTGAGGAGTATGTTAGAGTTTTTCTTGCAATCCGCTAAAACGTAAAAGATGTTGTCATAAAGAGCTCTGAATGCACTGAGTATCTTGAAATAAATCTGGTGTCTGTAAGGCGGTCCCTTACAATCGTTTGTCGGTTGGATTGGGAAATTAAAAAGTGAGGGACCTACTCACATCTGCATCATAAGCCAAAATACTACCCATACGTGGTCCTGAAAACAAATGATATTGGATAACAGTACGCCAAAAAGTCAAAACATTTCCGTGGCTAAGCAGGTCCAGACTCTCCGCCTTTATAAATAGCCCCATCCAGCATTTGGCCCCTATAATTCGGTGGATAAATAGGGCGCATAGTGCATGCCCTCCTCTCCTCCCCCTCCCCAGGTTCGAGTTGGACATTTTGGTAAATAAATAAGATAAGATTTCAATAATATTTGCTAGAAACAAAAACATGTTGTATAAAATAGTTTTCGTAGTCAGAAAGGCATTGCATTATTTACTTTCTCTAATGCAAAACAAAGTAATGCATCAATAAACTAAATAAATTAAAATAATAATAATCAAAACATTCGACATATTTCTTTCGTATTGAGAATAATTTAGCCAAAAATGTGTTTTTCGTCTTGCCTATTTCGGCCTTGGTACACAGTTTGCTCCCAACTTTATAAACAGAAATTTATACAAATTCACCAAAGTGCCACATTTCTTGCTAATGATATTACAGCTTTTCATATGAGGCATTGAATATCATGGCTCGTATTGTTTGCAAGATCATAAAAATGATAACGACAACTAGAATATGCACTCATGAATAAATCCATGATTTTTGTATTGTTTATTTTTATTTTTTTACTGCGGACTCGTGCGCCTGCGGGAACATACACCATCTGGCTTTAAGGTTGTGACCCATGCTAAAACTCAAACTTCTAAGATATTCATACATAATGGTGTCTGTTTTACTGCTAAAAAAGTCGCCTCCACACAATCGTGTGCCCAGAAGTGGTATTAGGCGGAATTGCATAAAAGTGTCCAGAGTGCATGTCTACAAAGCAAATGCTTAAATTGGCCACCTACAACATACAGCTTGTTTGTCAAGGTCTGTCAAGGTGGTCACACAGTCATAGGCTATTGCTGATTAGATATACTGTGATATATTCGAATATTAACAGATAGCCTAGGTTTTTCGCGTCATTTTTAATTGGATATAATAAGCTATGTGAAGATCTCCAGATTGTGTAATTATTTCGGTGTGGACTCGGATACTTGTCCAAGTCCAAATAAATCCATCGTCTGAGTCCACTAAACTATTTATAGACGAATGCACTAATGCTGATTATCATATCTACACATACATTACTAATGTTCATTATATTATCTTATATATTTAGAATTATTACATCGTTCAAGGTTATATAAAAACTTCGTCTACATTTGTCATTAATCTTGAAGACGAACATTCATAGGGAGCAGTGAATGACAAAGTGAGCATTGAATGACATGGTTTCAATTTTGACCTGAGAAAAGCAAAACTGGAATTGTTTTTAAGTGCAGTTCGCAGTGTTTTATTCTTAACCATTTTAAAGCTTTTACGAACGTTTTCTTAATATATGGTTAAGTAACAAAATCAACATTAAACACAAAGCAATCTAATCTAATTTGTATGATTTTGGCTGTACCTGATGTATAAATTGCTACGGACACGATTATACATTATCAGTAAAGTAGTAAGGTTTGCTTTGAATGTTGTTTACATGAATTTAATTTAAGCTAGACTTGTCATTTTGAAACCACTGCATACTTGCTGTTCTGATTTTGATAAGTCTATACCATCCGTTAAAGCGGGTATATCGTCACGACCAAAGCAGGCTGAACCTGGTGATTGAAAATAATACCCCACGACCACGCGCTGGCCTCGATAACAAGGCACGACAGATCATTACCATATACCATTTAATACATCCCTCGTGATTGCGTTTTGTCCAATCAGATTGTCTAAACTATCTTGGATATTATGATTTAGAAATATATCCAGGTGCCAGACGTACACGGCTTTTTGATCTCGGCGATACGGATGACGTAACACCATTATGCCAATGAAACAAAGGTGATACGCTGCCCTGTGAGGAAGCATGCACAGACAACGGGCGCAGGTTCGGGTAATGTAGCGGCGCGGGCGACGGCCACAGCATGGCAGAAAAGATCGGGACATGCTTTGAAGCTTCTCCAAACTCAGATTACAAAATGACCTTGAATAACTTATGTCTAAGACCTAGGCATATGTAAACAACATAATCTGCTGGAATTGTATATTTTTGATCATTTCAACAAGAAACTTAGGCCTATTCAATCTTTGAAATGTTTCGAAATAAAAAGAAGAAATAAACAAATCCAATGAGGCCGAAAAAAGTCTTCGGTTTCTGGTCTCTGTGCGCATTGCGTTGGCATTATTATTTTTTTTTAAATGTATTTATTATTTTTTTCTTTACTATAAAACGAAGTCCAATTGCAGCAAAAATTTTGATAAATTTGTGATAAGAATCAATGACATTTGTACACAAAGTAGCATGTTAAGGATTCAGTTGATGTTGTTTTGGTACAACATTGGTATTTCGCAACGTACATTTAGTTCAACCCTCTAGTTTTCAAGAAATATATCATAAAATTAACTTGTAAACATTTCAATAAGTTTCAGGACAGCAATACTTAAAAAATTCGACTTCAAATCTTTGTTTGCCTAATATGCACAGGGAATAAATTGTCCACCTTTACACCAAGTATAATTGTATATAATTATTTGTTGATAATCTGGTAATTACCAATGTTGTATGTTACCAATGTTACCTTCCCTTTGACGACAAAATTGTGAAAATTCATTCATATTTTGCATATTCATTGTAAGTTGAATTTTGTGTCTCAAATACATTCCGAGTTATTATAACGTAGGAAACTGTTCGTTTTTATACACATTTCACATTTTGTTTTGTTTAGAAATGATAACAGGTCAGTCGGAATGACAACAGGTGTTTCATACAATCTTAAAACCAAATAAACTTAGGCGTAAAAATAATAATTCACAATTTCTACAAGAGTGATGTTAATATTGATCAGCTTTTCCAATATGAACACCATGGAAGAATCAAGTAACCACTGGTGTTAATTTAACACCACAGATTTTGCTTGTTAAAGATACTTAAATAAACACAAATTATTTCCACAATGTTATGAACCATGATCCATGTTGTATGCCTTGTAAATAATAACAATAATTGCCCACTTACCTTGAAACTGTTGATATTCTGCTTCGATAATATCCAAGAGTTAAGATGTGAGATGTTTTTCCAATATTTCCGTTTTAGAGAGTATCCCGTATAAACGTCAGATCTAGTTTATTGTCCGTCCATAATATCCAAGAGTTAAGATGCGAGATGTTTTTCCTATATTTCCGTTTTAGAGAGTATCCCGTATAAACGTCAGATCTAGTTTATTGTCCGTCCATAATATTCAAGAGTTAAGATGTGAGATGTTTTTCCTATTTCCGTTGCGAAATGCTAATGGTAAACGATCACAATGAAATTAAAACTCGACGTCGATACCTTAAATGCCGTGCCCCACCAACACATTATTATAATAGGCTGACGTCACAATTCATTTATAATTTGTGGAACTATTATATATTTTCTCCCGTTTCATGTACTTTCGGAGTTCATGACATTGAAAGCGGTGCATCTCTGGATGCTGAATGTAGATGGAAGGTGTTGGAGTTAGCGGGCATCATTGCCACCGGAATCGCAAACATGGAAACAATTTTGAAATTGTCTCCGCTTTTGTTTTGGGAATTTTTTAAGTAGGCCGATTTTTTTTAGGTATGTTGTCAACTTTCAAACTCTGAACTGGACAATACTGAGTCATGGGAATCAAATATGGCCGCCATTACGTTTAAATGCAAAACCTTTTGTCCCAAAAGCCTCATTTTTAAACGTTTTTCAGAATTTGTTTGTTCATTATATAAATTTATGTCATCAATAATACCATGGATATTATTATATCTGCCTTTATTGTACTTTTGGTAAAAAATATGTAAAAAAATAGGTCAAATATATATTTTAAATCATGTTTTTGGAACAAAATGACACTAAATGTTACTTATAGCCCTCTACCGGTGACGTCACATTGTTGTTTGTATTGAAGACAACATTTGTGCCAAATTTCTTGGCCAACGGATAAAAATGAAGGACGTTAGGAGAACGATAAAAAAGCCCAGGCTTGATAGGGTTAAGTAGGCTAGAACTCTTATAATTATTTGATTTTGCCCTTACACAGACTTTAATAATCTGTCGTATTTTAAGTATTATGCATGTCTTCGTGCAAGGTGAACTGTATTATGAACTGTATTATGCATGCACTAACTGAATAGAAACAACGTCATTCATGGTAAGATATAATACACTTGTAGATGTGCATGTACATGTACTATGTACACGCACATTAGGTTGTCGACTAGGTTGCGAAATTAAAAATATGAGGGCCTACGCACATCTGCATCATAGCCATAATACTTCCCAAACGTGGCCATGAAAATGAACTATATTGAATTAGAGAGCGCCTAGAATCGAAACATTTCTGGGACACTTATGCGGGACCAAGACTCCCAGCCGTGAATATCCAGCATTTGACCTCTAGAATTGGATGGGAAAAGAGGACACATAGCCCACTTTTAAGTAGTGATCAAAGCCCACGTTGTGATACACTCGATTATTGACATAGTAGCCCAAGGTGTATGAAACATAATTAAATAGGATTTACTGTAACAAAATTAAATATTTTTTTCTTTTTAAATAAATAAATAAAAACCTTCCACAAATTCAATTCAGAAAGGCATTGCAGGTTTACTTTCTCTGATGCTAAACAAAATTAATGCATCAATAAACGGAATAATTTCAAATTAAACAAATACAATTTTAAAAATAAAAACACTCGACATATTTCTTTCGTACTGAGAATCGTTTATCCAAAAAAGTTGTTTTCCGTACTGGTTATTTTTACTCCTCTGTTACCAATGTGCCCCTGTGACATTTTCTATAAAATTTCCAAAACACTTTGTCTGATCACGCAAAAAATGTCTGAATTTTTCTAACTATTCTTTGGGACCCCCTCACGCGAAAATAAACGATAATGGCAACCATTTAATTTGAACAGGTCCAATGCAATTTACACTTTTTTTGTTAAAAATAATATATTTGTGATATTGTAAAACATTTATCACGTGGTTTATTTTAGGTATGTTGTCAACTTTCAAACTCTGAAAAGGAAAATATTGAGCCATGTGACCACTTCCAATGTATTCTTGGAATCTAATATGGCCGTCATTACGTTTAAATGCAATAATTTAAATTTTGTCCAAAAACTGTTAAAGGTTTTTCAGAATTGTTTATGTCATCAGTAGTACCCATGGATATTATTATATCTGCCTTTATTGTACCTTTGGTAAATGAAACCCCAATATTGGCTAAAATATTTTTTAAATTATGTTATTGAAACAAAATTACCCAAAATGTAGTGGTCATCTAAATGACGTCACATTGTTGATTGTATTGAAGACAACATTTGTGCAAAGTTTCATAGCCAACGGATAACAATTAAGTTATGAGAACGAAGGCTTGATAGGGTTAAGTAGGTTAGAACTCTTTTATTGAATTTGCCCTTACACTGATATACTAATATACTAATATTCTGTCCTATTTTAACAAGTATTATACATGTCTTCGTGCAGAGTCATTATAGTCTCCTGATCTTTGTATGAACTGTATTATACATGCACTGACTGAATGGAACCATTTGGTCCTCCATAGTAATACATAATATACACATCTAGATGTGTGTGGACTATGTACATGTACAACATACACATTGAATAATTATAACATTCATAGCACTGTACAAAAGTGAGTAGCGTATACAGGTACACATATGCAGTGAGAAATCGTCAGTGATGTACTTAATATGTATGAGTAAATATCGTCATGAATATGTATGAAGAAACTCAAGTCATCGAATGATACGTGTGCGTGATTGGCTGATATGGAGCATACAATACAACTATCTAATTTAGAGCAAAAACATCCCTGATTGGGCCAATCAAAGGGGCGGTGGCACCAAAACAGTTTATTCATTTATTTATTTATTTATTTATTTATTTTTACAAAGTCGCCCCCTCACAATCGTTGTCGATTAGATTGCGCAATTAAAATATGAAGGCCTACGCACATCTGGTGTCCGTAAGGCGGTCCTTTTATCGTTTGTCGGTTGGGTTGGGAAATTAAAAAGTGAGGGACCTACACATCTGCATCATAAGCCAAAATACTTCCCAAACGTGGTCTGAAAATGAGTCATATTGAATCAGAGGGCACCTAGAATTTTTATTCCAGGACCCTTATATACGGACCCAAGACTCCCTGCCATGAATAGCCCCATCCAGCATTTGACCCGTAGAATTGGGTTCTACAAATTAAATTTAGTACTGAGTCGGAAAGGCACTGCATGTTTACTTTCCCTAATGCTAACCAAAGTAATGCATTAATAAACGAAATATATTCAAATTAAACAAAGAAAACTTTGTAAACAGAAATTCATTCAAATTCACAAGTGCCACATTTTGTGCTGATGATATTACGACCTTTCGTATGTTTCATTGAATGTCATATTATATGGGCTGTATTATTTACACGATCGTGAAAATGATAATGACAACTAGAATATGCTCTCATGTTTTACTGCGGTCCATAATATTGTAAACAGAAATTCATTTAAATTCAAATAAAATAAAATAAAAACATATTTTTAAAAATCTAAAAATTTAATTTAGTACTTTTAAGTAGTGATTGAAGCCCATATGTTTAGCCCAAGGTTTATGAAATTTAATTTAATAGGATTTACAACAACAAAAATTTATAAAATAAAATAAAAAATATTTTAAAAATCTAAAATTTAATTTAGTACTAATTCAGAAAAGCATTACAACGTTCGACATAATTATTTCTTTCGTACTGAGAATCGTTTATCTAAAAAAGTTGATTTCCATCTTGCTCATTTCTGCTTCTCTGATGCACAGGTTGTTCCTACTTTGTAAACAGAAATTCAAATTCACAGGTGCCATATTTCTTGCTAATGATATTACAGCCTTTCGTATGTTTCATTGAATGTCATATTATATGGGATGTATTATGTACACGATCATGAAAATGATAATGACAACTAGAATATGCACTCATGAGTAAATCCATAATAGTGTTATGTTTTACTGCGGTCTCTCGTGCGCCATCTGACTTGAAGGCAGTGAGCCACAAAACTCTAAGAAAATCAAACTTAATGGTGTGTGGTAAGAGTGGGTGGAATTGCATAGAAGTGTCCAGAGTGCATGTCTACATAGCAAATGCTGAAAATTGGCTAGAACACGCGGCTTGTTTTTCAATGTCTGTCGAGGTGGTTACGGTAGCTGGTTTGGACTGAAGGCCTCTCTGACTTGATAACTCAGTGCTTTAGGATGATGTTGGATCTTATTTTAAAGGTTTCTTGCAATATGATTGTTAGCCTACAATCAGTGAGTGGCATAGACTATTACTGATCACATTATACTGTGATATTAATAGATAGCCTACGTTTTTTTTCGCGATATCATTTTAAAATATACAGCCTATTTTATGATGTATATCTCAAGATTGTGTAATCATTTCAGGATATAATCAGATACTTGTCCGAGTCCAAACAAATCCACCGTCTGAGTACATTAAACTGTTTAATAGACTTGGTTTCTCCATCAATGAGCAATATTCATGTATGTATTTAACAAAATAACATATTTAAACTGTTTCACATCAGTACAGTACTAATGTTATATTGGATAATTAGAAATATAACATCGTACATGGTTATACATATATACGTCGCCTAAATGTGTTATCATTCTTGAAGACAAACATTCATAGGGAGCATTGAATGACGTAGAGAATGAAATGGTTCAAATTTGGACCTGAGAAAAGCAAAACTGTATTGTTTTTATAAGCAGTTCACAGTATTTGTTTTATTGAATAGTTTATTCTGAACCATTTTAAAACTTGTACGAAAGTTTTCGTAATAAATATGAGTAAGGAACAAAATCACATAATAACATTAAACACAAAGCAATCTAAAATCTATGATTTTGACTGTACGGACATGATTGATACATTATCAATAATGTAGTAAGGTTTGCTTTGCATTTTATTTACATATAGATTTAATTTAAGCTAGTCTAGTATGTTTGAAGCCGTTGTATACCCTAATTAAAGTCAACTCGACCAGACAAGGTGGAGACCTCTCATGGTATTCATATACAATATACATATAGCCTACTTGTTAGCCTGTTCAATAGAGAAACCCATTTATTAACCCTAAACAAATATAAATATAAATAAATAAATAACAACAAAATAACAACAACAAAAACAGATAAAATAAAATACACAATTCTCGAACTACTGGAGTCTTAATCTCATTAATGTAACAATTTGAATTATACTGTTGTATAAAACGAACGAGGAAACAAGTACATAATGATCGTTGATGATCAGTTCACCATATGAATGGAGGCGTAACACCAACCCCGACCAAACAGATGAAACGGTCGCACACAAGATAATATCGAGGTTTGGTGTCCCACTATCCCTTGACATTCACTCAGAACAAGGGCGAAACTACGAATCAAATAAAGAATTTACAACGGACTCTCTGTTACAAAACACAAGAGTTCCAGATGACACTGACCCTACTGGCCCGTGTAATGCACCGGATTTGTCTCGTAAGAGCAGTAATGATATCGCTCATCTCCGTGGGCCTAGAAATAAGTCTCCATCCCACCCCTCCCCGTGCATCAGCAAACAGCCTCATTTCAATGACAGTACAAAAGTTGCAAGTTAGCAGTGATCAATGAGATACACGATTTCTTTTCTATAACTAATGTGTACTTTTCCAAACTGAAATTGCAAAATAACCTTGAGTAATATATGTCTTAGACCTCAGCATGTGTAAAAAAATTAATCTACTAAAAATGCATGTTTTTGATCATTTCAACAAGAACGTACTCAACCTTTGGTAAAGAAACTTAAATAAACACAAATTATTTCCACAATGTTATGAACCATGATCCATGTTGTATGCCTTGTAAATAGTAATAATAATTGCCCACTTACCTTGAAACTGTTGATATTCTGCCTCGATAATATCCAAGAGTTAAGATGTGAGATGTTTATCCTATATTTTTGTTTTAGAGACTATATCCCTCATAAACGTCAGATAGTTTATTGTCTGTCGATAATATCCAAGAGTTAAAATGTGAGATGTTTTTCCTATATGTGAAATGTTTTTCCTATATGTGAGATGTTTTTCCTATATTTCCGTTTTAGAGATTATCCTGTATATCCTGTAGTGATGTGGATTTACCGCTTTGATGGAGTATAACAATCCAGATCCAGATCCAGATAAACGACTGATCTCGTTTATTGCCCGTCCATAATATCCAAGGGTTAAGATGTGGTATATTTTTCCTATTTCCGTTGGGAAATGCTAATGGTAAACGATCACAATGAAATTAAAACTCGACGTCGGTACCTCAAATGCCGTGCCCCACCAACACATTATTATAATAGGCTGACGTCACAAGTCATTTATAATTTGTGGAACTATTATATATTTTCTCCCGTTTCATGTACTTCCGGAGTTCATGACATTGAAAGCGCTGCATCTCTGGAGGCTGAATGTAGAGGGAAGGAGTTGGAGCTAGCGGGCATCATTGACACCGGAATCGCAAACATAGAAACAATTTTGAAATTGTCTCCGCTTTTGTTTTGGGAATTATTTATGTAGGCCAATTGTGTTATTAAATGCAGCTGTTTTACGTGAAGTGTAATGGCGTGTCGTGGCCGAGCGGTCTAGGTTACCGGACTCAAGTTCTGGTGTTAGCAGCAGAATGTGGGTTCGAATCCTGGCCGTGACACTTGTGTCCTTGAGCAAGACACTTAACCATAATTGCTTCTCTCCACCCAGGGGTTAAATGGGTACCTGTGAGGGTAGAGTTGGTTGATTAGCCCTATATGCGCTGTAATGGCAGCAATTGAGCTGTATACTCCCCAGGGAGCTGAGATGGTTTCAGGAATGATTTATGAGCCTTATGAGCAGGGGTAATAATATAATGCGCCTTGAGCACCATTATTATTATTATTATTATTAACTTCAAACCGTCTGTTTCGTGAGCGGTACTACACAACTTTGTTGAAGGGCAATCTGAAATTATGTGTGCTTTGGGTTTGGGTTTTAACTGAGGACTTATATAAGAAAATAGAATAATGGGTCCTCGGTTGGCGATTAATGTTTGCAAATGTCCTCTGTTGAAAAATGTGAACAAATCAAATGAGGATGCCTACAAAATGAGGGGATCAACTAAATTTCATAATATGAAAATGGAAGTTTCCATACATTTTAGAAAATGCATTTGTCACTTAACACTCATTTTCACTATATAAACCTATAGAAAATAAACAACATTGATAATAACCTGATTACAATATGACAGAATTATTATCAGAAAGCTTACTTGATGTGAAATTAATAAAGGTACAGTCATCCTTTGAAAAAATATCGCATTTCATCAGAGAAAACACAAACCAAAAAAGTGGTTTTTTTTACACTTTTCTTTTGACTGCAGGGTCGTGGGTGTGATGTGACACGCCCCCATATCGGTTTTTAATCGGCAAATGGAACTTCTCAGCAAATAAACCAACAAATCAAACTATCGAACTAGGCTTGTGTTTTTGTTGCATTATATGTTGGCAATGTCATCAAATCTAATTTACTCAAGTCAGTTCAAGTCACAAGTAAATTTTGTCCAAGTCAAGTCAAATCGCCAGCCACAAAATTTAGTGGCTCGAGTCGGACTCTAGTCTGAGTCATCGACTCGAAGTCAACAATACTGACATTTTGTATGCATTTTGTATTATTGTTTTGATGAGACTTTATTGTAAGAACGTAATCGTGCCTTGTAGGACAATGAAGTTTGAGTCAATATTAAAATACTATATTAATAGGCGTACTTCATCCATAATGGCCAGGCGATTCACAGATGTAAGTGAACAAAAGACACAGACATATTATAGGAAGCATAAAACTATCGGCACGAAACCTGTTGTATTATCTTTCTGTTTCAAAGAACACTGTAATGTGAACAGGGGCGGGTCAAGGGTCTCGATAAAGGGGGACGGCAAACATTTGTAGGGCAAAATTAAATCAATTGTTTATCTCCCGACGCAAGAATTTCACCAACCTATATATATCGCGGAACCCGCTGCTATATGGGATTCTAGCCGGACAATTGTCAACGGGCAAGCTCGGTGGTCGAGAGGTTAAGACGTCTGCACTAGTAAGCAGGAGGTCGTGGGTTCGAATCCCGCCCGAGTCGACTGTGTAGTTTTTTTCACAGACACTCGGAAAGCACTGAGCATACAGTGCTATACACACGTCGGTGTAGGGCAAAATTGAATCAATTGTTTATCTCCCGACGCAAGAATGTCACCAACCTATATATATATCGCGGAACCCGCTGCTATATGGGATTCTAGCCGGCCAATCGTCATCGGGCAAGCTCGGTGGTCGAGAGGTTAATGCCCCAGTCACACTGGAGGATACGACAACTTACAACAGGTTACGATCGTCTGCGACTGGAAATTACAAGGAATCGTAGAAAAGTCCTGCGACAAGTCCCGGGTGGTCTTGGGTAGTCGCAAGACCGAATTCGGTCTTGGGGAGGTTTTCGATCATGTTCAAAAACCTGGCTGCGACCAAACTGGTCGTAGCTGGTCGTAGCTGGTCGTAGGTAGGTCTTCAATAGTCGTGCGATGGTCGTGCTACAAGTATTGGGTGGTCTTACGTACTCGTGGTTCATCGTGGGACTATCCAGTCGTCCAACAGTCGCACGACTATGCACGACTATTCGCACGACTTGTCGTGCGAATGCACGACTAGTCACACGACTATGCGTGACTAGTCTTGCGACTGCACGACAAGTCGTGCGAATAGTCATGCATAGTCGCACAACCAGTCGTGACTAGTCGTGCGACTGATCCTTGACAATCGTAGGTAGTCTTGGGTGATCGTACGACAAGTCCCTCAAGGTCTTGCGACCAGTCGTGCTATCAGTTGGCTACAAGTCGCAGACCAGTCGGGGGGACAGGTCTTATTGTGTGACTGCTAGGCCGACATCGCAGAAAAAACCTACGACCGGGCCAAGACCGCCCTAGGTCGCACGACTGACATGGTCGTAGGCAATCGCAGCTCCAATGTGACTGGGGCATAAGACGTCTGCACTATAGTAAGCAGGAGATCGTGGGTTCGAATGTCGCCTGTGTATTTGTTTTTCACAGACACTCGGAAAGCACTGAGTATACAGTGCTATACACACGTCGGTGTAGGGCAAAATTAAATCAATTAATAAATGTTATGAAATTAAAAAAAAATAAAACATACCCTTGAACTTTTGTTTTCAAATGCATGAATATTCTTCAACTATACTTTTCTGAAATGTAGTTCTTTGAATTTTGTGTATTTCAAATGTATTTTGTATAAAAAAGACATCAAAAGATGTTATTAAAATGTTTTTTTTAAATTATCACCGGTCGAGTAAGAGTAAGTTAAACAAAGAGAACAGCTAAAGCCCTGATACTAGGTTAGCAACAAACACACTATTACCAATTATATTATTTAAACTTACTCCCTCTGAATTTGATGGAAATATATTTTTCCGCTCTGCGCTCATTTGCGCTAGTATCATTTTTTGTACACGCATTTTTTCGGTAGCGGCATGCGCAGTGGCGATGCGCGGTAGTTCGTTGAACCATTGCAATATTATATTGCAATGGTTCAGAGTTTTCAAACCTATTATCGTTCACATTCATTGTCATTTAGTAAAAGGAGTGTCGTGGCCTAGTGGTCTAGTGAATGTTGTGAATGTGGGTTCGAATCCCGACCTGGCTTGAGTAAGACTCTTAACCATAATAATTGCTTCGTCCTTTAGATAGGACGTAAAGCTGTAGGTCCCGTGTGTTGTGTAATGCAACATTCTGGAATGGCAGTAAAATACGCCGAACAGAGGCAATAATGCTCATGCGCCATGTGCGTCAAACTTGACGGATACCGACGCAATATAAGTGTCCATTATTATTATTACAAATCAATATTACGAGTTACTAGATCATCAAGTAACCAAAATACTTTAAAATTTGTTTGCAGAAAGGCTACGTGCAGGCCACGGGCGTAAATCCCGGGGGATGGGGAGTATATCCCCCACACACACTTTTTGGACTGGGGATGGTCAATAGGATTTACGAAACAAGTTACTAGATCATCAAATCACCAAAAGCCTTTAAAACGTATCTCAAGAAAGGCTTACGTGCAGGTTATCATTGCAGGGAGTAACCATGTATCTCCTCATCACATCCATCATGGAATCAATTACATGTGCGTGTCAGTGTTAACCTTATTAATCTCTGTCATGATGATACAAATGTACGGTACATCCCACACATCAACCCGGCTATCTCCTGGAGAGTCATACGTGCGTACTCGCTACCAAAATCATGAAACCGCAAATGCTTCCAGCCCCCACCTCCCCCCCCCCCCCAACTTGTTACATTATTGGTGATTGTCCGCAAATATTTGTGATAAGTATAATTTGCAATATCATGTAAAACTAGATATAAGTTTTTGTCACAACAAAAACAAGGTGTTCGGTCGAAGTTAAAATGGTTACGTCATCAATTCGAACTGTTGGAGAAGTCAAATGTTAACGTCTGTTGAAGTTCTCGCGAGAAGTTTATTTGAATACAATACAATACTGAATTTAGAAATTATTTTAATATTAAATTTTGACTTCCGGTTTGGACAGGAAGTAAGGTCAAATTGGGGTCACCTTTTTGTAAATATTTTTCGACAATTAACGATCTGTACAATGGTACAAAAATTGTGAATTTACCTCTTGTGGTTGTTGAGATATGATGTTTTAAATGTAAAATTTTGACTTCCGGTTTGGACAGGAAGTAAGGTCAAATTGGGGTCACCTTTGTGTAAATATTTTTCGACAATTAACAATCTGTATAATGGTACAACAATTGTGAATTTACCTCTTGTGGTTGTTGAGATATTTTTTTTTTTAAATATTAAACTTTGACTTCCGGTTTGGACAGGAAGTAAGGTCAAATTGGGGTCACCTTTTTGGAAATATTTTTTGACAATTAACGATCTGTACAATGGTACAAAAATTGTGAAGTTAACTCTTGTGGTTGTTGAGATATGATTTATTTTTAATGTTAAACTTTGACTTCCGGTTTGGACAGGAAGTAAGGTCAAATTGGGGTCATGTTTTTGTAAATATTTTTCGACAATTAACAATCTATACAATAGTGCAAAAAATGTCCATTTACCTGTTGTGGTTGTTGAGATATGATTTTTTTAAATATTAAACTTTGACTTCCGGTTTGGACAGGAAGGAAGGTCAAATCGGGGTCACTCACAACTGGAGTACATGCCAAGTTTCAATTTCATGTGAAGTTTGCAAGTATGTTTTTGTTTGCGGACAAGATGGGGGAGAAGAAGAAGAAGAAGAAGAAGAAGAAGTAAAAAAAAAAAAAAAAAAAAAAAAACGAACAAAAAAAAGAGGTGTTTCGGGCATATACCCGAACACCTAAAAAAAAAAAAAAAAAAAAAAAAAAACGAACAAAAACAATAGGTGTTTCGGGTGCATACCCGAACACCTAAAAAACCTAACAAAAACAATAGGTGTTTCGGGTACATACCCGAACACCTAATTAAATGTCAATAAATCTACGATCGTAATGAAGTTGATGTTGGTAAAACTGTTTCTATGAAAGAGTTTACTCTCTTTGAATCAAGATGTGCATTCAAGAAAACTGTGAAAGTTTGCAGCTTATTCCGTTATGTCGTTAACAAGAAAATAATAATAAACTAGACGGCAGTGTTTGTGATATTACAAACACATAGGTGTTCGAGTTTTGTCAGGGCAGTGATGATGACGTCAGAATGTTTTTTAAAGAAACTTTGTATTATTATTTTTTAATATTAAACTTTGAATTTACCTCTTGTGGTTGATGAGATGTTTTTTTTTTTATATTAAACTTTGACTTCTGGTGTGGACAGGAAGTAAGGTCAAATTGGGGTCATCTTTTTGTAAATATCTTTTGACAATTAACGGTCTGTACAATGGTACAACAATTGTGAATTTACCGCTTGTGGTTGTTGAGATGTTTTTTTTTTTAATATTAAACTTTGACTTCCGGTTTAGACAGGAAGTAAAGGTCAAATTGGGGTCATGTTTTTGTAAATATTTTTGACAGTTAACAATCTGTACAATAGTGCATAAACTGTGAATTTACCTCTTGTGGTTGTTGAGAAATGATTTTTTTAAATATTAAACTTTGACTTCTGGTGTGGACAGGAAGTAAGGTCAAATTGGGGTCATCTTTTTGTAAATATCTTTTGACAATTAACGGTCTGTACAATGGTACAACAATTGTGAATTTACCGCTTGTGGTTGTTGAGATTTTTATTTTTTTAATATTAAACTTTGACTTCCGGTTTAGACAGGAAGTAAAGGTCAAATTGGGGTCATGTTTTTGTAAATATTTTTGACAGTTAACAATCTGTACAATAGTGCATAAACTGTGAATTTACCTCTTGTGGTTGTTGAGAAATGATTTTTTTAAATATTAAACTTTGACTTCCGGTTTGGACAGGAAGTAAGGTCAAATTGGGGTCACCTTTTTCTAAATATTTTTTGACAATTAACGACCTGTACAATGGTACAACAATTGTGAATTTACCTCTTGTGGTTGTTGAGATATAATTTTTTTAAATATTAAACTTTGACTTCCGGTTTGGACAGGAAGTAAGGTCAAATTGGGGTCACCTTTTTGTAAATATTTTTTGACAATTAACAATCTATACAATGGTGGAAAACATTTCAATTTACCTCTTGTGGTTGTTGAGATATGATTTTTTTAATATTAAACTTTGACTTCCGGTTTGGACAGGAAGTAAGGTCAAATTGGGGTCACTCACAACTCGTCTTTCATCTACTTGTTAAGTTCTAAGTACATGCCAAGTTTCAAGTTCATGTGAAATTTGCAAGTATGTGTTTGTTACCGGACAGTTATTGGGGAGAAGAAGAAGAAGAAGAAGAAGCAGAAGAAGAAGAAGAAGAAGAAGAAGAAGAAGAAGAAGAAGAAGAAGAAGAAGAAGAAGAAGAAGAAGAAGAAGAAGAAGAAGAAGAAGAAGAAGAAGAAGAAGAAGAAGAAGAAGAAGAAGAAGAAGAAGAAGAAGAAGAAGAAGAAGAAGAAGAAGAAGAAGAAGACAATAGGTGTTTCGGGTACATACCCGAACACCTAAACAAATTTTAAAAAAAAACCCGAACAAAAAAAATAGGTGTTCGCGCTGTAGCTCGAACCCCTAAAAAGACATTCAGATTGTATTCATTCTTACACGGAATTAAGGAAAGAGTACTATTTGGTAAATTCCAAAGGTAAATTATTTCACTCTGAAAGTGACAGCACAAAGAAATGCAAATTATTTCTGACAGCACCTCAAACAAAATTATTTGTAGTGAAAACTGATTTACCATCATTAGCTTTACACCAAATAAGTTTCACATTAATTCCACCATTTTGTTATTTTTGAATTACCAATCCTATACCCTACATTTGGAAATACTATTCCTAAGATGTCTTATGTTAACTATCAATGTCTCCACTCTTCGCTCGTCTCCACTGCCTTTTGGCTTCAGTCCCCAAGATCTCTGTCTCCTAGGCCGTGTCTTACGGGGATGCCAGCTCGAATGACACGCTGGCACAGACCACAAACTCCCCACCCTCATTTATGTAGACCCACAACAATTTACCAATTGACCTCTCTACAAATAGGTAAATGACGCATATTTAGTATCATTCAATATGTATGTTTATGTACATGTGCATATCAGTGGCGTAATTATAGGGGTGCGCAGTGGCGAGGTATTTTCCCCCAGGTTCCCTCTCCCCACATCCAGAATTATAAAAAATAGGTCCCAATTTGAGGCTGCAGGATACAACATGTTCAAGTATTGACATGCCCTTCAAGAAAAAGTGGTGCACCCCCAGTGCCCCCTGAAAATAGCACCCTGGTTACGCCACTGGTACATACAATTATTTGTAATTTAAAGCTATTCATAGCAGGATTTAAATACGCTTATAATGCATTGTGTCTTCCTTCACAATATATTGTGAAATAAATTAGCATATCCCCGCGTATTGGACAAGACTGTTGGGTATGAACCACAGTTTGAACATGTTTTATAGATAATATAACTAAATAATATAGGCCTATTTGCCTTTCCTGACGACTGAATAGTAGACTACCGTTTCTCTTGCAACACCAAAAATATTCATAAAGCATTCAGTATGTACCACAAAGTGTTCAGAGTGAAAAACATGTAATTTTCGTGACCGTACGCTGTGGCTACGCTCTCACAAAGAGGCATATCTACAATCTTGGACAGACGCGTTGGGACACTGGAACCAGAATCGACCATTTACCCGTCCATAGGCGTCTATCGGCTTTGTATTAAGGGATTTGTTTGCTCGATTTGTGAAGGCTCCCTTAGCCACCATACATTGTGTATGTAAATTTTTGTCTGGTTCTAATACCCGCGTATTCATACACCTATCATATTTCACAGGTTAGTAAAAAAAAAAATTAATTAAAAATTAAAAAAAATGAAGCCGACCTGTTTTCCTAACTATTTTTGGGATCCCCTCACGCAAAACTCAAAAATAATGGGTGTTCAAGGTTTCCATGACAACCATTTATATTGAACAGGTCCAATAGAATTTCCACTTTTTGTTCAAAATATATTGTTGATATTGTAAGATTGTTTTCAGGAATGTTGTCAACTTTGAACTGGACAATACTGAGTCATGGGAATCAAATATGGCCGTCATTACGTTTAAATGCAAAACTTATATTTTGTCCCAAAAGCCTCATATTTAAACGTTTTTCAGAATTTGTTTGTTCATTATAAAAAATTATGTCATCAATAATACCATGGATATTATTATATCTGCCTTTATTGTACTTTTGGTAAAAAAAAATAGGTCAAATATATTTTTAAAATAATGTTTTGGAACAAAATGACACTAAATGTTGCTTATAGCCCTCTACCGGTGACGTCACATTGTTGTTTGTATGGAAGACAACATTTGTGCCAAATTTCATGGCCAACGGATAAAAATGAAGGACGTTATGAGAACGATAAAAAGCCCAAGCTTGATAGGGTTAAGTAGGCTATAAATTCAAATTAATCAAAGAAAACGGTAATAATAAAAACATTCGGCTTATTTATTTCGTATTGAGAATCGTTTAGCCAAAACGGTTTTCAGTCTGGCTTCTCTGATGCACAGGTTGTTCCCAACTTTGTAAACAGAAATTCAAATTCACATGTGCCATATTTCTTGCTAATAATATTACAACCTTTCGTATGTTTCATTGAATGTCATATTATATGGGATGTATTATTTACACGATCATGAAAATGATAATGACAACTAGAATATGCACTCAGGAGTAAATCCATAATTGTGCGCTATCTGAACTGAAGGCAGTGAGCCACAAAATTCTAAGAAAATCAAACATAATGGTGTGTGGTTTACTGCTCGTGTAAGGTAAGAGTGGGTGGAATTGCACAGAAGTGTCAGGAGCGCATGTCTACAAATGCTGAAAATTGGCTACAACACGCGGCTTCTTTTTCAATGTCTGTCGATGTGGTTACGGTAGCTGGTTTGTTCTGAAGGCCTATCTGACTCTATAAGTTAGTGGTTTTAGGATGATGTTGGATCTTATTTCAACGTTTTTGTCTTCAATATGATTGTTAGCCTACAAATGTGTATGATTTTAAAAGTTTCTTTCAATATGATCGCTCTAGTGCATTGGACTTGGGTTCTGATGGTTGAGTCGACAGAACGTGGGTTCGAATCCTCACCGTGACCATGGTGCTTGTGTCCATGAGCAAGGCACTTTACCGTAATTGTTTCTCTTCACCCAGGAGTATAAATGGGTACCTGGCAATAGCTAGGGAAGTAACCTGCGATGAACTGGCATCCCATCCAGGGGGAATGGAAATATTCTCAGTCGTTTCATGCCAACGAAACCGGAGATAAACACTGGCCTGATGAGCAAATATGGCTCGGACAGACTTTATTTTTTTTCAATATGATTGTTAGCCTACAATCAGTGAGTGGCATAGATTGTTTCTGATCACATTATACTGTGATATGTTCGAATAAACAGATAGCCTACGTTTTTTTCGCGATACCATTTTAAAATACAGGGAAAGATTTCGTTCAAAAATTGCGATGCAAAAATGAATTTGCATAGCAAAATCATTTTTGTATAGCAATCTGTGAATTTTGTACAGCAAATTTAAAATGCTTAAAATTATAGTATGCAGTGTGCACAGGTAAATGTGTTATTTTTCAAGGCTTTACTGTCGTTTGGTTCATAATATGTCCAAATTTTACCAGATATAATAATCTTTAGTGTCAGGAAATTCAGCAACAGGTGGTAAAATAATTCACACGTTTCTTTATCTAGGCAAATTTCTTCATTATTTTCGCCAAATTGCAGTCATTCATGAAAGTAATTAGTCCTCCATCTATTTTCTTTTTTGTTTGCATTATTATATCGATCAGTAAAGCAGAGGCAATATATCACGAAAACAAATTATCGACTGTGACATGTTTGAGTGATTTTCAAAGTGAATTTCTCTGAGTGTAATGTTACTTTGTGGTATGATCAAGCTTGATTTTGATTTTTTTTTAATTTGTCCAGAAAGAAGTGGTTGAAAGTGTAATCATATTATGTGCCGAAATTATTCTAAATCTCACCACTACATATATAAATGAATACTCATTTTATTAATTTTTCAAAAACTTTTATTATAAAATGAAGTTAGAAACTTTTATAGATTTATTTGAATACGTCCATAGTGATCGTATGAAGGTGCACGTGTGAACTGAACATGGTACTATTGTGTATAGGGGGTGGCTCAATTGCTCAATGTTCTAACCCCCAAACTCAGAAGAACAAAAAATAAATACGTGCGAAGCTTTAAATCAAATGGGCGGTTTGTTGCGTGTTTTCCATTTCAGGAATTACGCCCGTAGTTAATTTATCAGCAGAAAAATATTGCATGCACATATAATTTTAGGCATTGTGGATACAATCTTTACGGGTAAAGTAAAGTAGTAAGGTTTGCTTTGAATGTTGTTTACATGAATTTAATTTAAGCTAGACTTGTCATTTTGAAACCACTGCATACTTGCTGTTCTGATTTTGATAAGTCAATACCATCCGTTAAAGCGGGAATATTGTCACGACCAGAGCAGGCTGAACCTGGTGATTGAAAATAATACCCCACGACCACGCGCTGACCTAGATAACAAGGCACGCCAGATCTATTACCATGTACCCCTTTAATACATCCCACGTGATTATGTTTTGTCCAATCAGATTGTCTAAACTATCTTAGATATTTCGAATTAGAAATATATCCAGGGGCCAGACGTACACGGCTTTTTGATCTTGGAGATACGGATGACATAACACCATTAAGCCAATGAAACATGCGCGATACGCTGCCCTGTGAGGAAACATGCACAGGCAACGGGCGCAGGTTCGGGTAATGTAGCGGCGCGGGCGACGGCCACAGCATGGCAGAAAAGATCGGGACATGCTTTGAAGCTTCTCCAAACTCAGATTGCAAAATGGCCTTGAATAACTTATGTCTTAGACCTAGGCATATGTAAAAAAAAAAATTAAGCTGCTGGAATTATATATTTTTGAAACAAGAAACTTAGGCCTACTCAATCTTTGAAATGTTTCGAAATAAAAAGAAGAAATAAACAAATCCGATGAGGCCGAAAGTCTCTGGTTTCTGGTCTCTCTGCGCATCGCCTCAGACCCGCGCGTTGGCATTATTATTTTTTATTTTATTTATTTATATATATTTTTTTTCAGCAAAAATTTTGATAAATTTGTGATACGAATCAATGAGATTTGTACACAAATTAACATGTTAAGGATTCAGTTGATGTTGTTTTGGTACAACATTGGTATTTGGCAAAGTACATTTAGTTCAACCCTCTAGTTTCAAGAAATATATCATAAAATTAACTTGTAAACAAAATTAACTTGTAAACATTTTTAAAAAAAGTTTCCGGACAGCAACATTTTAAAAATTCGACTTCAAATCCTTGTTTGCCTCATATGCACAGAGAATAAATTTTGCATATTCATTGTAAGTTGAATTTTGTGTCTCAAATACATTCCAATCTATGTAGGCCTACTTATTATAACATAGGAACTGTTCGTTTTAATACAAATTTCACATTTTGTTTTGTTTAGAAATGATAACAGGTCAGTCGGAATGACAACAGGTGTTTCATAATATCTTAAAACCAAATAAACATAGGCGTACATAAAATAATTCACAATTACTACAAGAGTGATGTTAAAATTGATCAGCTTTTCCAATATGAACACCATGGAAGAATCAAGTTACCACTGGTGTTAATTTAACACCACAGATTTTGCTTGGTAAAGATACTTAAATAAACACAAATTATTTCCACAATACTATGAACTATGATCCATGTTGTAATGTCTTGTAAAAAATCCCACTTACCTTGAAACTGTTGATATTCTTCTTTGATAATATCCCAGAGTTAAAATTAAAATCCGTTTTAGAGAGTATCCCGCATAAACGTCAAGTAGTTTATTGCCCGTCGATAATATCCAAGAGTTAAGATGTGAGATGTTTTTTCTATATTCCTGTTTTAGATAGTATCCCGCATAAACGGCAGATCTAGTTTATTGTCCGTCCATAATATCCAAGAGTTAAGATGTGATATATTTTTCCTATTTCCGTTGCGAAACGCTAATGGAAAACGATCACAATGAAATTAAAACTCGACGTCGGTACCTTAAATGCCGTGCCCCACCAACACATTATTATAATAGGCTGACGTCACAAGTCATTTATAATTTGTGGGAACTATTATATATTTTCTCCCGTTTCATGTACTTCCGGAGTTCGTGACATTGAAAGCGCTGCATCTCTGGAGGCTGAATGTAGATGGAAGGAGTTGGACCTAGCGGGCATCATTGCCACCAGAATCGCAAACATGGAAACAGTTTTGAAATTGTCTCCGCTTTTGTTTTGGGATTTCTTTATGTAGGCCTATTGTGTTATTAAATGCAGCTGTTTTACGTCAAGTGTAGATTTAACTTCAAACCGTCTGTTTCGTGAGCGGTACTACACAACTTTGCCGAAGGGCAATCTGAAATTATGTGTGCTTTGGGTTTGGGTTTTAACCGAGGACTTATTTAAGAAAATAGAATAATGGGTCCTCGGTTGGCGATTAATGTTTGCAAATGTCCTCGGTTGAAAAACGTGAACAAATCAAATGGGGATGCCTACAAATGTTGGAGGGGGATCAACTAAGTTCCATATTATGGAATGGAAGTTTCCACACATTCGGCAATTAATAATCATTTTCACTATAAACCTAAAGAAAATAAACAACATTGATAATAACCTGATTACAATATGACAGAATTATTATCAGAAAGATTACTTGATGTGAAATTGGTCAAGGTACCAGTCATCCTGGAAAGAAATGCTCGATTTCATCAGGGAAAACAAGAACAAAATAATCTGAACATTTTTTAAAACGTTTGCCAAATGAAACCCTTTTACTCAAGTGTTTGAAAAAAAACGCAAATGCTTTTCACATGTCTTACGACTGCAAGGCCGTCACCCATACCGATTTTTAATCGGTAAATTCAGCTTCTCAGTCGGCACAATTGAGCCTCCGTCGGCAAATAAAACAAAAAATCAAGCTATCGAAGCAGACTTGTATTTTTGTTCTGTTATATGTGTTAATTTCATGAAGGAATTTGTAACGCCCCTCTCATTAAGCGTTTTAACGGGAAAACATTTCTTTTCCTACCCCAACATTTCTTACTACCTCTTCTTGAGCTAAACAACAATTCCCAACTGTTGCCTTGGTGATGTAAGGAGAATTTAGTTATTAAGCAGGTTAAATGTTTTAAAATTACCTTATTATGCAATATTTGCATTTAAAAACACGTGTACCCTGAATCATTAATACAGAAATAACATTTTAACTCAGATAGTTATCTAGTTTCGGTGAACTTGTAATTATGGTCAACTTGTAGTTTAATACATTATAAATTCTTAATTCGGCTTAACAGTGTCACTATAACCTCTTTTTCCAGACGTTTCTATAGATTACTCTGAATGTTAATGTAGCATTTATCCATAATACCCCATCAGCTTCCATTACGGCGGATTGTATGGAAGAATAGACATGTATGCGTACATAGTACAGTACACATACAGGGTATTGGGCTTATAATACACAATTCTCCACAACATTTTAGTGCCATGATTCCAAACAAAAAATGATCATCTATGACTAGATCTTTAACTATATGTTGGCAATGTCATCAAGTCAATTCAAGTCACAAGTAATATTTGTCCAAGTCAAGTCGATTCACAAGTAATTTTTTGTGTACGTCAAGTCGCAAGACACACTGATAATTGGCGACTGTAGTCGGACTCAAGTCCGAGTCACCAACTCTAGTCAACAACACCGAATCATTTTGTATTATTGTTTCAGACCTAATTGTTCTGTTGTTGTATATACTATGCCCTACATTACTGTAAGAACATCGTGCCTCCTTATAGAACAACGAGGTTTGAATCAATATAATAATACTATAGGCCCACTTGCAGAGCTAAAGATCAGGTCTTCGTCTCATGTCTTGCTGTGTCATTCAGTGTAATTAGTTTATGGTTACCCTGTATAAACAAGCTCATATTAGTTGTCCTTTGTGACACTTATTTCAAACAGATCAGTATCCTTTAGAAGAGTTTGTATAATATGTTTTTTCCTGAAGTGAAAGATCCTCTTGATTATTCCCAGAACCCTGTTGGTTTGCCTCCGCACAATGTCTACTGATTATAAGGGATTTATAGTTTTCTTCAGTTTCATGTTGCTGTTCCCCTGTCCAGTGTATATTTGAGGATGTTTGTTATTGACCATAGCCCAAGGCGCATGCCCCAACCGGGAACAACACACCTGGGCTAAAATTTTAGAGGATGGGGAATATATGATCCCACTTGTTGGCCCGGGGATGGTCCAAAGGATCATCCCCAGAATCCTTCATGTGGTAACAAATAATAATAAGCGAATAATTCTTGCAAAAATGGGGGCACTTTGGTTGATTTAAATATTTATTGTCTGGTTAATAAAGTGATGTTTTCAAGCGGTGTCGGGGGGGGGGGGTATACTGCACTCAACCGGGATCACGATTTTGCACGCGAGATCAATCTTGCTGGATCGCAGGATCCAAGTAAATTTTAAACTTGAGTATTATCCCGGATTGATTTATCGTGTACACTGGAAGTTACGCTAGTGTAATGTTAACAGTCGTTTCTTGTCGCTAACTTATTTAAATTTTTGGGTTAATTAATTATTGAATTTATGTTAAACTAGAAACACACCTTTTCAGTATTTAAGTTAACTATACAAAGCTGTTTATTACATTTGCTAGGGTATGTTGTGTTTGACCCCAATTAGCGCCACTCGCCCCTTCATAATAACACAACCAGGACATAATATGCCTGTCAAGAAAAGTCTCCATCCTAGGCACAGCATTCACACACCTATACCTCACACACCATTCCCGATCATCAAGTATTCCATTGTTTTACCTTGATAATGACTTGAGATGTTAGCAACTATGATTTGGTGCCCCCGTCCGTGGTGATCGATCACTTTGGGTTATTGTATTTGAAATAAGTGATGTAAATTCACTGCCCCCTTTGAATTACGGCGTCGATTTATCACGTCTACATCCCCCCCCGCTCGTTAAACGATATTCAAGGTGTTCAAATAATATGGGAAAGACATTTCAGCCCTATCTCATGTTTGGTTGATATAAAGGTATCAACATTAATATAATTGATCTAGTCGTACTTGTAAACATGTTATATCGTGTACACGGCTGTTCGATGCAGTTGATCGCGTCATATAATTTAACACACAACATAAGGTACAATGGTGTGTACACGGCTTTTCTATGTCTTAGGTCAAGAAATGCAGGTTCAAAAATAAA